>JBBPBO010001985.1:52655439-52971817 GCA_037974295.1 Cicer cuneatum | reverse complement strand
CGACTCCATTGAATTTGAGAAACACTCAAAATTTTAGGCTGCAACACTCACTAAATCCGAAGATCTTCCCTTCCTTAGATCAAAATATTATCTCTTTACCCTATATTATGTCCAAAAAAAAAAAAAAGAAAAACAAAGGAACAAGTAGCTAAGACTAGTAAAAAATGAGCAAAAATAAGATTCCTAAATTAAAAAGGAACGAGTAATTGAGAGTACTATAACTATGTTTGGTGATGCACCCTTTTAATTTAGGCTTAATTGTCCTTTTAGTGTCTCTAATTTTCAATTGTGCGATTTTGGTCTCCTAGTTTAAAACAAACGATTTTGACTCCTCATATTTAACCAATTTCCGATTTTGGAGTTCCCCACTTGTTTTTCCCAATTTTTTTGGATGTGACATTATACGGTCGACTTCTTAATAACTTAGCGTGACATCATGGAAATTATTTTATTTTAATTAATTTTTTATAAAAAGAATTATTTTAAATAAATAAAATAAAATTATACTTAATTAAAAAAACTAAAATTAGAATTCCTAATTTCAGTCTTGGTCCATGTTCCCAATGTTTTTAGGTTTCTATAATTTCTTCAACTACTTCCACTACACCAAAATATAGATTTTATAGCGCACATTTAACAGCGTTTTTTAATTAAAAGCGCTATTGTATTATATATTAAAAATACACGGAGGCTAAGACAACGCTTTTTTAAAAAACGATGTCATAGGTATTGATAGTTATATATAATAACAAAGCCTTTGACAACGTTTTTTCTATAAGCGCTGTTATAGGATCATATAGCGCTTTCATAGGGTCTTTTAAAACTCTTTTTATAAAAGCGTTGTCATAGAGTCAGGGTATTTTAAAACCCTTTTTAAAAAAGCGTTGTCATAGGGTCTTTCTAACTTTTTAAGTATATGCATGTAAATTGGTTTCTTCATTCTGCGTTTCATCACTCTCCCTGCGAACCCTCTCTGCGCGAACCCTCTCTACGTTTCTTCAACCTGCGAACCCTTTCTAGTTGATAATCAAAATGTTCAACAAGTGATAGAACAATGTGTAAGTATATTATCACTTTAATTTTTTTATTGTCTTTTAAAAATGATAATACACTTATCTTTTTAATACTTACTACATGTATGTTAGGAGAATCTAGAACAATGTTCATCTCAAGAGGAGATTCAACAACTTAGTCGCAGGGACATACTTGGTAAGGTTTCTAATGTTCATGAGTATTCTGGCCGTGTGACGGGCAAAGGATTTGACGTAACTCCAAAAAACTATTTGTCACATGATAAGCGCACAAATCCATCTAATGAGCAAGTACAAGATGCACTGAAAAATCTAACAGAGTAAGTTGCATCTTCCGAAGTGTCAACGTGATATAGACTTCCCTAGTGAAAATGCTAGTTGCAACATTGCTTGTAAAAGTCTTCCAGAGGTAATTAATTACTTAATGAATTAAGAAATTCATTCAATCTAATTGTTTCACATACTAAGTACATGAATTGATTTATGTATTAACCATTAATTCAAGGTGTCTCATCTTGTGTGCTCTATTTATCTTTCTCTACTTATCGCATGGTTGGAAAAGGAACACTGTACAATACTTTGGGAGAAATATTACACCATAATCCAATCCTTGTCGGCTACATTAAAGTTTCACCTGTGATTGCTTTAGAACCACTTGCACCATTGCCTATACCTGACAATGATGGAGATATGAAGTTGGTAGAAGCAATAGGTAGTTATGTGGCATGGCCCAAAAATATTGTTGGCATAGATACGGTATGTTGAAAACATTATTACTACCAATCATATATTTTGTACATATATTTAGTATGGAAACTTAGATAATGATTATGTAGTTGCTTGCTGTTATTTTTTGAATCTCTACTTTGTTGAATATGTTATCAACTTTGATCAGTTTATGTTATTTCGAATTGTAGTTTGTAGAAAATGGTGATACTAGTGAAATTCCATCCTGTTATGTATCTAGTACATTTCCTTTTAACGGCAAACAATTTAGAGGAATGCTTGTTTAATTTCCTTCTAAAATTCCATCCTCTTGGCATTTACGTTTTCAATAATAATTTAGAGGAATGCAGGTTTTTCCAAAATAATCTTTTGTTTCACATTTATTTAGATTCCTACAAATTCTAAAGGGAATGATAAGAAGTTCAGCCTCAACAAATCAGTCACTGACACTAGAAAAGGTTTGACATATACATCAATTGTATACGAATTGATTAGCTTACTTTAATAACTAACAAACTGATCAACCTAATTTTTTCAGATTCAAGAAAAAGCTACAAAAAAGGTTAAGAATGGTGAGTGTAAAAAAATCCGTCGGACCGCAAATGTAGGTTCGTGGTAAAATACTTATTCAATCACTAATTTATTTAGTTTAACATTGTTTTAGATTTCTACAGATTCTAACAAATTGAACTACACTTTTTCAGATTCAAGCAAGAGCTATAGAAAAGGTTAAGAAAGTTGAGCCTAAAAATAAATCCATTGTACTGCAAAAAATGGTCCGTGGAAAATCCAAGCCTCTTTCTCGATTTGGTACGTGTCTTGACATAATAGAAAAACCGTATATGGAGAGCACAAATACACGTATCATAAAAATGGAGAAAGGTATTTTCAGATTTTGTTATAAAGAATTATTTAATAAAAAGTACATATATGAACTTCTAAATCATGATGAGTTGGGTGCTACTATCATCAACATATACATTAGGTAATGTAAAATACTTTATTTGAGATAAAAATTTCTTTTACTTGCATCACCGCCACATTTATTAGTAGTTAATATAATTTTATATTTTCATTGAAGGTATTTGTATGAAAAGTTGGTGTGCATGCACCAATTGACAGATAAATTTTCGTTCTTGTCTCCCTATAAGGTTATCAATGTTTCAATTTGATCCAATTAGAGTAAAAAAATTTGTTGTTGATCTACTCATGGAAAATATAGAAAAGGATAAGTTATTTCTTGCGCCATATAATTTAGGGTAATTAGATATTCTTTCTCTATATCTTGTTTAATTTATGATACCTTATCAGTTGTAAACAAATTTGCCAACCAAATTTTTGTTGTTGTAGGCAACATTGGACGTTGTTTGCCATCAATGTCACCTCAGAAATTATATATATTATTTGGATCCACTGCATGGTCATTATAAAAATCACTTAAAAATAAAGAATATCTTAGATACGTAAGTAATATTCATTTATTTCTTATATATATAAATAATGTGTTTGGTCATTGAAAAATAATCATATTTATTTGATAGTGCTTTACATGTTTTTCGCGCTCAAAGGGGTGCTACATTGTCGAAGTATAAGTCAAACAATATCACATGTGTTGTAATAAAGGTTTGAAATAATAAATATGTTTTGCTTATATACTTTTTAAATTATTATAGAACTTAATTTTATGCCTTTAAAATTTCATTTACAATCAATGTATAACTATATGTTGGCGTACATGTTTTATATTATAGTGCCATCGCCTAGATAACAACACAAACTGCGGGTACTATATTTTGCGATTCATGAAGGAGATTGCTGCTATGAATCAATGTATAATTCTAGAAATGAAAGTTATTTTCATTAGATTTTGATTTTCATATATAAACTACCTATATATTTGATTCTAACATGGTTATGTTCAAATATTATATCGCACATAGTACTTTGACAACACTAAGTCAACTTACTCTGAAAGTGATCTAAATGAAATCAAGGAAGACTGATGTCAGTATGTGCTCGAAGTGAGAGTTATATAATTTGTTATTAGGTGAGTTTCATATTGTAAACTATTCTTGTATATTTTTGTGTGAACTGGAAATTATTCTAATTAATTTGTTTTATTTTTTGTTACAATAGGGTTAAAGTAAGAAATTGTTGTTGTGTTGATGATATTGGAAAACTTGATGTTGCTGGAAATTGCTATTGCGTCAATTTGTCATTGATATTGATGATCTTGGAAAAACTAAATGTATAGTAGAATATAGAGTTTGAATAAAAGAATTGTTATTGTGTCAATATGAGCTTGATGTTGATGATCTTGGAAAAACTAAATGTATAGTAGAATATAGAGTTTGAATTAAAAAATTGCTATTGTGTCAATATGTGCTTGATGTTGATGATATTGGAAAAACTAAATGTACAGTAGAATATAGAATTTAAATGAAAATAACAGAGACTTTGATCATAAATGTATACTTTATCTATAATTGAATATTGTTGTTGCGTGGTAGAAAAGTGACATCGCTTTTATCTTTAAATTAATAACACCTACGATAGCGCTTTTCTTTGAAAAGCGCTATTAATTCTCTATTAAATAAAACTTATGACAATGCTTTCCTTAAAAAAGCGTTACAAAAGCTATATGAAATATCTATGACAGAGCTTTTTGAAAAAAACGCTATTAAAGACCTACGACAGCGGTTCTTAAAAAGCACTATTAAATACCTACAACAGCGCTTTCTTTAAAAAAAAAGACGCTTTAAGATACCACTTATGACAACGCTTATTAGAAAAACGCTGTAAAATAAGACACCTACAACAGCGCTTTTATCCTAAAAGCACTATAAATTTCTACCTATGACAATGCTTTTCAAAAAAAGCACTGTTAAATGTCACCTACGGCAACACTTTTTAGGAAAGCGCTGTAAAATGAGACACCTACAACAAAGCTTTTATCCAAAGAGTGCTATAAATTTCTACCTACAACAACGCTTTTAAAAAAACTGCTATTAAATATCACCTACGACATCGTTTTTATATTTTAAAAAGCATTGTTGTATCTTTTAACAACATTAAGTACTATAGTGCTTAAAAAGGTTCTTAAATGCATAAAAAAACGTTGTTAAAGCCTATTTATGGTGTAGTGTTAAGCCATAACACCATTGTCATTCACTAAACTTTGAAAAAGAAGACCTTGAAGCTTCGTCGAAAAGAGATTCATGGAAAATGCGAGAAGATTTCAACGAAGGTACTCATAAACGAATAGTTAGCACAACGATTTGAGGAGAAAATCTCGAGAGAGCTCAAATTTCGATGGAGATAAAACGACATAAGAGGAAGAGAAAATTATGTATGAGATATAACAGTGATTCTGATTCAAACTTAGGTTCATGTTTGAATTCATAGGATGACAAATCTTAATGGTCTAGTTCGAATTTAAAGTACTCGAACTTGGAGAGCAAAGGAAAGACGAATGGAAGGAGAAGAGAAAGAGGAAGAGAGAAAAGGAGAAGAAGAGGAGTAAGAAGGAGAAAAAAGAGAGAAGGAAGAAAGAGAAATGAAAAAATGAAGGGGAAGGTGAATAAGGTTGAAGAATTTGATTGAAAGATGTTCAATTATAATGTTAAGAGCATTCAATTGATTGTTGTTGTGCTTCAATTTGATATAAATTTGTGCTTTATATTGAATGCTAGAGATTTTAATTTTGATTTTTTTTAATTAAGTAAATATAATTTTATTTTATTTAATTAATTAAAGTAACAAATTTTCATCATGTAATGTCAACTCATTCAAAAATCTAAATGTCACGTTACATCATAAAAAAATTGAAAGAAACGAGTGGGAGACTAAAAAGGAAATAAACGTAAACGATTTAAATTGCACTTTTTAAACTAGAGAGACCAAAATCATACAATTCAAAAATTAGAAGGGCAAAAAATGCAAGCCTTTAATATTTAGTGGATAATTTCTAGTATAATCTTGTATGATTAAAGTTGAACCGTTTCATGATGGTCTCACTTATGAGTTTATAAGGATTTTTCTATTAGTTTATAACAATTTTTTAGATACTACTTAAATTAATGTTTAAGTGTATAATTTTGGTGTATTTTTCTCTTTTTGAACCTTAATATCGTAATTGATGAAATTTAAATATTAACTTAAAATATTTTTATGTCATTACAATAATTTTATTAAATAAATATTTTAAATTTAATCGACTAATATATGTACATTGGGTGTGTAGGGTGATAATCCTTCCATTATTTTTTACGTGTCATTTATGTAAAAAAAATATTGTTCATATTTATTTTCATTTTGAAATTTAATGCAACATTAATAAATTTAATTAATAATACTTTAAATTATTTATAACAGAGAGTAAAGTAATTTTATTCTAGCAAAAATAATAAAATTTATTGATTTATTTGATATAACCAATAACCTTAAAACAATGTATTTAGACATTGTGTGCTGCTTCTTGGATAGGGGTGAGAATAGGCCAGGCCAGACCAGGCTTTGAAAGGCCTGCGTCTGACCTATGATTAATTTTTTAGGTCTGGCCTATGGTCTAATATATGCTTTTTTTTCGGTTTGGCCTGATCTTTTTAAAAATCTGGTCTGGCCTGAAAGCCTATTTAAAAGTCTTATTCATATTAAAACATTTAAATGTTATATTTGATATTTTTTTTAAATAGGCTAAATTAGGTAGTTTTATATAAGGAAAACTAATAAAATTATAATGAAATCTAATATAATAAAATAATATTGAAATAGCCTAATTGATAGACTTTAAAATAGGAAACAATAATATTAATAAATAACATTAATAAATAATAATATATATATATATATATACTTTAAAATAAGAAACAATAATATTAATAAATAATAATAAAAAATAACATTAATAAATAATATATATATATAGGCCGACCTATCAGGCCTAATAGGCTTTTATATAAACCTAACCTATTTAAATAGATAGACTTTAAAACTAGTCTGAACCTAACCTTCTTATTAAATAGGTCAGGCCATACCAGATCATAAGTAAGTCAGGCCATAAGCCCCTTAGAGACGGTCTAGCTTATTCCCACCCCTATTCCTAGAACTCGGAAAATAATTCAAAATTCGTTGACAAAGGATAACCCACATATTGTAGGTAGTCCATCACTTCAAGTAAACGATGCATTAGAACACTACATGTACTGGTCCAACTCTAAAGTTGTGGTTTAACTTCTCCATAGTTCCACTAAAGAGAAAAGTGAAGATGGGGCATGAGTTTTGTGAAAAGGGAAAAAAAAATGCATTCATCCAATTTAATTTGTGGTTCTTGGGTTTGTTACGTGGAAATGAAATCTATCCAATTTCTATTTTCTTCCATGAATATTGGAGGGTTTTGGAGAAAATTGCTTTATGAAGCATAAACCTCGTGAATGCTTGTTTGATCGCCTACTAAAAAAATTATGCTTGAAGTCATTTAAGCATCAAAAGATAGATTCTTTTAAGTTTTTTTTCTCTTTCTTTCTGAATAGGTTTTTTATGCATCAAAAGATGCACTTTGTGGTCTTTTATTTGAATTTTCGTTTAATTCTTTTAAAAAGTAAACACATAGCATCATGATTATCATGTTGCTGAGGTGATAAATCTAAATTATTAAATTATATATTTTTTTTCTCAAAAATATTATATTTTTAATTAACTTTTTTATTAAAAATAAAAATATTAAATTAAAGTTTTTCGACATTGAAATCTCAATTTTTTTTTGGATTTTTCATTCAAATAAAATAATTAAAAGAAAAAAACTGCTTGAAGAAACTTCTTTTTTGGATTTTCTTCTAGATTTTGCAAGAAACTTTTTGTCTTTTTTGAATTGAGTTTTGCTCTTGAGTTCCTTCAACTGTGGTGGAGTTTCTTGGAAATATATGCCGTTATGATCAGTCTAAAGTCTCAAATAATTATTACAATTATTTTAAAAAGAATAATTTATATGAAAAATTACAAAAAAAGAAATACTTTACTGTAATTAAAATCAAATTATAATTTTAAACTTAAATTTCAGTTGTGTTGATTGTGAGCATCATTTAGGGATATCAAAATTAAACCAAATAATTTAATAAGTCCAAAAGTTTAATCGAAACTAAATAAATTGAATAATTTTTTTCATGTTCGAGTTCCAACAAAATCAAACCATATAAATCCAATCTCTATTAGTTTGTGTATGGTTTCACATTATATAAAATCAATCACTCAGTTCGAATCAAACTATTATATTTTATTCAAACTATATCAATATTGGAACTTGTATTGGTGGATAAAGAGGAACTGTTGAAACTTAGAGCTAGTTATGTGAATTTGACAAAACAAGGCAGTTTCACATAGAAGGGAAATTAACATTAGTATTGTTTATAAGGATATATGACCTTTGAGGTGTACCTCAAGGAGTATCCAATTTTGTTAAGGGCAGATAACACACTCAAATCGACTAACACACACGCGTGCGCCGCCGCCGCCTCCGACTGGCTTAGGCTATGTATTATTTTTTAATACCCGGAAAAAAATTAATATTTATTTCCAATATGTGCGTCTCTCTCTCTCTCTCAGATTTTGTGACCTTTTTTTGTGTGTATTGACCGACATTGTTCCACTTTCCTTGTCAGATATTATTTGACTGGGTCTTCCTCCACTTCCCTCCAAATTTTTAGGTCTGTTTCTATCTGTTTTATGTGATCGTAGAATTTTCTCCCTTTTCTGCTTCGTCCCAAGTTTTTTTTGTCCCTTTACTGAAAAAAATGTCAATTCGGATTATCGAGTGCTCATAGTAGCATATTTTTGAGTGTGCTTAACCACCATATTTAAAGGGTGTAATTATAGAACGATTTTCTACAGTCAAGTAGTAAAACCGATACAATGTATTTGAGTTGTTTTATCTTGGGGACAGTGCCACGAAACATCTTAAAGAGAGCAACATAGTTTTCGACTCAACCAAATAATATCTTCAGTGGCTGAAAATTATTTTTCAAAAATAGATTTTCAAAATTCAAAAACAACAATTTTAAGACAGTTTTTTTCTAGCATGTCAATCAAAGAGATTACGAGAACCGGTTCCATTGCTTCTGATTTCAATAATTTGTTTCGGTTTGAAGGATGTTACTTCAAACGTTGGAAACAAAAGATGCTATTTTTCTTACCTAAGAAAAATATTGCCAACGTTTAGAAAGATGACATTCCAATGGTTCTAGAAAACACTTGAACAAATAGAAAAGGTTAAGAAAGCCACATGAGTAACCCTATGGAAGAATAATGATTACCTCTGTAAGAATTATATTTTTAATGCACTTGTTTATACTCTGTATGCTTACTATAGTACCAACAATACTGTTAGAGATATTTGAGATGCTTTGAAGAAGAAAAACACTTGAACAAATAGAAAAGGTTAAGAAAGCCACATGAGTAACCCTATGGAAGAATAATGATTGCCTCTGTAAGAATTATATTTTTAATGCACTTGTTTATACTCTGTATGCTTACTATAGTACCAACAATACTGTTAGAGATATTTGAGATGCTTTGAAGAAGAAATATGATACCAAGGAAGCTGGGTCTAAAATGTATGTTGTTACCTGCTACCTCAAGTATAAGATGACTGATGACAAATCCGTGGCGGTTCAATCCATTCAAATTCAGAAGATAGCTCATGAGATCATTTTTGAAGGTATGACTTTAGATGAAATTTTTTTAATTGTTGTTATTATTGAAAAATTTCCACTTGCTTGGAAGGATTTCTAAAATTCTCTCAAACATGAAACAAAAGAATTTTCACTTAAAAGTCTAATAACCTGCCTCTGAATTGAGGAAGTACCACAGAAGCAAGACCAACAAGAAGAAATTCATCGGTGCAGTTCCGAAGCCAACTTGAAAACCACTCAAGAACGAGTACCGCGATCTAAAGAACCGCAACAAGAATGGGAACCCTCCAATGGCCCCAATTGTGATGCAACAACTACCTCCTAGAAATGACTCTGGCTCACAATTCATATGCTATAACTGTGACTAACCTGACTGAAGAGCAATTCATTGCTATGATTATTGAAATCCACATTATTGGTGGATCAGATGGTTGGTTGGTTGACACTCTTCTCACCATATTTGCTATGATCTTACTATGTTTAAAACATATACTGTTGCTGAAGATAAGAAAATGTTGTTGGGAGATTCTCACACCACTAATATTGCTGGTATTGGAGATGTGGAGTTGAAGTTCACCTATAGAAAGACATTGATTATGAATGAGGTGATGCACAATTTAGAGATAAGAAAGAACCTGGTTTATGGTTTTATTCTAAGTAAGGCATAGTTTACTCAGTCTATAAGAGAAGATTTGTACATCATTCTTAAAAATGGTTATTTCGTTGGGAAAGAGTACGTCACTGATGACATGTTTATGTTGAATGTTAAAATTGATAAAATGTCTCATTTTGCTTACATTTTGTGTAATTTTAATATTTGACATGCTAAACTATGTCATGTGAATAAATGTGTGATATCAAACTTAAGTAACTAAGGTATAATTCCAAAGCTATCTTTAAATTATTTTAAAAATGGTGATTTTTACAGTCAAGCTAAAGTAACAAAGTGTTCACATAAATCAATAGTTAGAGAATCTAAACCTTTAAATTCAATACACTCTGATATATGTGAACTTGATGAGAGTTTAACTAGAAATGGAAAACTTATTTAATCACTTTTATTGAAGATTGTTCTAACTATACCTTTGTATATCTAATGAAAAATAAAAGTGAAACACTTGACATGTTTAAGATCTTTGTAACTGAAATTGAAAATCAATTTAGTACAAATGTTAAGACATTTCTTAGAGATAGAGGAATCGAGTATGCTTCTAGTTTGTTTAATGATTTTATAAACTGTATGGAATTATACATGAAACAAATGCACCATATCCGTTTGAAATGAATGGTAAAGTTGAAAGAAAGAATATAACTCTTACTAAACTAGTTGTTGCTATTATGTTTAACTCTTGTGCTACATCTCATTGGCGGGGGAAAATTTTATTGATAGTTTGCTCTGTTTTGAATAGAATTCTCAAATCTAAAAGATAAATATCTCCTAATGAGATTTTGAAGATAAGACAACCCAACTTGTCTTATTTTCGAACTTGAGGTTGTTTGGTTATGTCATAATCTCTGATCCTAAGCGAATTAAACTTACTAGTAGAGCCTATGAATGTGTAATCATTGGGTATGTAGTAAACTAAAAATGTATAGATTTTATGACCTAAACGCTAAAATAATCATAAAGTCAAATGATGTTGACTTCTTATGGAAATAGATTCCTTTTCAATCGAGAAATAGCAGGCACAAGCCATGATCTAGTGATTATAAGCACTTAAAGAAATGAACAAGGTGAAACAAAACCTCAAAGAAGTAAGAAAACAAGAGTTTCTAAAGATTATGGACCCAATTATATGACCTACACATTAGAAGAGGATCCTGCAAATCTTGTAGAAGCCTTGTTGTCTTTGGATGTAGATCTATGGCAAGAAACTATAAAATGATGAGATGGATTTGTAGTGTCTAACAGGACCTGCCATTTAGTAGGCTTGCCTCATGGTTGCAATCTAATAGGTTGTAAATGGATTTTGGAAATGAAACTAAACGTTGATGGAACTGTTGATAAATACAAGGCTCACCTTGTAGGTAAATGTTTTAGGTAGAGAGAAAATATACATTTCTTCAACACTTTTTCACTAGTCACTAGAATTATATCCATTAGGGTTATAAATTCACTTGCTACTATTCATAACTTTGTGGTATGTCAAATGAATGTCAAAATTGATTTTTTAAATGGTGACTTGGAAAAAGAATCTATATAGAGCAACTTGAAGGTTTTATGATTCATGGATAAGCAAATAAGGTTTATAAGTTAGATAAGTCTTTTTTGTTGGAACCAAGTTGGTTCTAAGTACTTAGGATTTTGATGTTTACAAAAGCACTCCATGTAATCTTAAGTACTTAGCATATTAAATGCCAAAAGATGAAGTTATCAGAGGCAGAAGATGAGTTACCAGAGGATAAAATCATACCAGAGGATACACCTCCAGAAGGCACTAGATAATGCATCTAGAATGTACCAGAGGATACACCAGGATGTCAAAACACCACCAGAGGATATCTTTCCTGGTCCAGATTAGAAGGAAGCAAAGTCAGAAGGATACCTAGACCAGACCAGAAGAAAGCTTGCCAGAGGGAGAGTTGTTCCATACCAGAACATATCATAAGTTAGACTTAGTCCAGAAGTTATTCTGACCAAAAGATAGCCTGGCAGTGAAACGATAAACAGTCCAGACTTGATCCAGACTTAATCAGAGGATAAATTAATGGGTCAAGAACAAGAGATTAAATCCAGATTTGACCCAGACCAGAAGATAACATGATTTAGAGTATGAAACTCAGTCAAGATCAGAAGAAATGATGTTCAGATTTAATCCATACCTGATCCAGATCAAAAGGTAAATGTCCAGAATTAAATATCCTTTGTCCAGAGTTTAATTTCAGTTTAATCCAAACCCAGTTCGTAATTGGTCTAGATCAGAGGGAAAAGGTTCAGATCAATGGTCAAGATTTAAGTATATGACCCAGTGTTGGCCGAGATCAGAAGATCAGACCATGGCCCAGTGTTGGTCGAGATCAGAGGATCAGAACGTGTGGTCCAGCATTGGCCGAGATCAGAGGATCACACCAGATTAGATTGCAAGTCCAGAGTGGTCGAGATCAGAAGATCAGAAAGTGTGGTCCAGGGTTGGCCGAAATCAAAGGATCACAACAGATCACTTAGTATGGTCCAGATGTGGACTAGAGCAGAAGATCAAATGGTCCAAAATTAATCATGATGATAATCGGTGGAGATTTAATTAAATTTAATAAAAGTATTAAAAGGATTTGATTCAAAAATAAATTGAAGTCTTGTGGCAATTCATAAGCTATTGGCGAGAAGAAAGATTTGTTCCAGAATTAATTAAAGACAGGATTGGCCCAAGTTATTTATGAAAGCAAATCTGGAGCTAAAAAGATATGTTTTTTATTTATATGAAACCCGATTGGTGAAAGTATTTTTGCAAGAGAATCCAACAAGATACAGCTCGAAATTAAGCTTAGAAGAGACCCTAATTCACATCTATAAAAGGAGGCTCAAGACTGAAGACTAAGCATCGAAAATCACAAAAGAGTCATACACTTCAAAAAGCAAACACTCGAGTTTTCAATGAGGTTAATTGTGAATTCCAGCTTTCCAAAAGCAAGCACTCGTGTTTTTCTTTCCCTTGTGTTAGATCTAAGTTGTTGAAGTAGAGTCTACAATCTGAGGGAGTCAGAAGGGGTAGCAGATTACTTAGCAATTAGATTCAAGGCGTTGTAATTCCTTCTACAATCTGAGGTTGTCAGATTGGTAGGAGAAGACTTGACTTGAGAAGTCAAGGTGCTGTATTCCTCAAAAGTCTAGGATTGTTAGATTGTTTGAGAAGACTGACTTGGAGGGTCAGTGGTATTGTTGTAATTCAAGGTTTTGAATTAGTGAAATCCTTCAAAGTGAAGGGAATGGACGTAGCCTCGTTAACGGTAAACCAGTATAAAATTCTGTGTTTTATTTTTACTTTATATCTGCTGCTAACTCTGTTTGATTCATACATCAGGTTTTGTTATAAAACTGCAAAAACAGAAAAACTATTCAAGTTAGTCAAACACAATTCAACCCCCCTTCTCGTGTTTGCACCTTCATTTTTAAGGTCTTTAACAGACTCCTAGGCAATGATATGAAAAGTTTGATAACTTTGATTATATCAAATGAGTTTAAAGTGAATGAAAGTAACAAATGCATCTATTACAAATCTGAAAATGGAATTTGCACTATCATATGCCCCTATGTAGACGACTTACTCATATTTGGTTCAAACATTCATGTTGTAAATATTGTGAGATCATTGTTATGTAACAATTTGATAGGAAAGACCTTGGAGAAGAAAATGTAATCATTGAAATTAAGATTACTAGGTTAGAAAAGGAATTTCTTTAGATCAGTCTCACTATGTTGGAAAGATCTTAAAGAAATACAACTACTTTGACTGTAAATTTGCTTGCACGCCATATGATCCAAGTGTAAAATTTTTCAAAAACACCGGTGAAGGTGTTAAACAAATTGAATATGTGAGTATCATTGGCAACATCAAGTATGCCTTTGTTTGTACTAGACCCAACATTGCCTACGTTTTGAGACTGTTGTGTAGGTGTACCAACATACATAATATGGACAATTGGCACGCTATTGAGAGAGTGATGAGATACCGTAAAGGGAACTATGAATCTCAGATTACATTATCAAAGATTTCCTGTTGTCTTTGAAGGATACAGTGATGCTGATTGGAACACTTTATCAGATGACTCCAAAGAAACCAAATGGCTATAAATTTAGCATTGTTGGAGTAGCTGTATCTGGAAAATCAAATAAATAAATGATATTGGCGTAGTCATTATGGAGTCTAAAATGATAACATTAGTAAACGCTAGTGAAGAAGCGAGCTAGTTGAGATGTTTGCTAGCTGAGATCCCTTTGTGGGAAAAACCGATGCCAACTATGTTGATGCATTGCGATAACTGTTATTACAACCGTAATAAACAACAGATACATCATAAGAACAACACAATTAGAGAGTTACTCTTAAAAGAAACTGTTACAATGGATCATGTTCGCACTGATGAAAACTTAGAAGATCCTTTAACGAAAGGAGTAGCTGAAGAGAAAGTCCTAAACATATTCAAAAGGATTAGATTATTGCATATAGATCAATGATTAACTCAAGATGGTAACCCGGTAACCCGACATAAAAGATTAGAGATTCCAAGAATTAAGTTTAATGGGCAATAAAAAGTTGTGAAGAGATATGAGATGAACATACTATTACAAATCAGAGAAGCAGGATTCCTGAAGTCATGAAAGGATGAGGTAACATAAACTCTTAGTGAGATATATACTCTATGTGGAGTGGAGTACCTAGATATATGAATAATCTTGATAGACTTACCTATGTGAATGTGGAAGTGAGATCGTTTTCTTTGGAATTTTGAGGCAGAATTCCTAAAGCATTCACTATACTGGGATAGACGTGAAGGGTCATTAATGTACGTGCTTTTGAGAATACACCTTATGAAAAGGTTGTGTATGAGTTTGATATTAGTGATAGAGTTCATGTCGGAAGACACCTTTGTTTATGCTCAATCTTATAGGAGCGTTTGACGCTATTTTATAAGCACTTTTTTTCTTTCTAAATTCAAGTGGAGGATTGTTGGAACTTGTGTTGGTAGATAGGCACTAAGTGGTAAAACTTATAGCTAGTGTTGTGAATTTGAAAAAAATAAGAAATCCCACATAGGAGGGAAGTCACACATTAGTAGTGTTTATAAGGAGGAGATATGATCTTTGGGGTGTACCCGAAGGGGTACCAAATTTTATGAAGGGGAGAGAACACACTCAAATCGCCACCACATGTGCGCGCTGCCGGTTGTTTGGCTAGGCTTGGCCTGTGTGGTGTATTATTTTTTAGTAATCGAAAAAATAAAATAAAAATTAATATTAATTTTTAATGTGTGTATTTCTCTCTCTCTCTCTCATAAATTTTATGACATACATTTTGTTTTGGTGGACCGAATCCTCCACACTATTCCATTTCTCCTCGTTGGTTATTATTTGATCGAGTCTTGCTCCAATTGCCTCTGAATTCACAGGTCTGTCTCTGTTCGTTTTATGTCAACTGGTAAAAAACCGTTCGCTCAGAATTTGCTTAGATCCGTTGCAGAATTCTTCTATAAATACATGATTCCGCTCAATTTACAAATCAAACCAAAACTTCGAAAAAATGTGAGTTTTGTCTCTTATTCTTTTTTTTCTACTTCGTCCCAAATTTTCTTTCGATCCCTTTACTAAAAAATTGTCCCTTCAGATTTTCTAGTGATCATATTACCATATTTTCGAGTGGCCTTAACCGCCATATTTAGATGGTGTAATTATAGAATGATTTTCTACAGTGTACTAGTAAAATTGATACAATATATTTGAATTTTTTTTCATGGGGACATCATGGTTGATCGTCTGCTTTCACAATTTGGGGCACTGACGTAAAACGTCTTAAAGAGAGTGATCTAATCTGTGGGTCAACTGAGTAATATTTTATGTAGCTTAAAATTATTTTTCAAAAATAGATATTCAAAATTCAAAAACAACATGAGCATCATCTATGAATATCAAAATCAAACCAAATGATACAAGCTCAAAAGTTTAATCGAAACTAAATAAATTGGTTAACTTTTTTCCGTGTTCAAGTCCTAGTTGAATCAAACCATAGCAACATGACCTCTATTAGTTTTTGTATGGTTTCACATGATTTAAAATTGACTAACCGTGAATCAAACCCAACCATTATATTTTATTCAAATTATATCAATATTGTTATCTAAAAAAATATGTTGTTTTTAATTATTATTTTTTTGAATAATTTTACATAATTTTGGTCATTGTAGTTAATGTTTTTTTATTTAAATTAAAAAAATCTAATGTTTAAAAATACTGTTAGTTTTTTTATTTTTAAAACAAGTGTATTAATTAAAAATACATTTGATTCACTGCCTCTCTTTGATAAACGATAACTATTTAGCTGTTAGCTAGCAGTGTGGTGTGACTGGGAGAACAAAATTAGACCAACTACTTCATCGATTTGATTTGATTTAGTTCAAGTTTAATGAAAAAATACTGTAAAACCTCAGTTGTATTGATTATCTTTTATGGTTTAGATTAGTTATAAAAAAACGAATTGAAATAATTCATTACACCCTTAACTTTGTGTCCGTCTAAAATTTGTGCAACTTCTCAATCCAATTTCCCCTCCTTCTCCACTATTGCATTTGCAAAAAAAATTTGCCACCCAAAATTTTTGTTCAAACTATACCGCTGTCCTTAAGTGCATGTTCGATTTTTGGGTGGAATTGAAAAAATCTCGGTGGCTCATTATGTTTTTGTTGGTGTTTGTTGTTGTGGATGTTGAATTTAATTTTCGAAAAATTGGTAGAGAGAAATGAATTTGAGTCTTGGAATAATTGTTGGCATGGGGAAAATTGATAAAACTTTAACAAAAAGAATAGAAGAATGAGCTTTACTACTGAAGAGATTGGTAGAGATAGCCGGCCATGGATTCTTAACATTTGTTTGTTTTGTTATGGGTTGTGGAAGGACATGTTGAAGAGAATTTTTGGGTCGACAAAGAAGATAAAAAAAAAAAACATAAAAAGTATAATATTTTTAAATATATAAAAAAAAATAGTTTGATTATTCAGAGTTGTCACCTCAATAGTGTTATGGCCGTGTCAATGTCTAATGACCATGTGAATTTTTTTCTAACGATGTTAAACAAAAGTTCAAGAAAAATGATTGAGATGTGCATGTTTTTATGCATAAAAAACCTATTCGGAAAAAATAATTTAAAGAACTAATTCAAAAAATAAGTTAAACTTAAAAGATTATTAACATAATTTTGCTTAAAAACTACAACTGCTATCAAAACATCATAACGCTATATACTATATTCTCAAAGGTTATTTAAAGTAGTATTTCAAAATACAATAAGCTCTTTAAAAATACAATAAACTTGTGAAAAAATTATCACCATCAAACAACTTTATTTTAATCATTCGAACTTATATCATATAAACTATCTACTAATTAAGGTAAGAATTTAGCTTTGTCAAACATAATCCAAACGTGTCATTTTAGTTTCACACAAATATCATAAACTAATTTAATCTTCTTTTACTCTATCTTTCTCATTCTTCCATCATCCTTCGATGTCTCATTTTCATTTTTTCACTATATATTATGTATTTCATTATTATATTATTATTAATTCTAACAAAGAGACTTGTTACATAGACCCTTGTTAGTTGTTATATATCTATTTATTTTCTCTCTCAATTACTTAAAAATTATGTCTTTTTTTTTTAAGTAATATATCTTTCGAATATCTTCTTGATATAATTTAAAAAAATATATATTAGATTAATTATAGTTTTATGTATAAATCATATTCTTGATATAATTTTAAAAAAAATATTAGATTAATTATAGTTTTATGTATAAATCATATATCATATAAATGTTTTTCATTAGTCAGTTCGTTTTAGATGACCTTTAATGAATTAATTTGTTAAAATATGAATATGTATTTTACGAGTAATGTGTTTATTAAATGTAAAAGTTATCCAAATGCTATAATAAATCAATATATTGGTATGTGTACATACACGTTTTTTTTAGTTCATATAATTTCTTTTATTTGATTTTTGTTCTAATATTTGTTTTTGTTGTTACTTTTTTGTTTCGGTCTATGCAAAATTAATTTTTACTAAAATTAGTCCATGCAATTTTTTATATCTCTAATAATTGACAGATTAAAATAAAATATTACATATTGTAGAAACTCATTCTAATAAAAACCAATTATATATAGAGACTAAAACAAAGTATTAATGACCAAAAACAAAAAAAAAAATATATCTACGATAATTAAAAAAAAAACTTTACTAAAAGCAATTACCTAAATCAAACATATATTTAAGTCATAAACCAATTATAAATATGGCTCAACATGGTTGACCCAACCACTACGTAGAATTAAAGAAAACTTTGAAATGATGCCTTTTTTTAACATTAAAATGTTTTGTAGACAATAACAATTAAAATTGTTAGCAGCTTACTGACTACTATTGTAAGTCGTAAAAGAAGGGCAAGTGTATGTATTGAGATGAGTGTAAAATTACAGTTATGGTTGGAACATTTGAGATAAGTAAATTTAGTCTAAGAAGAGCTAAACAAAAAGGAAAATGCTCAATACCTCCACTTTTTCGACAATTTATCATAAATTAACTAATAGTGTCGTTTTATTGAATCCAACTTTCAATAGTGTGTAATTGATTGAAATGCACTATCAGAACTTTCACTGATGTATTTAACATTCTATGAGCAAAATAGGGGACAAATGAGAAATTACCAATAAAATAAGATAAAGTCAGAATGTATGTAACATTCTATGAGCAAAATAGAGGAGAAATGAGAAATTACCAACCAAATAAGATAAAGTCAGGGGTATGTTGGACCATGGAACGTAGTCTTTTTTGGCTTTTTTACTTATAGAAGCTTCACTTTGGGATTGAACTTATGCCTCAAAAGAAAGATTAATTAACCTTATATTTCCTCAAAAAATTTAACCCTATATTTCTATATATAAATATGAAGGCTGAAAAACATAAAAGATTGAAGTTTGAATTGTGTTTTACAGTTTAAGAAATTTCTTCCATAAAACTTGGTATTTAAAAGCACATAATAAATAAGCAAAAGAAAGAATTAAATCACACAAAAATTTATACTGGTTCACCACCAAACCGATAGCTACGTCTAGTTCCTTCACCCAAAAAGCGTTTCTCCAATAATTTAATCGAAATACAATACTTAATTTAAACCAGTTAAGTCTACTGAACTTTCAGTTTGTACCTACAAATTGTTGATGAAAAAAATCACTACCGTGCTAAGTTACAAATGAATGAGTTTGGATTTTTCTGAAAAAATCTCTCTCACAAGAGGTTGATTACAATGTAACACATTCAGATTTTGTTTCTTAGCATTTAGATAAAATTTAAATAATTTGAAGTTGATGTCTTACTTGATGTGTTGTGTGTAGCTGTTATAAAATTGTTGTGCTTTGTTGTCACTTGTCTTAAGTAAGGAAACATGTCATTTTATAAAGTTCTTCATGGTAATGCTTGTGCCCTTAAGGGTAAGGCTTGCGTACTTTCTTTCACAAATACTGTTGGAACCAAGTTGGTTCTAAGTACTTAGGATTTTGATGCTTACAAATGTACTCTATGTAAACTTATTTTGTACTTTGAATTATTAAGTTAAATGCCCCAGAAACTGAAGGAATCAGAAGCAGTGATCAAAGGATTCCAGAAAAATGAATTCTGGAATGACCAGAAGATAC
Organism: Cicer cuneatum; assembly: GCA_037974295.1. Lineage (NCBI taxonomy): Eukaryota > Viridiplantae > Streptophyta > Magnoliopsida > Fabales > Fabaceae > Cicer > Cicer cuneatum. The sequence goes on along the minus strand of JBBPBO010001985.1, from coordinate 52,951,972 downwards.
TCGAGGAATGTCAAAACATGACCAGAAGATATCTTTGATGGCCCAGATCAGAAGGAATAAAAATCAGAATGAAACATGGATCATACCATTGGAAAGCCTGCCAGAAGGAGAGTTGTTCCAGACAAACATGAATCAAATATCAATTTTATTCCATAAGTTATTCTGACCAGAAGATGGCCTGGCAGTGAAAAATTACACAGTCCAGACTTGTTCCAGACTTGACCAGAAGGTATGTTTATGAGTCCAGAACAAGAGGATCAATCCAGATTTGGCCCAGACCATAAGATAGCATGATTCATGGCATGGAACTAAGTCCAGACCAAAAGAAATGAGTTCCAGAATCAATCCAGACCTGGTCCAAAATTAAAGGTAAAATGTCCAGACTGAAATACTTTTTGTTCAAGTTAATTTCAGTTTGTTCCAGACCAAAGTCCAGAATCTGTCTAGATCAGAGTAAAAACTTCCAGATCAATGGTTCAGAAATAATTATTTGGTCAAGTGATGGTCCAGATCAGAAAATCAGACCATGGCCCAGTGGTGGCCGAAATCAGAGGGACAGACTGTGCAGTCCAGCAAAGGCCGAATTCAGAGGATTTTAGCATATCAGGTGCACGTCCAGGGAAGGCCGAATCCAGAAGATCAGAGGGTTAGGAAGAGTGGTTTAGGAATGGATGAAATCAGAGGATCACAGCATATCAATTTGGCTGGTCCAGTTGTGGAATATCACATGAAGATCCAAGGGTGCAGATTTGATCATGGGGATTAAAGGTGAAGATCTTATGTTATTTTTATCAAAGTATTATTAAAGATTTGTTATAAATTAAAGTGGAGTAGCATGGAAGTCAGAAGCTATGGCGGGAAGCAATAAAAGGATTTGATTGGCTAGTAAGTTTTTGAAAGAAATCTAAGGCTTAAAAAAGATATGTTTTTTATTTATATGAAGCCTAATTGGTCAAGTTATTTTTGCAAGAGAATCCACCAAGATTCAGGTCGAAATTAAGCTTGGAAGAGGCCCAAATCTGCATCTATAATAGGAGGCTCAAGGCAGAATACTCAGAATCGAAAATCACAAAAGAGTCATACACTTCCAAAGCAAACGCTCCCAAATTTTCATATAAGTCAATTGTGAGTTTCAGCTTTCAAGAAGCAAGTACTCGTGTTATTTTCTTTCCACTGTGTCAAATCTAAGTTGTTGAAGTAGAGTCTACAAACTGAGGGAGTCAGTAGGAGGTAGCAAGGTACTTAGCAATTAGATTCATAGTGTTGTGCATTCTTCTACAATCTGGGGTGTCAGATTGGCTGAAGACAGGAGTTGTTTTTCCCTCAAAGAAGTCTAGGATTGTTAGACTATTTGAGAAGACTGACTTGGAGGGTTAGTAGCACGGTTGTAATTCAAGGTTTGAATTAGTGAAATCCTTCAAGGCGAAGGGACTAGACGTAGCCTCGTTAACGGTGAACCAGTATAAAATCTGTGAGTTTTATTTTTATTTTTATCCGTTGCTAACTCTGTTTTAATTATACATCAAGTTTTGTTTTGAAAGTATTAAAACAGGAAAAGTATTCAAGTTAAGTCAAACACAATTCAACCCCCCGTTCTCGTGTTTGCACCTTCAAATACAACTTGTATCTGTTGGAACCAAGTTGGTTCTAAGTACTTAGGATTTTGATGTTTACAAAAGCACTCCATGTAATCTTATTTTGAACCTTGAATTATTAAATCAAATGTCACCAGAAGTTGAAGCAATAAGAAGCAGAAGATCAAAGTGTTCCAGAGATTGAATCCTGAAGGTACCAGAAGATACTCTAGGATGTCAAATCAGAAGGAAACCTGGATGTCAAATCTTTGCTGGCCCAGATCAGAAGGAAGCAAAGTCAGAAGGAAACCTGGACCAGACCAGAATGAAGCCTGCCAGAGGGAGACTTGATCCAGACCTGAAGGAATCAAATGTCAGATTTATTCCAGAAGTTATTCTGACTAGAAGATGGCCTGGCAGTGAAATGATAAACAGTCCAGACTTGTTCCAGACTTAATCAGAGGATGAATTAATGGGTCCAGAACAAGAGAATTAACCCAGATTTGACCCAAACCAGAAGATAGCATGGTTCAGGGTATGAAACTAAGTCTAGACCAGAAGAAATGATTTCCAGAATTGATCCAGACCTGATTCAAAATCAAAGGTAAAATGTCCATACTGAAATATTATTTGTCCATATTTAATTTCACTTTAATCCAGACCAAGTCCAGAATTGCTCCAGATCAGAGGGAAGATTTTCATATCAATGGTTTAGATTTAATTATTTGGCCCAGTGTTGGCCGAGATCAGAAGATCAGACCATGGCCCAGTGTTGGCCGAAATCAGAAGGTCAGAATGTGTGGTCCAGCAGTGGCCGAGATCAGAGGATCACAGCAGATCAGTTTGCTAGACAAGGATGGCCAAGATCAGAAGATCAGAAGGTTAGGAAGTGTGGTCCAGGGATGGCCGAAATCAGAGGATCACAGCATATCAATTAGTATGGTCCAGATGTGGACTAGCACAGAAAATCAAATGGTCCAGATTTAATCATGAGGATTAACGGTGGAGATTTTAATTTATTTTGATCAAAGTATTAAAAAGATTTGTTACAAAAATAAATTGAAGTATTGTGGAACTCAGGAGCTGTAGGCGGGAAGAAACTAAAGACTTGATTGGCCAGTTATTTTGAAAGAAAATCTGAAGCTTAAAAAAGATATGTTTTTTATTTAAATAAAGCCCAATTGGTCAAGTTATTTTTGCAAGAGAATCCAGCAAGATTCAGCTCGAAATTAAGCTTGGAAGAGGCCCTAATCTGCATCTATAAAAGGAGGCTCAAGGAAGAATACTTAGCATCGAAAATCACAAAAGAGTCATACACTTCCAAAGCAAACACTCAAGTTTTCAGTGAGGTTAATTGTGAGTTCCAGCTTCCAAGAAACAAGCACTCGTGTTATTTTCTTTCCCTTGTGTTAGATCTAAGTTGTTGAAGTAGAGTCTACAATCTGAGGGAGTCAGAAGGGGTAGCAGATTACTTGGCAATTAGATTCAAGGCGTTGTAATTCCTTCTACAATCTGGGGTTGTCATATTGGCAGGAGAAGACTTGACTTACGAAGTCAACGTGCTGTATTCCTCAAGAGTCTAGGATTGTTATACTGTTTGAGAAGACTGACTTGGAGGGTCAGTGGAACTGTTGTAATTCAAGGTTTGAATGAGTGAAATCCTTCAAGGTGAAGGGACTGGACGTAGCCTCGTTAACGGTGAACCAGTATAAAAATTCTGTGTTTTATTTTTACTTAATATCCGCTGCTAACTCTGTTTTTATTCATACATCAAGTTTTGTTTTAAAAGTGTAAAAACAGGAAAAGTATTCAAGTTAGTCAAACACAATTCAACCCCCACTTCTCGTGTTTGCACCTTCAGTATCTTCATGAGTTTTAACAATTGAACTGTTGAAGATTAATTTATATGATAAGCTCAAGTTCGATCACAATTCCAGAAATCACTCCTCATAACTTGAATAAAGACAGAAAAAGCATTGGATACAAGCTCATAGGATAAGATAATTAAAGCATTGTCTTACAGAGCATGGTGATTATTAGGGGATGCACACAACTTTGTTTTCACGGAGGATTAACTTCCATTTGATCATTTATTCTCATCAGAGCGTTGACTTCTTCAGAGCCATTGACTTTATTATAGTCGTTGACTTTATCAGAACTGTTGACATTTTCCATGAAGTAAAGTGAATGTCACAAGAAAAGGGGTTGAGTTATGACCTTTTTAAAAATTTAGTTCTTGCTCTAATATTATCCTCTCAAGTTGTCTTTGGAGTGAGATTAGTTAGATGAAACATAATCCTCCTCTTATTGAGAATGATCTAAAGTAGAATAATATGAGTTTGAAATATGTGTGATAACTGATAAGTGTGCTAATGGTGTGAATAAAACAAATATAAAGAGAGTAGAGGTTAAGAAGATTCACACACAAATTTTTTACTCGTTTACCTAATATAGGCTACTCTAGTCCTCACAACATTGTGAGATTTTCACTAATGCTAAGAAACTCGTTTTCTGGTTTGCAAATTTTCAACTATGTATTTTCTTATCCTTGCTAGACTTACAACACTGTATTTTTACTATCCTTGACAGGCTTACAAAATAACTCAAGTTTATATCAACTCGAGGATATACAAGTAATAATGTGTTTGATTTGTTTGGGATCAAATTACAACTTTCTAAGATAAGATAGTGATGTGAAGTTGTATATAACACACTCAATAAAAATGATTCTTATATCTGTTTAAGCTTGGAACAGTGTGTAGAATGAAGAGAATGATGATAAGATTGAATAACATAGATATTTACTTGTAGATGATTCTCTTAATGTTTGAAGATTAATACTTCTCAATTTATAGTTGCCTTTGGAGCTTCAAACATATGGGTTAGAAAAATGTAGCTGTTGGAGACTTTGTTAAGTTTCCTGGGACTTGACTTTATTTTCAAAACTATCATTTAGCTTTTATCCTCGTGATAAGTATGTAAAGAGGATGAATGCGATGGTCCATCCTCGAATCTGATTAGTACGAGGATGAAGCTTTCGTTCCTCCTAATGTGACTGGTGCTTTTTGCTTTTCCTGTTCCCAACAATTTAATGTGGCTTGCCTTACAAGTCAAGGAATCCAGCTTTTGCACCTTTGTACTTTCACTTATTTTTCCCATGTTTGAGGATGATTAATGAATAAAGTGAATCCTAAGTTCTGTGTTGCTTATCCTCTACATATGTCCTCGGATCTGGTTTAAGTACAAGGATGGAGTTTCTATTTTATTGAGTCTTGATGTGATTATTGCTTTGTGCTTGCCCTTTTCCAACCACTTTGACGAGTATGTCCTTCATGTTAAGTACTTCACCTTTTTGTACCTTTTTACTTTTCTTTATGTGTCAAATTTGTTATGAGGATATCCTCTATGTATATCCTCATCTTGAGAATGTATTCATCCTCTGATGTAAATGATTCTAAGGATGTTAATGGATGATCATTCTCAAATCTTTGTAAGTGTTTGAGAGATGATTGTATGACTTTCTTTCTAATATGTGACTGTTGGAATTTGGTGTAAACATGTTGACACCTTTTTTTACTTGTTAGGTAAACTTCTAGAATATGATTTGTAAAAGACATTCTTATTATCCTCTTGATCTATTATGGATGAGAAGGTTCCTTCTTGTTTCGAATACCTCGAAAATCACGATTGATGTGCTTGTCTTACTTTAAAGGCTTTTGAACAAATTTGAACAATGCTGACATAGTGTTTTTGCACTATTCACATAAAACCTCATTTTTATATATGAGGGAATGATTTATTTTCGAGAGTCCATCCTCAGGTTATGTTAAGTGCGAGAATGAAAGTTCTTATCTTCCACATAAGAGTACATGATTGATGTGATGTCACTTATATGTTTACTTTTGGTAAACCTTGAATAGTATGAACAACTGGTTAACTTTTTTCATGTTGTACTTTTATGACAATTACCTTTTCAATAATTGTGAGATAAAAATTTTGATAAATATTTATCCTCGGATATGAGATTGTGAAGAATATTCATTCTCATATATGAGATTGTGATAGATGTCTATCCTTGGATATAAGATTGTGAAAAATATTCATCCTCGAATATGGATTCTTCATCCTCTAATTTTCATATAGACACATTTTGACCCATAGTTTTTCTTGACTTCTTCCAAGGGATTTTATGTGTGATTGAGATATAACATATTGCGATGATTATACTTGGCTTGAGGATAATCATATTTATACTTATGAATTAGGCTCCTTAATTCTTTCATTGTTGAGTTGATACAACACACTTTTTTTATGTGAGTGGCTTCAAGCTTGATCACTTATGTTCTTTCAACAAAAATTCAAATGCAAATATTAGTAGATCGCCATTTAGAAAACTTAACATTTATTTCATAAGATTTGTTGTCATTAAAATACATATCAAAAAGGTTTTTACTTCAACAATGTCCCCCTTTTTGATGATGACAACCCTTTAGAAAAAATCCTTAGTTTTCTAGATGGATAAAATAACAAATGAAAGAATGTTCATAGATATGAAATTAGACTCCCCCTAAACATATGCAAGAGGTTTAATTTGTTAACATTCTTCATTAATCATTTACATCCTATACTTTTCTTCTATATTCTCTCCCCCTTTTGACATATATCAAAAAGTGTAAGGGGGTGAAGGAGAAGCAACAAGAATAGGAATTTATCACACATATATATCATGTAGTTGAGAGGTTCATTCTGATATCAAATTTGAATTTAACATTAAATCGCATAGTATGTAAGAAGGCCATTAACTATTTCACTCAACATTGCAATCAAGACATTGACAATGATAAGTAAAATAATATACTTAAATCGTATTAAAAAAATTATGCACCCATTTCAGCACATCTAAAGTTTTAGTAATTGACTCAATACTCTCCAAAATTTGAGAGAAAGTGATTTGATCTCAAATTTAAGGAAAATAATATTTTTAAATATATAAAACTCCCTCTGAGTTTTATGAGATGGATAACCTCTAAGTTTTTGAAATTCTTGATTTTAGAGGATGTTAACTCTTTTCAAATATATAAAACACCCCTTGAGTTTTAATCACATTTTCCTTTAGGAAATGACCATGCTCGTTTTATGCAAAAATATATATATATATATTAATATGCATCATAATACTCACATCTCTATTTTTGAGTTCAATACATGCAAGTGTAATGAGATAATCATCTAACAATATTCAAAACACATTCACATGCTTAAGAAAGAGTCAAATGTAGGTTTAAGAACACAATGTGAAGACTACAAGCTTCTTGGACCAGATTTGAAATTAATAGACAGGTAACAACAATTATAATCATAAAGGCCAATCATATATCTTCTTGTTAAATTTCTTTCTAAAATATAAATCCTAAATTAGGATATCCATTTAAAACATGTTAAAGAAGGATATTTGAGTTGTTGACTTTAGAGTTGTTGACTTTATCATAACATTGACTTCTTCATAGCGAATTCTTCATGAGCATTTACTTTCTCCATGAAGTAAAGTGAATGTCACAAGAAGGGGGTTGAATTGTGACCCTTTTTAAAATTTAGTTCTTGCACTAATATTATCCTCTCAAGTTGTCTTTCGAATGAGGATGGTTGGATGAAAATAATCCTCCTCTTATTGAGGATGATCTAAAGAAGAATGATATGAGTTTGAAATATGTGTGATAAATGTGCTAATGGTGTGAATAAAACAAATATAAAGAGAGTAAAGGTTAAGAAGATTCACACACAAAATTTATACTGGTTCACCTAATATAGGCTACTCCAGTCCTCATAAATTTGTGATATATTAACTAGTGCTTAGAAACTCATCCTTTGATTTTCACCTTTTCAACTATGTATTTTGATAGCCTTACCAGGCTTACAACACTTTATTTTTACTAGCCTTGACAGACTTACAAAATAACTCAAGTTTATATCAACTTGAGGATATACAAGTAATAATGTGTTTGGGATCAAATTACAACTTTCTAAGATAAGATAGTGATATGAAGTTGTATATAAGACACTCAATAAAAATGATCCTCGTATCTGTTTAAGCTTGGAAGAGTATGTGGAATGAAGAGAATAATGATAAGCTTGAATAACTTAGATATTTACTTGTAGATGATTCTCTTAATGTTTAAAGATTCATACTTCTCTATTTATAGTTACCGTTGGAGTTTCAAACACATGGGTTAGCAAAATGTAGTTGTTGGAGAGTTTGCTAAGCTTCCTTGGAGTTGTCTTTATTTGCAAAAATGCCATTTAGCCTTTATCCTCGTGTTAAGTATGTAGAGATGAAGACTGTGGTGATCCATCCTCGGATTTGGTCAGTACGAGGATGAAGCCTTCGTTTTTCCTTGTGTGACTGATGCTTTTTGGTTTTCCTGTTCCCAATAATATAATGTGGCTTGCCTTACAAGTCAAGGAATCTAGTTTTTGTATCTTTGTACTTTCACTTATTTTTCCCATGTTCGAGGATGATTAATGAACAAAGTTAATCCTAAGTTCTGTGTTGCTTATCTTCTACGTTTGTCCTCATATCTGGTTTAAGTACAAGGATGAAGTTTCTGTTTTATTGAGTCTTGATGTGATTGTTGCTTTGTGCTTTCTCTTTTCTAATAATTTTGACCAGTGTGTCCTTCATGTCAAGTATTTCACCTTTTTGTACCTTTGTACCTTTCTTTATGTGTCAAATTTTTTATGAAGATATCTTCTACGTATATTCTCATCTTGCGACTTTCTTCATCCTCTGATGTAATTGATTCTAAGGATGTTCATGGACGATCATTCTCGAATCTATGTAAGTCTTTGAGAAATGATTGTATGTCTTTTTTTCCAATATGTTACTGTTGGAATTTGGTGTAAACAAAATCCTCCTTCCTTCAAATCCATACATTATTTCCCAAAGGTTTGTGAATCAATCTTTGTCCTTTCATTCTCCTCTTTCTATTGATCTATGTTTCGTCATAACAAAATTGTGTTTCCTCTCCTGTTCATCATCAAGGCCAAGGCCGTGAGGCCATCTTGATCATGAGAGGTAGGGCTTTCCATTATTTTTCCCGTGTGCAAGGTTGATTAATGATCTAAAAGAAAATTTTGGCTTGATAGACTTTGAGCTTTTGAACAAGAAATATAGTTGGTGTTTTCAATTTTTTATTTGTTAATAATGTAGATCTATGACTTGAGATAATAATTCTAAAAGAAAGTTTTTATTTTGAACATTTTAAGCTTTTTCAAAATAAATGAACTATGTTAAAATGGTGTTTATCTTTTGTTAATGCTATAGATTTACTTGTGGTAGCAATAGATCTATAAAATAATTTATTTTAAAATATTTTAGAGTTTTACAAAAAATTTGGTCTTATACTAAGATGATTTTTCTTTCACAAATATGATAGATCCATGACTTGTAATAGTAGATCTAAAAGAAAATTCAAATTTGAAACACTTTGGATTTTTGGTCAAAAAATTGAATTTATGTTGGAAATTTTGATCCTTAAATTTTTATAATTTTGATGGTTGAAAAGGTTTTAAAAATGTGTATTTAAATTGAAGGATGAAAGAAGAATGAATTTGTGAAATAAACCTTTTAGTGAATAGAGGTGAATAGAGGGGAATAGGCTTATATCTTAATGTTTTTAGTGTTGGTTTTAACTTAAAACAATACTTGATTTAAGGCACGAGATACTTTAGCGGGACAAACACTTGTGTTTTTGTATGATTGCATATAGGGACCTATTTGTGTAATTGATGATTGAATCTATGATAAATGTTGTTGATGTGATTATGTATTCATAATTGATAATATGTGTTTACTATATATTATGAATTTCTTGATGATAATATGTCAATGGTAATCTCTATGAAAGAGTTTGGAAAATTATTAGTGTTTAATGAGTATTAAAACTATAGTATTCTAATAGTTGTTTTTACGTAATAATTATTGTGAAAGAGTCAAGGTATACTCCTGCATTTCATAGTTAGTGTGACCGTGATGGGACACGCAGTGGAATCACGTGTTTGGATGGTCCACCTTATTCTGACGAGGATTTTTGAGTCGTGTTCGTCCATGATAGACTGAATTATAGTAAATTGTGTTGGTTCAATATAGACTGCTGCTCGGTAAATAATACTAGTTTGTGAGAAGTTGTACATTTATGATTTACGCCACTCAAGGTGGGTTTTGAAATTCTGAAATTATGTGTACTAGCATATTATATGTAATAATATATGCATATACATGCTTTGTTATCTCTTGCTATCATGCCATACTTATTAAATGTTATTTGTTAGTTTCAGTTGGTGACCCTTTACAATTGTTGTGGAAATTGGGCTTTGCCTTTAAACGATGTCGGATTACGTACTATCAACGGTTACTCTGATGAAGGAAACATGAATTTTCCTAATCGATATTTGTCGGCTGCTTAGGCATACGACCTCATCTCAAGTAGGGCTACTTATACGGAGAGAGTGGTGATGACCAGTAGTAGAGCCAGTGCAATATTTCATGTATGGCTCAGACATGAGATGATCGACTACCCAGTACCTTAAAGTTTTGTACTCGAGGTTGTTGGTGTGTGAACAAATGCGAGGGATGCTTCAATTGGAGGTGAGATTGAGGCCACAATAGGAGTGGTGACTCCCACTGCAGAAGTATGGGGTATTGTGTTTGGACTGAGAGCTACAGAGAAGGGCAATAGGCCGATTTCGAAGATTGAGGATATTGCATGGCCATCTAGATTGGTTGGGGATCAGGGTTTCGTTGACGAACCATCAATACCTTGGTTGGTGTCATCCTAAGTTGAATCAGAGCTTGCTTTCTCGGGGAAGATTCTCTATTGACTGTCTTAGAGGTGGAGAGCTATTTTGAGGAGGAAAAGGAGGTTACTTCTAGAAGGGATACCATATCGAAGCGAACATGTGTCGTATATGGAGGTCATCCTTGTTACTATAGTCATTAGTCTTATGATCATATTAGGATTTTGTATAGGGTCGTAGTGCCTCTCTTTTGGTGGATGTACTTATTTTATTTTGGATTGACTGTACCTATAAAATACTTTGACAATTGACTTTTGTTGGTGGGTCCATATTACATTTTTTTATGCAACCATGGGTGACAGCATTCTTAGAGCAGCACTTTTGCGTAGGTGTCTGCCAAAAATACCCCAAGAGTATGATCGATGATCCGATAGGTCTCATAGTCACGATGTATTTTTGGTTTTGTATATATGGGTTTATTGTCTCAAACTACTTTGGCCTACTAGCATGTATGATACACCCAATTAATATCCTTTATGGTTTTAGTGTTTTGATGTGTTAATCCCCGTGGTGAAACACTTGGCCTGATAAACTTCTTTTCCAACAAATCCTTGATTGGATCCTTAAGCTCATTCAATTTTGATGGTGACATCCTATATGGTGCAACCGATATGGGTCTAGTTCTTGGGTGTAGATCAATGAACCACTCCACTTCTCTTGTGTGGCAATCTTGGAATATCCGTTGGAAACACATCCGGATATTCCTTGATAATCAACATGTCCTCTATACTCACATCCATCTTTACTTCTATGTTTGCCAACGACAAAAATTCTTGAACCCTTCTTTCAACGAAATTCTGAACTTCTTAGCAGATAGATATTTATAAACTCATGGGTCGGGAAAAAGCACCAACTTGTGAGAAGAAGAAAAATGCTTTTACCATTACAGTTTGAACATGAACATCAAAACGAATGAGGAGGAGAAGAAGTCATGTGGGAAGAGAGCTAGGGCATTGCGTTCCTGAAAAGGAAATAGAAAGAAAGGGGAACGAAATAATCTACATAAGAAAATAAAATAAATCTAATGTAATTAAAATTACAGATATGTCACTGTGTTTTTTTTTATTTCTTAATTGAAAAACAAAATGGAGAAAATGACCTTTTTTTATTTCTTTCAATAATGGGCCATATTTTAAAAATGTTTTCATTTAAAAAGTGTTTTCAAAAGTACAAGTAAACACATTTTTACTATATTTTTTATTTTTTGTGAAAATAGAAACAAGAAATGGGCTAAGTAATCAAGCTCTATTGTTTTCTTATAAATTGTCAATTCAAAAAGAACGGAAGTGTATTTTTACAATTTTGAAATTAATAGTAATTAAAAAATATTTATTAAAATTTTAATCTATTTAGAAACAAAAATATTATCATAGTTATATTATTTATTTTGGTATTGAGTGTTAATGTTGTATTGAAGTGTCACACATTGCTAAAATTTTTAGATATATGTACATATGGATTTGAACACCTTTTTCCTTTGACTTAGTTTATGGAGTGAGATTCAAGCCAATTTATCATAGATTTATAGTCGAGTTAAAGATGACAATGTGTGAATTAGACACATAATTTACGTTAGATGTGAGAGTTGATATTGAAGTTGTATTAAAGTTTCACATTGTTAAAATATTCGGACTTTTGGTTGTATATATGTTTTGATATCTTCATCATTTGAACTCGCTGACTTTTGTGAGTGAGATATAAATTTATTTAACATAATATTAAAGTCAGATTAAAGATGATAATATGAGAATCGCACATAAAACTAATGTTAAGTGTGATGACACTTTTAATAATTAAATTATATTAGTCTCGTATTATCAAAATGAGCACCGTAATCCTTTAAACTAAATTTTTAGAGTGAAATCTAATCTCTTTATAAGAATTGAAACCCATTTAACATTATTACTACGCGAATGCAACTTGCATCCTAAGAGGCTTACAACCCAAGAACAAAAAGTGCATAATCAAAGTATAAAATATTAATACCAATACATACATTCCTTGGATTTGATCACCCCTTGTAAATTGGAAAAGTAAAATAAGAATTAACTATGAAATATTTTGACAATTTTACACCAACCTCTATGTAGTTGTCTATATTCAATCACAAATCCCCACAAAGTGTTGCCAATGAACATAGCTTCCGCAAGGAACGGAAACATGTATCTTCATTGTCCCTATATCTTTTTCATTATTTTTGTTTCTACTCCTTGACTGAATTGAACCATGACAATGAAACATAGGTTGGTATATATTAATTAAGGGTCCTATACACCTATATCTTAAGTTTTGAAATGAACATCATAGTATACAATAGTCAATAAAGGTGATATTCCTTCAATTTTAATCTTATTTTATATTATCAATAAGTCTAGTCAATCTTATTTTTCTCAAAATTCAAACTTTCTTCCATCCTATCACTCACACACCTAGTAAAGTACTCATCATTCTTCTATTATATTTAGTGACCCAAATCTAACTTTGTTAGGAAAACTTACTTTCAGCCAGCTAGAAGGGATTAAAAGGTTGCACAAACTGCATGCTCATTTCAATTCATCTTACTAGCATTAAGATTGCATATCTTCATTATCATACTAATTCCTTTAAATCCATTAGTTTTTCATTTACGCCAACTCACATTTTGATCTCATATCTAACCCTCCCACAAGCTTATGAGAAATTAAATTAAATGTACCTCCCATTGTCCCTTTTTATTTTGTTCCTTTCCTTGAATTTATGCATTGGTCGCAATCTTCAAGCTATTGAAGAGCCATCCAACATCCAGGCCATCATTTCAAGAAAGGTTAGTGTCATACTCATAAATGTTTAAACTATAATCTAAACTCTTTATTTTCCATCTCCACTTACAAGTTATATATCAAAATATGTGAAAGCTTTATAATAATTGTTTTCCACATAAAAAAATTGTTTGAATAAAATTATAATCTAAACTCAACTTTGATTTCAGCATATTTAGGAGTTGCTTATTTGTGAATGCTTCAATGATATATTTATGAATAGGTGTCAGCAAAAGTGGAGAAAGAACCTCTAGAATCGAATAGATCAACAAAAACAGAACACATTAAAATTAAGAACAACATTGAAGCCGTACAACACATGAAAAATATGCATTCCAAGGCTATTAAAAGCACCAAGCAACTAGAGATTCCAAGTCATGTTCCAAAAAAATCATCGGTTTCAGTTTCTTGGTCAGTGCATCAAAGGAAAGAGGATCAAAATCCAGGATTTTACTCAGATTATTCTCGACCAAGGACTCGCCCTCCCTCGCATAACTGATTTTCCATGATTGTGGTTACGTTGCAAAGTTTTATATTGCAGGAAAATGCGACTGATGCGACAAAAAGTACGGTTGCGATTTTATTGAGGCAACTTCAAATTGCAGACAGCAATTTAAAATCATGGTTTTCATATAAATTAAGACCCTGCCAATTTTTTCTTTCCCAATTCTTTTTTATCTACTAGCATCTTGAATCATCTTACACTCTTGTATATCTTTAACTCAAAACAGGAATCTAGTTGTTGTAATCATTGACATTGATGTATGTAATTGTACACTACTTCTAACATCTTTAGGTGAAATAGATGATGGTTAAAGTAGTATTATCCTATCAAACTTTTAGCTTCTAACATCGCAACAATAGAAGTAAAGAACATATACAAATGATCTGTGTGGACATAGAGCATACAAGAAAAGGCTAATATTTGTATTTTGATCCGTAGATGCATGTTTCTATCTTAAGAAAAGGCTCACATTTGTAGCTATGGCAGTTTGCCTAGCTTAACACGCAAAAAACTTTCGTAGTTATAAAAGCCCAAAAAACTAAAAAGGCTCCAAAATTTTGTAGGTTTAGTGGGCCTATGAGTCCACTTTTTCAAATTTTTTTATAAAAAAGTTTCAATTTTTTTTAATAAAAAATAATTTATAAATTCTTTCTTATTCAAGAAAAAGATTCGATTTTTTCTTTTAGAAATATTGTTTTGAGTTTTCTCACGAAATTTTTCAAAAAAAAAAATAAATTTTGAAAATTTTTCAACAAAAAAATCTCAATTAACAAAATATTAGGTCTATTAGCCTTTGATTCCCACAAAAAATAATGAAATAATGGACTGGAGCTTTAAAAAATTATTTTAATAGAGGCTTATTATTAGGGGCTTAGTAGGACAATTTTTAAGAAGAGTTTTAGATTTTGAGGCTTAATTGACAGCTTTACACAACTACAATGTATCGGGTTTAAACTCAATTCATGATATCTAACATAACAATATCGATATTTGTCAGTTGAGTTATAACTTTTTGAGTTGAAATTATCATTCATATTTCCCACACCAAATCTTTTTTACTTTTGTTTTTCATCTAGGCATTTTAAAACTTAAAATAACCTTTAAAATATACTCACAAAACATCCTCTTCATTCAACAATTTTATTTTATAAATTGCATTAAAAATTGAGAAAATAAAATACTAAGCTTCGCCAGATTTAGCAACCACGTGGTTTACACAAAACTATATTGAGAACTAGCGGTGGCCCAGGCTACGAGCGGGAGAGGCGACCGCCTATGGATCTATATTTTTAATGCGACCCCAAATTGGTTTTTTAATTTGTACGGATGTATAAATATTCCGTGTGGCACCAATTTTTGTTTTAATAGTAGCATGGTACAAATGTTGTGTTTGCACAATTTTATTTATTTTTATTAACTATACATGTATGCACACAAAAACAGAGAAGGAAGACAAGGCAAGTACAAAACAATAGATGAAGAATATCAGAAATCGAGAAAATCATTAACATTGATGATCTTTCTCGTCTAAAATTAAAGTGGTAATTGAAGAAATTTACAATTTGTCAAATGAGTTATGGGTATTACATAATTTTAAGTGATTATTTTTTTTAAAAAAAGTTTTTAAAAGATAATAGATACATGGTATTTAAATGTATAAAGAACATACCCCGTATATAAAGTTATGGTATGTGTAAAAAGTTAAAAAATGACAATTATTTTAATTAATGAATAGAGTATTAAATAGTATAAATTTTTCCTAAATTAAGAAAATTATTTGAGGTAAGCATACCTTTCATTTTATTTACATGTATCTTATAATGATATGTTTGAATGATTATGTGTATGTGATGTTATATGACACATGTAGATATATGTTTAATTGTTTGACAGATATATGTCCACGGTTATATTATATTGTTGTAAGAATATGTAATTGACATGCTTACATGTGCTGGATGGTATGTAAATTAAAATTGCATTGGTATATATGGGGAGTCATATGCTCATGCATATCATAGATATATGGTGATAGTGATGAATGTGCAAAAATACAATAAGGGGGGTTGAATTATGTTTTATCTTATTAAAAACTTCTTTTCAAAAATATGATTCGAGATATTATAACATATTGGAGGCAGCAATAAAACAAACTGTTAGGGCAGTGAGAAAAACACTAGGATTTATACAAGTTCACTAGCAACGTGGCAACTAAGTACAGTCCCCTCACACAGAAGGATTTATCCACTAATTCAAAACCTAAATTACAACATTTTACCTTACAAGTCAATCTTCTTAACTTCCAGCCAAAACCTACAGACCATTGAGGTACTACAACACCTTGACCCTACAAGTCAAGTCTTCTTAACTTCCGCCTTAAAAAACCTACAAGTTGTTGTGGCAAAATAGCTACTATTGGGTTGGATTACAAATGGGTGAAAATTTGTTCTATGTTGCTGTTGAGGAAAAAACCTTTTTGATATATGTTTTAATGACAACAAACCTTTTAAATTAAATGATTAAGTTTTATGAATGGTGATCTACTAATGATTTCACTTAAGTTTGTTTAAGGAACATAAATGCATAAGTGAACAAAGCAAGAATAAAAGAAAACAGCAGCAGAGAACATTCTTGACATATTCTGGAAAACGGAGAATGTTCGCAAGACTGTGATAGCATAAAGACCAAACTTTCTCCACCACTTAATTAAAGTTATTGCATCTGGAATTTACATCAGTACTGAGAGTACATGACAAGGAACAGATGTGATCAATTAGAATCAAAAGGAACCATTCTAATCGCAAAGAAAAAAGGCCATGAATCAAGCTGCCAAAGCAAGACTGAACAGTCTCCAGAATGTCCAGAATTAACAGCATGTTAATGATTCGAGGAAAGCCAAGAAATCAGCATAAAGAACATTCTTGACACAATCTGGAAAAACAGAAGATGTTACCCGATAAACATCAACAGAAGATATACCAGAAGATGCCTCCAGAGGATACCAGATGATGTCACCAGAGGATACCTCACGAAGCTGACATCAGAGGATACCTCACGAAGCTGACATCAGAGGATACCTCACGAAGCTGCCATCAGAGGATACCTCACCAAGCTGCCATCAGAGGATACCTCACCAAGCTGCCATCAGTGGATACCTCAACCAGAGGATATCAGAGGATACCTCAACCAGAGGATATCAGAGGATACCTCAACCAGAGGATATCAGAGGATACCTCAACCAGAGGATATCAGAGGATACTTTAACCAGAGAATACCAAAGGATACCTCAACCAAAGAATACCAGAGGATACCAGAGGATATCTCCAGAAAACGATATCAGAGGATATCCCCAAAAAATACATTCAGAGGATACCTCTAGAAAATACATTCAGAGGAAGAACCAAGTCTGTTCTTGGACATCAGAATATCCAGAAAGTTCAAATTCTAGGACTCCAGATTGATTATCAATCTCCAGAATTTTCATTAACATTCTGCAGAAGTTCATCATCATTCTCCAAGCTGTTTTGACATAATCAAAACTCCAGTTCTGCTGTCAAGATTGATAAACAATCTTAACAATATACAATGCATCAAGACAGCTTCCAGTATGTTCAGAAATCAGTCCAGATTGATTATCAATCTCCAGGAAACCCAAAAGCTAAAGCTCCAGATTAATTATCAATCTCCAGCAACTACAGTTTTTCTACAACAAGCTTTGCGATCGTTTTTAATCTATTTTGAGTGATTCAAAAGCTCCAGTTCAAGCCTACAATATTATCACTTATCAGAAGCATTAAAGGATCATTAATTACTCAAGAAAATTTGATTCAAAATGCAACACACAGCTCAGTCTGAACAGAAAATAAAAATAGTCAAAAGTTGGATTATTTTTATTCAGAAATAATGCCTTTGGTCAACCCTGACAAGAGCACTACCAACGGTTCTATTTGATCGTCATTAAATGCTCTCACGCCTATAAAAGGAAGGCCAAAGCTCAGGAAGAAAACACAGCTTCAAGTACGGAGAAAAACATCACTCACATACATCTTCATACTTGAAAGCTTCTCAATCATAAACAAAAGATTCAGTTCTGTTTTTCCTCTTCATATCAGAATCATCTACTGAATTCTTTTGTCAAGAATCTAATCTCAAACACGAGTTGAGCATACTCAGATTCTGTCCAAAAATCAAAGACATTCAAGTGCCAAGATATATCATCAATCACTCACATACATACTTGAAAATCTCTCATCATTTACAAGAATCAGTTGATTAAATTCTTTTTACTCTGATACATTTATACTTAATTCTTTGTAAAGAATCGAATCTCAAACAAGAGTTGAGACATCTCAGATTCTAAACAATCACATCATTATTGTAAAACTCAAACTATAAGAGTTAAGTATAGTTTGGGGTAAATTGTAAGAAATCACTATCAAGGTTGGTAGGTGATTTGATTAATCTCTTTCTAGGTGGAATTAGATTAAAGTCTGTAACAAAGATCAAGGTTGATCTAAGCTAGGTGCTGTAAAACCAAGAAGGTTCTTGTTTTAAACACTTAGTGGAAAATCTCACCGTTGTGAGGACTGGACGTAGCCCGGGTTGGGGTGAACCAGGATATATCTGTGTGTGATATCTCTTCCCTTATCGCTATTTACTTTCAGTCTGTTAATTATCAAGTTAAATAGATAAACTGAACTGTTGATTTTAACTAACCAAGAACGTTATCTGTTTTCTAGTGAAAACCAAGAACGTTCTCCTTTTTTTGTTTTCGCAACCAAGATCAATCTTGAGTTATTTTCTTAAGTTTTTAACAGGAATTTTAAAAGGTCGAATTTACAATTCAAACCCCCCCCCCTTTCTTGTAAATCGATATTGCTACTTCAATTGCTTCTTCTAAGGAGAATGATTACCATGAATTACACACTTAAAACAGAGCACTAAGCACTAAGGAATATAAATTGAATGAGTGCCATTGCTTTAATACTGAAACTTCGAAACTGTATACTTAGTGAATTTTTTGCGTTCGTAAGGTTTTCTGAGTTGTTGTGTTGTTGTTGTCTTCTCTAGAATTGATCCCTTTTATATAGTATGAATGGTTTCCATACTGTCTCAAATAAATTCCGAACATATCTTCCTTGCACTAGGTCAATAGAGATCTTCACAAAAAACAAACATTGATAGATACAGTCTGGGAATATGACTATTGAAGCTTGATTAATTCCAAAACGGACGTTCAACCAAATCTTCTAGAATGATTATGTACGATAATGTCCAAATAGCGCTTGAAAATAATTCTCCTTTAATCTTTTGAGCATATCTTCATTGCGCGAGGTCAATAGAGAACTTCATAAAAAATAAATGTTGATAGCTACAGTTTGGGAATATGGTTGTTGAAGCTTGATTAATTCCAAAATGAATCTTCAACCAAATCTTCTAGAATGATTATGTGTGAGAATGTCCAGATAACGCTTGAAAATAATTCTCCTTGAATCTTCTTTCATACACTTGTTTAAGACCAGCGAAAATATATCAAAATATGTTCTTAGACCTTTTAAAATCATGAAACAGCTCAGTTGTCATCAAATCGTTTACTTTCCATCAAAGCTATTGACTTTCTTCATCAGGACTTAATCTGATCATCGGAGTCAGATGTTGTGTTGCTTGGTTAAGGTAGTTAGAGGCAAAGGAAGAACTGCATAACTTAGAATTAGTGGCATGGGCAACGTCACCTTGTTGCATCTTCAAAGCATGTTGCGTATTAGAGGCAGCATCTTGGAGCAAGTTGCAGTCTTCAAAGCGAGCGAAATTTGAGCTTGAAAGGCAACTTGAATAGAAGCTTCAAAGTTACTATAATAGGCGCTTCAGAAGCATGCTTCAAACTTCTGAGGCATGCTTCAATCTTCAAAGGCACACGCGCAGAAGCTTCAAAGGCTCACTAGACAGACACTTCAGAGGAAAATCTTTAGAGCCAGATGCATGCACATAACAACATGTGTAATAACCAAAGTCTGAATATCGCGTTGACTTCACTTGACTCTGATGTCTTCGTTTCCTCTAACATCTTCATTTCCTCTGATATCGTTTCCTCTGTTTCCTAGTTCTTTTATTGCACACACTCAATGAAATCATTAGTTCAATAAATTATTCTCACATAGTACTTTTGTTATCATCAAAACACGATACAAAAATTGTTCCTAGAACCAACCTGGTTCCAACAAGTGATAGACCATGAGATGTGGTTATCGAGAATGGACTCACCTTATCCTTTTGAGGGTTATTAAGCCATGATGGCTCGTTATAGGCATCATTGTGTTAGTTTGTGAACGATTGCGAAGGGTGTCATATTCTAGAATCATGTGCACTGACATATAGCCATTGCATTAGGACTTGGAGTCTTTTGTCAAAAACACCTATGACGTGAACATTTATATCTGCCAATATGTTTTATGTTGTTGTTTATTGATACATGTACAATTTGTTTACTCTTCATATGTTATATGCTTTGAATATGTATATATGTTATTTTCAAATTGGTGACCCTTGCTATTATTGTGGAACGGGAATGAATGCCTCAAACTTTAAGAAGTTAGTTACATGGGAATTGTGACAACAACATGGAAGAGTCGTTGCAGGAATTGGTGGTTAGATGCCTTAGGGCTTGATGTCATTGTTGAGTCTCCAATACCCAATAGTAATTTCTTGTATCTCTAAATATCAACTTAGGAGTCTTTGTTGTTTGCGATGTTCTTATTGTATTACTATCCTATTTTAAGCTTCGTCTTTGGAAAAGAAACAACATTACTTGAATAGATTTGTGTAAACCTTTTTGTAGTATTTGATAAACTATTGTTTGCTCACGAATTTTATTTTATTTTATCTAGTTGCTTCTGTCAGATATATCGTTGTAATTTCTTTATATTTTTTAAAAACCTTAATTTTGCATCTTTTGCATTGCTCTTGACTTATTTTGGAAGAAGTTTTAAAAAGAAAAAAAACTTACTTGATATTTTGGGAAAAAGCAATTAATAGCATAACTTCAAAAATTCTTCTTTTAAAAAATACATTCTCGCTATTAGAAATTTGGGTGTTATAGGACATACGAGACCTTGTCACATTCCCATCATTTTCCAACATATTTGCATCCTAGAAACCTTCAATTAATCTAGTAATTTCAACAATGAAATCTCCCAAGTTTCCGCGATGCTGATGCTATTAGATTTTTTAATTAGTCTAACCTATACTTATAAAATTGACTTGAAAGGTGAGGGGCTATCTTTATAAATTGTGTTTAAATCTTACTTATACTCACTCAATTTGAGACATTGATTTTTCCTAGTACATCTCTCATGCCTAACACTATTGGGTTTGGTGTGCGAATATCAATAGCGAGTGATCTTAATTGATATGATTTTTATATCATATTAAATTTTTTATTGAGACTAAATCATTTTTACAAAACTAATTTGTAAAATGAGAGATATAAATATTTGTAAACTATATTTATGCCTTATCTCAACTCAATAGATGCCAATACCCCATCTTCCATAAACTGAAAGTCCATTTCAAACGCAACCAGCAACCAGCCAAGAGTCACAACAAACTCGAACAAAACAAACTCGAACAAACACAGCCCTTCAAAACAAAAACCTTACAGACCGAACACTACCTTTGAAGTGCAGAAATGACGATCGTCACAGACCGTAAACAAAACGATGATTGCAGCGAAACAGCACAAGCCTTTGACACACAATGGTTACAATCGATACAAGACAGGAAGCAATTGCTGATTGCAGAAAGCATGCGTAGCCCCACTCGGGGAACAAGCACAGAAAACCACCGTCAAAGCAGAGTGCGAGTACTGGCAATGCAGAGAAAAAATACATGGCGACGCTGCCGACAAGAAGGCAGCACAAAACCTACAAGGTTTCTAATCGCAGCGTAAACCCTATTTTCCCTTGGTTTCGTGGTGCTATGTTTACTCACTTATTTATATTAATTAAGTATTATTTTATCATATGATATTTGATTAGTTACTACCTAAGACTTATTTTTACTCATTGCGTTAATTTGATATTTGAAGAAGGATATACATAATCAAATTCTAAGACAGAAAAGACACGATTTATGATGCAAAAGATGATGTCAAGTACCTTATAGAACTTTGAGTTAAAGATCCATTGATGTTTGTTGCACACACGGTTGACAAAAGTGGTAGGCTTCAAAACTTATATTTGGTGCGAAAGTGAAAGTCAAAAGAACTATGAAGTTTTTGGTGATCTATTGGCTTTTGATGTTACATATAAGAAAAATAAGTACAAGTGTCCCATTGTTGTGTTTCTTGTGTAAATCACCATAACTACATAATTATATTGCTACTACTATAGTTTGTAATGAGATTAAGGGACTTGTGTTTGGTTGTTGGAGCAGTTTTTGATTGCAATAAAAGGCAAGATACCAATTTCTTTAATAATAGATGGTGATGTAGCTATGAGGAATGCGATCAAGAGAGTATTTCCTCCTGCTTATCAAATGTTATGTTCTTGTCATATGCCATTCCCTTATGTAATGCCTTGCCATTTCGGGTTCGAACCTGAGGCAAGATATCCAATCTAACAATATCGATATTTGTTAGTTGAACTATGACTTAAGACCTTTAAAGCATTTTTATATGGCACATTTTTTCCAATGTCTTCTATTAGGGAAATATTTTGAACTGTTGTAGAAATTGCAATCTAAACATTGGTTTGGAGTTTAACATTTACATTTTTTTAGTTCTTTAACGCAATGTTTTATCATTTATGTGTTAGTCATCTCAAAATAATTTATTTTCTACAAAATACAAACCATTGTGTTAGTTCGAAATCTAATATTATGTTATGTATAATCTCGAATAAATATATACACCTAATTTAAAAAAAATATATATTAAAACCTCAACAACATCTATTATGTCAACTAGAGTCATTTCCTTAGAACATTCATTATGCTTAAAAACCTCATAAACCGGAATGTCTTAACCAACAAACACGTTTCATAAACTATTGTTGAGACAAAATATCTTATTAAATTTTTAAAGGTGATATCTAACTTATGCACTTGTGTTAATTTTTAGAAAATAGGTCATTAACAATTTTTATCATATTACAAGAAAATGAAGTTCCTAAAGAAAGTAATCTTTTATTTGACAGAGGATGTTTCTACATTTAGCTCAAATATCCAAAATAATTAGAGGATTCACTAATTTTAGAATGGGTAGTTACACTCACTAATTTTAGAATCCACAAATTACACAACAACCACCACTACTTAAATTACTTAAACACTATTATCATATACACCAATTGAATCACAAAAGATGCAAAAACAAAATACTTTATTAACTTCTTACCAAGAACCAAATTGTTCAACTTTGCATTTATCCATTTCTTTTCTAAAAATCAAATACAATTAGATGCCATCTTTCTTTTCTTGTTCAGTTCAAACCGTTCCACATTAAAATTTCAATAATTTCATTTCACAGTGCTCATGACAATAATATCCTCAACCATAAATATACAACAAGAGGTTACTTAGTCACAACAAGAGGATACAAAAACGACAATATTACACCTCATAAAAAACACCAAAACGGCAGTCATGCAGCAGCGTTCTTAGAAGCTTCAAGATCAGCAGCTTTCTGAAGAAGACTCTGAGAATCATCTTCAAGAACCATCTGAATAGGAGAAGATCCCAATCCATCAGCGATAGCAAGCATAATCTTCCTCATCTCAGACTTAAACTCGTCCCGGTCAACAGTACCGCTTCTGTCGCCGTCGAAAGTGTCGAAGACGGAGTCGTAAAGGCGCGTGAGTTGTTCCGGCGTAGTTGATACATCGATGCCGAAGTGAGTCTCGATGAGTCTCATGGATTCGAAGGCTTTACGGAGCTCAGCACGTGATAGAACGCCGTCGTTGTTGAGATCGAGTGATGAAAAATGGTCATCGACGCTGTTTGTGAAACGCGTGTCGTCGGTTACAAAGTCTCTCACAGTGGTGCCGTCTATTATCACCACACCCATCTTCTCTAATCTGTGTGAATGTGAATGAAGATGAAGGTGATAGTAAACTACTAATTGCCACTAACTTATTTTGAGGCAATCGCTGTTATGGGGTTTCACAATTGATGAGTTGGGGATGGACGTTTCATTCTATCTATGCGTGTTATCTATTTCGCAAATCTATGGACCCAAGTCTTTGTTTTCATTTTTTTATTTTATTTTTTAATGTCGGTTTTGAATATTTCTTTTTGACAAACTTCGAGGAATTTATTGGCACTTCCTGTTTAATTAACAACTCAAATTAGTTGAATAGATAGAGATTAATAATTAACAACTCAAATTAGTTGAATAGATAGAGATTATTTTAAGTAAAGTTAGTTATGATGTGTCATTTTTTTAAAAACTCAGAGTTGGTGTGTCATTTGTTTAGTGTCATGTGTCATGTAAGTAACTGAATAGACGTAGATTCAAATCACTAACACAACAAAAATATGTCATGTAAGTAACTGAATAGACATAGATTCAAATCACTAACACAACAAAAATTAAAAAAATCACAAAAAATCTTCCTTTAGTACCACTTATTTTGTTCTTCATTCCTAACTATAAACCTAATATTTATTCTTCACTCAATCTTTTCTTTTACATCTTCCTCACTTTCTTCTTCATATTATTTCCCTATTTATTGTTAGTTAATTATAAATTAGTTTTAAATCAGTTTACAACTAAACTAAACTTGATTCGAAAGTAACTTTCAAGAACTAAATCAAACCATAAATATGATTCAATTCAGTTTAGTTTTTACACCATGAACACCTATAACCGCGAACACCTTTCATTCTCGGATTCCATAAAACTCTATAGAGTTGGAAATTGCTCTTCCAAAAAGTATAACATCATGTTTCTTTCTTCTTGAGAGTTTAACCGCTGCAAAAATGGCATCAAGAATAATTGTAGGAAGATTTAGTTTAATCTTTTTTGACAAAGTTGCAAAAAATTAACTTGTGGTTTTTTACAATAATTTGACATGTGTTGTTGTTGAAATACATCTTAGAATAATTTTGTATAGGACTTTGTGCTTATGATACAAGTGTATTTACTTTCTTCTATTGACAACCTAGAACATAGTACATTGAAGTTCCTTTTCTTGTTTTCAGTAAGCGAAGAATAATGGAAGATTTCTATACTTTGGGTAATAGAGTACACAACTTAGAACTTCCTTGGAAATTTTGGGCTTCTGACATTGATACAATCCAATTACACTTTCATTACTTATATAAGCTTTCAGCCAAAATTGTTTTAGGAGTTTGGTGAAAACTTCTTTTTCGGACATACTCGTCTACATTATAAGACCTATAGCCTTAAATTCCCTAGATAAGTCATATCCATGATTGGAAAAATCTTCTACATAAATCTTGGGCTTAAGATGAACAAGAGTGTCATTTGCTTCGTATTGAGTTATTGGATAATCATCCATAATTGCAATTATGGATGATTATACAATAATAGAAAGGGTCACCAACCGAAATTAACATATAACATTTAACTTCTTGCTCCGTATTGAGTTATTGGATAACCATCCATAATTGCAATTATGGATGATTATCCAATAATAGAAATGGTCACCAACCGAAATTAACATATAACATTTAGCAATTATGAAACATAAACAATTATTAATAAAGCATGCATAGTTTTCATGGTATCAAACATGACTCGTGTGTCAAATCTTTCGCAAAGGGTGTGGACCTCTTGTCCACGAATCCTTTTGATCCAGCGTGAGGTCCCTTCAAATAGCCACGACTAAAAAAATCCTAGCAAGGATATGGTAGTCTCTCAAGTCAAACCATAGGTGGGTTCCAACTCTATGGAGTACCACGTTCAACTATGAATGCATGAGCATGCACTGACTCTTTCTCAACAATTATTATGCAAATGCAAATGTTAAAAGACTCTACTTTTAATACAAATTTAAACACTAATAAGTTTTCAACATCTTTTCATAGAGCTTACTCATGATAGTTTATCTTCAATAAATTTCATAACACATAGTCATACACACATGTTAATAGTTATGAACAGACATTCACATGAATTGCACAAAACATAATTCAAAAAACATCAATCACATAGAACAAACAAGCTTGTACATGTGAAACTAAAACATGGAAGGAGCCATTACCTCATAGAGCTTTCTTACAAAACAAAGATAAGTTGAAGCTATTCAAGTCTATCACACCTTTCAATTGAAAAGGTCTCAGATCCTTTTATTCCTCTAAACCCTTAACCAAGTAAATTTCACAAAGTTAAAATGAAGTCTCAAAACCCCAAACAAGCTTCACCAATTCGGCCTCAACTTCTAAACCACTCATAGGGTTTTCTTGTTCCTAACACTTAAAAATTCTCAAAGTCACCATTTCAAATCTACTAATTTTTCAAAACCTTAAAATTTTCAACAACAATTCAAATAAATAACTTTATATTTTTAACCCCTTTAAATCAAAGAAAAATTTTGAAAGGAAATTTTGAAATTCAAATCAGTTTGTAATTGGTTCGGCCATTATGGCCAATGGAGGGAAAAATTCCACTTTAAAAAATATTTGTATCCATGGTTCTAAATATACATATCAAGGTCTATTTAACGATCAAAACAACAAAACTTCAAATGGTTTCTACTGACATATGACTTCAATTGTAACTTGTGACGTCGTAAAGAATTTGTTGGTAATAATTCCTTCATAGTTCAACTAAATTATTTGTTGACGAATATCTTTAACCGAGTCTTTGAAAATGTTTCTCAAGCACTTGGCTTTAAAACTACTTGTTGGTTTTAAAATATGTAAAATTTGACTAAGTCCAATTCAGTATTGAACCGATTCTTGAACTTTCAGAAGTAGGAATATGACTAAGTCCAATTCTATACTTTGTTCTTTGTCAAAATTTGAATCATATCTTGGCAAATAATAAATGTATCTTCTTGCGAGTCTTTCTTCTTGCAAATAATTCTTCATCATATCTTATAAATAATTCATATCTCTTGTAGATAAATCTTGATCAAATCTTCTTGTAAATAATTCATATCTTCTTACAGATATATCTTGATCAAATCTTCTTTTAAATAATTCATATCTTCTTATAGATATATCTTGACCAAATCTTCTTGTAAATAATTCGTATCCTATTGTTGATAAGATGTTGATCATATCTTCTTTTCAACTTGGTCAAATATTTTTTTCAATTATAAATTTGAATCAAATCTTATTTTAGATTGTTTTCAAAAACACAAATTTTCTTTTTTTATACTCTGTGAAATCAAATATATTGTTCTCAAAAAATACTTTTATTAACATCCAAACTCTTAAGTATAAAACCAACATGGTTCTTGCAAAATCTGTTTCATCTATCGTCAAGACTTATGTCAACCTCTTCACACATTATATTTTATTTCCTAAAACTCCATCTATATTTATTTTCTATTATGTTATTGACGACATGGCCTTATGTCCCTAATGTTCAACATGAATTCCAAGTCGACAATCATTCTTATAAACTCGCACACTAGTCACTTCATATTTCTAACATCAACCTCAAAACTAATCTCTTGCTCATTCTATACAATAACACATAAACTCTCCAAACTTACTTGTAAGATTTTGTGGAAATCTCTTTAAATTATTTTGGATCAACGGATCATCTATTCTTACCACAATTAATCACTCCACACGATAAACATCATCTGCAAGACCTATAACATTACTAACTCTCTACACATTAGGGTGCCATAAAGAGAAACATTCAATTTACTCAAACCTTTCTAGAGATTCATCAACACTCTTCTCTACAACCCCTATATCATTTATTAAAAAATATCGACCATTAAAACATATATCCTTAGGACCCCAAAACATCAATTGTCAAGACATTATTTATTCTACTCACCAACACTAGTAAACTGTATTTCCCTAAGCATCAACCACAACAACATCGTTGACTAGCCCAAAGACTCGTTACTTCAGGTCACCGAAATCTTTATCAGCCACTCAAATTAATAAAAACAAAACTTATATCATCATACACTAAGTATTTACCCACTTCTCAGTTTGAGTTGCAGATCATAGGATACCTATCTCTAATTCAAAAGATAACTTCACATATTAGTCAAAAGGAATCATACATAAAATCCATAACATCATCCATTTATGTCACCCTAAAAGGCCACAGAAACAATCTTTACAATTTAAACCATTTCAGGGAATGCTATCCACTTATGATCCTTAAGCCTTTATGTCATTCATTTCATCCTTTATGGTTAACAGTCAACAACTTAAAATTCTGTGTTATAATATCCTCTTAGACCTTAACCAATCAACTCAAACTATCTCAGTCAATCAACACCTTTCTAGTTTTCCTTAATTTCAACTGAACAGTAGAAATCGAGTCTATAAAAATCCTTAAATGTCTACATAACCTTCTAATTTTGGTTCCTACCTAAATATATCATACAAATCACAACCTAAGGGTTAACTCTAAGCATCTTCAAATCCATTCATATGAAGGTGCAAACACGAGAAGGGGGTTGAATTGTGTTTGCCAAAATTGATGACTTTTTGCTGATCTGATGAAGGCTGGTTGGTTTTTATGAAATACTTAGATAAGAAGCAATCGGGTTCAGAAGTAGCAAACAATGAAAACATAAATAATTGGACACGTAGATTTATCCTGATTCACCATTAACTTGGCTACATTCAGTTCCCTCATGCAGAAGGCTTTCATCCACTAATTCAAATACCTTGAATTACAAAACACCTAACCCTCCAAGCTAGTATACCCAAACTGTCTGACAACCCCAGATTTTTTAGGAACAACACCACTTTGACCCTACAAGCCAAGTCTTTCCAAACAGCCTGACAACCCCAAGACTTTTGAGAAACTAACCATCTAGACCCTACAAGCCAAGTCTTCTCCTAATAATCTGACAACCCATAGATTGAAGAAGGAACTAAACCTCTATTGGGTTGGATAAAAACAATTGGAACTTTAAGTGTTGGCTTTTAACAAAGCTAATAATAATAATAACTATCACACTATAAGAAAAGAACATTTAGAAAATATTTCTAACTTGAACAAGTGTATATCTCCTTGAACTCCAAGTTGAATTTGAAATTTTGAGCTTATGAGTTCTTCTACTCTTTTCTGATTTTCGATGCTTTTATTCTTCATTCTCGAGTATCTATTTATAGTTAAAATTTGAGCTTCAATTTAGTCCTTGTTTATTTATGAATTGTATCTTTCTTTAGATTGGGTTTGTAAATTCTTCAAACTGATTTTGTTAGTATTTTTTTTAGATTTAGTTTGTAAATTCGTCACATTGATTCAATTCATATTTTGTTGTATATAAATCTTGATCAAATCTTCTACAAATCTTCTTCAAATCTTGATCAATTCTTGACCATATCTTCTTCAATTATAAATTTGAATCATATCTTTTTTTTTTATTTTCTTCAATTATAAATCTAAACCAAATCATATTTTAGATTTTATTCAATTATAAATTTGAATAAAATCTTATTTTAGATTTTATTCAAATTATAAATCTAAATCAAATCTTATTTTAAATTTTCTTCAAAAACAGGAATGTTCTTTCATACTCTTTGAAGTCAAATATATTTTGTTCATAAAATACTTTTATTATCATCAAAACTCGAAGTATAAAACCAACTTGGTTCCAACAATCTCCCCTTTTTGAACAAAGTATTTAATGAAGTGACGTTTGATCTTTATGTGTTTAGCTCTAGAATGTAGGATAAGGTTTGTGGTTAGACAAATGGCATAAGTGTTATCACAATATATGAGAATGTTGGTTTCTAGGATTTTTTAGTCCTCTAGTTGATGTTTAAATCAAAGTAGTTGAGAACTGCAGTCAGCTGCTAAAATGTAGTCAGCCTCTGTTGTTGACATTACAATGGTGTTTAGTCTCTTAGTTGACCAAGATATTAAGTTGTCACCTAGAAAGGTGCAATTGTCACTAATGCTCTTTCTCTCAAGTTTATCTCCACCATAAACAAAATAACAGTATCCACTCAGTTTGTACTTAGGAGATTTCTTGTAAAACGAGGTAAGGTTGGTAGTGTCTTTTTTAGTTATATAAGGATTCTCTTAACAACAGTTAAATGTGATTTCTTAGGGTCGGCTTGAAATCTTGCACATACACATATACTAAACATGATGTCAGGTTTGGAAGCGGTACGGTAAAGTAGGGGTCCTATCATTCTTCTACAGGTTTTTTTTCTTAGTCAACTTTTTAGCCTGAATCATCTTTTTCAAGTGAATAAGTAGGGTGCAATGGTGTTGCCATAGGTTTGCAATCACTCATCTTAAACTTCCTAAGAAGCTCTTTTGTATATTTAGATTGATTAATGTATATACCCTTTTGAGTTTACTGAATTTTTATCCCAAAGAAAAACTTAAGTTCTCCCATTATACTCATTTATTCAAGCTGCATCAATTTAGAAAATTCTTGGCAAAGAGTGCCATTAGTAGATCCAAAAATAATGTCATCAACATAAATTTGAATAATAAGAATGGCATCTCCTATTGATTTTCTAAAAAGTGTATTATCCACTTGTCCTCTTTCAAAGTTACTTTTAAGCAAGTTACTAAGTCTATCATACCATGCCCTAGGTGATTGTTTTAGACCATATAGAGATTTCCTATGTTTTAAAAACATGATTTGGAAATTTATAACTTTCAAAACCTGGGGATTGTTTAACATTGACTTCTTCCCTTATATAACCATTTAGAAAAGCACTTTTAACATCCATTTAAAATAATGACATGTTATTATTTGCAACAAAAGAAAGTAGGATACAAATAGCTTTTAACTTGGTCATTGGAGCAAATGTCTTAGTGTAATCAATGTCCTCTTGCTGATTGTAGCCTTGTGCGACAAGTCTTGCCTTGTTTATGACTTTTTCATTTAGCTTTTTTTGAAAGCCCACTTGGTTCCAATAATGTTCTTCTTTGGTCTAGGTACTAGGTCCCAAACATCATTCCTCTTAAATTTATTTAACTTTTCTTGCATTGCAAGAATCCATCCACCATCTTGCTTTGAATTTTCAAGGTCAAGTTGTAGTCTTCTTCTGCTGAAATGTTCAAATTTTGTGATTCACATGGTTCCTCTAAATTTTTTAGAACATGCAAATTACTTATCTAGCTTTGATTTTTAAGTTCAAGCTTCTTGTTATCATAGTAAACATAATATTAAACAATAATTATATTTAATGAAAGATATATCCTATATGTCAACAATTTTAATTTCACTCTGAAAACCCTCTTATTTCTTTTTTTTGGTTTTCAGATTCTGAATTTTCATATTCTCTAATTAGAGGGTCTGGATGAAGGGATTTGAATTCCCATTCAGGTTTGTAGTTTTGATTAATTTGATTGTAGTGTTCAAAGAAGTCTCCTAATTCTAATTGTTAATCTGAAACTTCTATTTTTGTTGATTTATCACGTGCAAACACAAGAAGGGGGGTTGAATTGTGTTTTTCAAAGTTGATAACTTTTTGCTGATCTGATGAAGGCTGGTTGATTTTTATGAATTATTTAGATAAGAAGCAATCAAGTTCAGAAGCAGCAAATAATGAAAGCATAAATAATTGGACACATAGATTTATCTTGTTTCACCACTAACTTGGCTATATCCAGTCTCCTCATGCAGAAGGCTTTCATCCACTAATTCAAATACCTTAAACTACAAAACACCTGACCCTCCAAGGCAGTCTTCCCGAACAGCCTAACAACCCCAGAAAGCCAATAATAATAATAATAACAGCCTTCCAACAAAGCAAATAATAATAATAACTCTCACACTCTAAGAAAAGAACATTCAGAAAATATTTCTAACTTGAATAAGTGTTTCTCTCCTTAAACAACAAGTTGAATTTTAAATTTTAAGCTTATGAGTTCTTCTACTCTTTTCTGATTTTCAATGCTCTTCTACTTCAGCCTCCTTGTTTAATTTTGAATTGTATATTCTTCATATTGGGTTTGTAAATTCTTCAAATTGATTATGTTCGTATTTAGTTCAGATTGAGTTTGTAAATTCGTCATATTGATTATGTTCATATTTTGTTGTAGATAAATCTTGATCAAATCTTCTACAAATCTTCTTCAAATCTTCTACAAATCTTCTTCAAATCTTGATTGAATCTTCTTCAAATTTTGATCAAATCTTGACCATATCTTCTTCAATTATAAATTTGAATCAAATCTTATTTTAGATTTTCTTCAATTATAAATCTGAATCAAATCTTATTTTAGATTTTCTTCAATTATAAATCTGAATCAAATCGTATTTTTGATTTTCTTCAATTATAAATTTGAATAAAATCTTATTTTAGATTTTCTTCCATTTATAAATCTGAATCAAATCTTATTTTAGATTTTCTTTAAAAATACGAATCTGCTTCATACTCTTTGAAATCAAATATATTGTTCTTATGAAATACTTTTATAATCATCAAAACTCTAAGTATAAAACCAACTTGGTCCCCACAACATATATGATGATGCATTACTATAGTACCATCTTCTATCACGTCAATACTTAATGTCTCCTAACCCCACATGGAGATATTAATTACCATACTTTCCAATTGATCTCATACTTATAACCTTAACAAGATTCAACATTAGCAATCCCAAGAACTATGATAAAATATTTTGTTGAAAACAAAGTTGTTTTAAAACACCGCGAATGGTAAAACTACTTGCTGGATTTTAAATCGGTAAAATCCATCTCGAAAGGAGCCTTAATGATCTCTAAATAGTTCCTCACTAGAAAAACCACCAGGGGGATTCTTAGAGGCACCATCAATTTACCCAAGACAACAGAGGGGGCTGCCATATCATTTTTGTAATCATCAGAACATTTGGTGCACAACAAACAATGTTGAATTCTTTGAGGATTCTAAAGTCAAGCATAGAAGATCCCATGCATCCCTTATAGTTAGTACCTAACATTTAGGCACTTACTTTGATATTATGAATGACTTGTGCAAATTAATATATTATCTTCAAAACAAATCTTGTTTCAAAAAAACCAAATACTCCAAAAAATGTTAACGATAAGTGAAAGCACAACATCCTTAGTATGTGTTCCCCAATCCATGCCACTGGTAGTGCAAAAGTGGTTTTAGCATAAATTATGAGTAAATTAGAGATAATAATCTATATTTTTTTAACAAAAGTAATATTATCACCTAATAAAAAGTAACTTTGCTTTCTAATTGAGTAAGTCATAATATAGCAATAACAAGTATTGCAATAAGTGTCTTACAATCTAAAGTTAGAGTCAAAACGTTAAATACAAAGGAAATACAAGTCATTGATTGCCCTATGAAGATTGCCCTCTAAAGTCAATGTTTTGGTACAAGTACAAAGAAAGAATTAACTAATCTAGTGCCCCATGACTATAAAGAAACTATTGAAGTTGTGTCTAATTCTACTAAATCTGATCTTACAAGTTAACTCTGGTCAATGCTTCAAGTAAAAACTTTGATCAATTCAACTCTCTAGTAATAAGTCAACCATCTTAAGGTAATCATATGAACCCAAAACCTAGAAGAATGTCTACATCTCAACATCCTCTGCTCATATGAATTAAGACTTTTCCTCTAATTGAAGAAGCGCATGACATTCTCTGAAAGTGTGATCCTTTGAGGTATGCCTTCTTAAATCAAGATATGTTGAATTAATTACGAAGTTATATTTGGACATGTCTTAAATTCTTATTTGCTTTAAATGCTAATCTCCAACGGTAATATCCTTACTAGATTATATTCTTAGTATTTTCACTAAACCTATTTATAATCGTAAGTTGAATGATTTGATAAATAACATATCTTTTGGTTAAACAACTAAAATAATTATTAGAAATGGAAAAACACAATACTAACCCTCTTTTCTTGTGTTTTCTAGAACCTTTAGCTACAAGTATTTAGAATCATCAAGAGAGAAGTGAGATTGATCATGCAATCGAGAAGTCCTTAAAGTCAAGTCCCTAGATTTCTAGAAAAAATAGCACTCCAAAGAAAGTTGACTAACATGTAAATAATCTAATTTTTTTATTGCAAAAGTAAGGCTTTTGAGGATCTTTGTTTTGATGCATGACTTCCACCTGTTACAATTCAACCTTAAGAATTTAGCAGTTGAGTTTAAGGTTGCATTGCTGTTCACTTCTTCTAAAAGATTACCTGCACATTTGAACACACATTATAGATCATAAACATGGCAACGGGGCGAGGTGGGGGCGGATTTTGCCTTCTCCACCATCACACCCGACTAATCGGGGAAAACTCGGTCCCAATTTTAGTGGGTTTAAAATTCAGACCCCACCCCCGCTTGCAACGGGTTTCCCCGCCCACACCCATACTCATTCATATATATATATATATATATATAATTATAAATTTCAAAATCATATATATTATAATTAGTATAATAAAATAATTATTATTAGAAAATAATAAATTTAAAAAAATATTTTTTATAGAGATGAGATTATAATTTTTAATATTTAAAAAATATTAAGTATATTCAATATGTGCATGTATATAAAATTTAAAAATTACAATAATATTACTAACAGGGCGGGTTCGAGTTCGGGGTGGATATCAATGCACATGCACTCGTCATCCACACCCGAATTTTAATTCCGGAGAAAATCCACACCCACACCCAATCAAAACGGGTTTTCCTCGCTCAAATCAAGATGGTTTCAGGTGGATACCCGCAAGCCCAGGTTATGTTTTCGTCCTTAAGATCATTGAAGTTTTAATAAACTTCTCCATGTTTGGTCAATTTCAACATTGTTGAACTACGTTATAATGTTTCCATTATCTTGCACTAACATTTATTTTGTATTGACTAAAGCTTTTTCTTATCATCAAATAAGTTTTAGTATTAGCATATTGACTATTCTCACTGATTTACTTACTCTGCTTCATTGAAGCACATATGTTTTGCCTAATTTGTCATTGAAGAGTGGAAAAAACACAAACAGATGGGCAGTTAAAAAAATAATCTCATGATGAAATATTTTCTTATAAAGTCTTAATCTAAGATGATATCTCTCATTTAGATATGGACTTGAGATTTTTATACTATGTTCAAAGAACATAGTTAAAATCTTTTTTCATTTTTGTTCTTCTCTTTTAGTATTCATTTATTTCAATACAGAGATTCTATTTTACTACTCAATATATCATTGAAGAGTGATTTCTCATACACAAAAAATGATGACTTTAACATAAATAATCAAGTTTGAAAAGTTTATACTATACGAATGATTTCTGAGAAAACTTTGTCAAGAAATGACTTTTGTAAAGAGATGAAATTCTTATTTGATAAATAGATTATCTGCTAATACATTTTATCTATTGTCATATATATTTCAATCTTCGACAAATAGTTGTTGTCAATCTATGTTTTTGAAAGAATTAAAAATAATAATGTCAAAAGTAAATCGCAAATAGGATTGAACCTAAAACATCCACCAAGTCAAATCATTTAACTGATATTTCCAACTGTAAATAATCTTTACTATGACACAGTAAATTGCTCACTCAAGGTACATATCTTTTATACCCGATTTAATGTGTTGGAAAACACAAGAAAGTAGGGGATTTTGTTGGAACCAAGTTGGTTCTAAGTACTTAGGATTTTGATGCTTACAAATGTACTCAATGTAAACTTATTTTGTACTTTGAATTATTAAGTTAAATGCCCCAGAAACTGAAGGAAACAGAAGCAGAGATCAAAGGAAAATGAATTCTGGAATTTCCAGAAGATGTTCCAGGATGTCAAAACATCACCAGAGGATATGTTTGGTGGCCCAGAACAGAAGGAATAAAAATCATAATGAAACATGGATCATACCATTGGAAAGCCTGCCAGAAGGAGAGTTGTTCCAGACAAACAGAAGTCAAATATCAATTTTATTCCAGAAGTTATTCTGACCAGAAGAAGGCCTGGCAGTGAAAAATTACACAATCCAGACATGTTCCAGACTTGACCAGAAGGTATGTTTTTGAGTCCAGAACAAAAGGATCAATTCAGATTTGGCCCAGATCATAAGATAGCATGATTCAGGGCATGGAACTAAGTCCAGACCAAAAGAAATGAGTTCCAGTATCAATCCAGACCTGGTCCAAAATTAAAGGTAAAATGTCCAGACTGAAATATTTTGTGTTCAAGTTAATTTCAGTTTGTTCCAAACCAAAGTACAGAATCTGTCCAGATCAGAGTAAAAATTTCCAGATCAATGGTTCAGAAATAATTATTTGGTCCAGTGATGGTCCAGATCAGAAAATCAGACCATGGCCCAGTGGTGGCCGAAATCAGAGGGTTAGGAAGTGTGGTCCAGGAATGGCCGAAATCAGAGGATCACAGAATATCAAATAGGCTGGTCCAGATGTGGACTATCGCATTAAGATCCAATGGTGCATATTTGATCATGAGAATTAAAGAATCTGAGAAAAATGCTCAAAACAGAAGCTGAGCAAAATGCTCAAAACAGATCAGTGAGCAAAAGGCTCAAAACATAATCTGAGCAAAATACTCCAGAATATTTTCAAATCAGATTACTCTAAATATACTGCAGAAGTAAAGCATCAGTGAAGATCTAAAGTTCAACTATAAATAGAGACTTAATGCTGAAGAATAAAGAATCGAAAATCACAAAAGAGTCATACACTTCCAAAGCAACCACTCTCAAATTTTCATATAAGTCAATTGTGAGTTTCAGCTTTCAAGAAGCAAGTACTCGGTTATTTTCTTTCCACTGTGGCAAATCTAAGTTGTTGAAGTAGAGTCTACAATCTGAGGGAGTCAG
This sequence comes from Cicer cuneatum, assembly GCA_037974295.1. NCBI lineage: Eukaryota > Viridiplantae > Streptophyta > Magnoliopsida > Fabales > Fabaceae > Cicer > Cicer cuneatum. The sequence goes on along the minus strand of JBBPBO010001985.1, from coordinate 52,915,308 downwards.
TAGAGGTAGCAGGGTACTTGGCAATTAGATAGGGTTGTATCTAAGTTGTTGAAGTAGAGTCTACAAACTGAGGGAATCGGAAAGGGTAGCAAGGTACTTAGCAATTAGATTCATAGTGTTGTGATTTCTTCTACAATCTGGGGTTGTCAGATTGGCTGAAGACAAGGTTGTTTTCCTCAAGAAGTCTAGGATTGTTAGACTATTGAGAAGACTGACTTGGAGGGTCAGTAGCAAGGTTGTAATTCAAGATTGAATTAGTGAAATCCTTCAAGGCAAAGGGACTGGACGTAGCCTCGTTAACGGTGAACCAGTATAAAATCTGTGAGTTTTTATTTTATTTTTATCCGCTGCTAACTCTGTTTTAATTATACATCAAGTTTTGTTTTGAAAGTATTAAAACAGGAAAAGTATTTAAGTTAAGTCAAACACAATTCAACCCCCCCTTCTTGTGTTTGCACCTTCAGATTTGAATTGTGTTTGCCTTTCTAAAAAATATTTTTGTTGCTAATAAAAAAGATATGTTCTTCATCAAAATATTCAACTTATGATTATAAATCACTTTAAGTAAAATAAAGTTGAATAATAAAAAAACTTGGATTAAATAACATAGTAGAGATAGAGAAGAGACACATGTATTTTTATACTAGTTCACAACAAATTTCTACATCTAGTCCTCCCTTAATAGATAAATTTTACATCAGTACAGTGAGGGACTTAATCCACTATTAAAATAACATACAAGTATTATTTACTTTTCCTTTTTAGGCTTTGAGTATGTTTCCTTTACCTCTCTAGGAAGTTACCATTAGCACCCTTCTCAACTTTTTGACAAGTTGTCGTTAAGGTTCAAAAGTATTTTTATACCTCTTTAGGTACCTCTTATGAATGTTGCCATTATCTGGCTAACTTATATTGGCTCCAGTTTTGACTTAATTTATACAAAATCTGTATCTAGGATTCTAACTTTCATTCAGTGGTTATTACATTTCAAGTCCTATATTAATTCAAGTGTATGAAATACTCGGATTGATTTACATCAATTCTAATGATGCTTTACTGAGAGGATTTTTCATTTATTCTTTTCTTTTGATATTTTATAGGCTTTTATAGAAATTCTTCGTAACACATTTCCTTTTTCATTCTTTAAGTCTATACTTTCATATTCATTGGTTTCTACTTAAATATTGAAACATGTTTTCTACGTAGACTCATCATAGTGAGCTTGTAATCATATTCAATAGAGGCGCGCTGAAAGCACATTTAATAGAGTTACGCACAACTTCAACAGACACTTTAGAGTCATGGTATATTGATTAGTTAATTCTCTTTCTTTGTTCATCAGAGGATTTAACTTGTACTATAACATTGACTTTATCAAAGACTTCGTATATAGCTTTCTTATTTTGATCTTTGAGTTAGAGGATCAACAAGGGTCTTTAGTCAAAGGCAGATAATCATTGTAGTGTTTTTTTCCTTTGAGATCAGAGGGTCAATTATTGACTTGTATTTCCTTTGGTTTTAATGCTTTAACTCAAATAGTAGATTATCAGATAATTGTTGCAATGCTTTTTATTGCTATATTACGACTTACTCTATTAGAAACCCAATTACTTGTTTATTATGTGATAATATTCTTTGTGTAAGAAACACTTAGATTGTTATCTCTAATTTACTCATACTTTATGCTGCCTGAAAATCGATAGTCATTAATATAAATTTTTGTCTTCTAACTTAATCGATACACTTAGCAAATACAATTAGGGGATAATTCTTCTTATTTGTTTGTTTTGTTGTCATCAAAATATCAATAAGAGGATTCTAGCTAAAATCACTTTTTCATTAGTACAATCAAGGACTTAATCCACTTTTAGAAAATAGCATACAAGTATTATTTACTCTGGTTCTTCAAGCTACAAGTATTCTTCTTCTGCTTCTCCAGGTTCTCACCTTGCCGCTAGAAACCTTTCTAGTTTTCTCAACATTTTGGCTAACTTCAATTGAGATTCACAAGTATTCTTGCACCTCTTCAGATACGTCTTATGGATGAAAGAGTTTGAAGGTGCAAACACGAGAAGGGGGGTTGAATTGTGTTTGCCAAACTTTGAATCTTTTTGCTCTTTTGTTGAATGTTGATGTGATTTACTTGATTAACAAATAATCAGACTTAGCAGCGGAAAATAACAGCATAAAAACACATCCATTTATCCTGGTTCACCATTAACTTGGCTACATCCAGTCCCTTCATCCTGAAGGCTTTAATCCACTAATTCAGAACCTTTGAATTACAACACCTGACCCTCCAAGTCAGTCTTCCCAAACAGCCTGACAACCCCAGACTTTTGAGGAATGAAAACCACACTTTGACTCTACAAGTCAAGTCTTCTCCTAAAAATCTGACAACCCCAAATTGAAGAAGGAATTTACACCACTATCGGATTAGATTACAAAGTTTGGAACTCTACAAATTTGCTTTTGGAAAGCTGATTGCTGGGCTGATTCTTGCACATTTTTGTTGCTTCTGGAAATCTGATTGTTGCACTGAATTTCTCTCTCGAAAATACTTAGAAAATATTGCTTTTGCACTGAAGTGATTCTCTCTTTTGAACTCTCGGATTGTGTTGAATATGAAGCTTGAGTTCTTGTGTTTTTCGATGCTTGATGTTGCTGCTTGAAGCCTCCTTTTATAGCTGCAAATAGGGCTTTGTCCAAGCTTAAATTCAAAATAAATCTTGCTCAGATTTCCTTCGAAAATACTGTTTACCAATCCTGTTTCACTTAAATTAAAATCGTATCTTTTTAGCTTCAGATTGCAATCGAAAATTCTATTGACCAATCTTGTTTCTTTTAATTTCAAACCATATCTTTTTAAACTTCGGATTGCATTCGAATTTCTTCAAGTCTTCAGTGATTTTTTGAATCAAATCCCCTTAATACTTTGATCAAATTTTTATCAAAATTTAATCAAGTCTTTTTCGAATTTAAATCAAGTCTTCACTAATTTGTATCATGATTTAAATTTTGGACCGTATGATCCTCTGATCTCGGCCAACTCTGGACCATGTAATATGATATGTACCAATTATGTGATCCTCGAATCTCGACCAATTCTGGACCATGTGATCTGATATGTACCATTTTGTGATCCTCTGATCTCGGCCAATTCTGGACCATGTGATCTGATTTGTACCATTATGTGATCCTCTGATCTGGACCGTTGATCTTCTAATCTGGACCATCGATATTTTAATATGGACCATTAATATTTTAATCTGGACCATTTATCTTTTGATATGCACCATAAATCTTTTAATCTGGACATTTATCCTCTGATCTGAACCATTGATCTTCTAGTCTGGACCATTGATCTTTTAATCTGGACCATTGATCTTTTAATCTGGACATTTGATATTTTAATCTGGACCATTGATCTTTTAATCTGGACATTTATCCTCTGATCTGGACCAAGTCTTGATTAAATATGGACCAAGTATGGACTAAGTCTGGATTAAATTTGGACAAAGTCTTATGTTTTGGACAATTATATCTTCTGATCTTGACCAAGTCTGGATCAAGTTTTAAGTTCTGGACCAAGCTATCTTCTAGTATGAACCAAGTATGGAACAAGGCTTTTGTTCTAGACCAGTTATCTTCTGGTATGGATTAAGTCTGGACTGAGTCTTATATTCACGACCATGCTATCTTCTGGTCAGGACTAAGTCTGGACCAAGTCTGACTTATGTTTCCTTCTGGTCTGGACCAAGTCTCCATCTGACAAGCTTCCTTCTTGTTTGGACTAATTCTCCTTCTGGACTCTGCTTCCTTCTGGTCTGGGCCAAGAAAGATATCCTTTTATGATGTTATTTTTCCTTCCCTTCGATGATATCCTCTTATTAATGCTATCCTCTGATGTTTGCCTTTGATGACATCCTCTGATATCCTCTGGAGGTGTATCCTCTAGTGACATCCTCTGGTATCCTCTAGAGGTGTATCCTCTGGTATCCTCTAGATGTTCCCTTTGGCCGAAACTTCTGGTGACATTTTTATCCTCTGGTTGCTTCCTCTGGACGTATCCTTTGGTGGTGTCATCCTCTGATTTTGCACAGCCTCTGATTTGTTCTTCTAAGTCAAAATACAATTTACATAAAATACTTTTGTTAACATCAAAACTTTGATTGAAATAACCAACTTGGTTCGAACAAACTTCAATTGAGATTCACAAATATTCTTACACCTCTTCAGATACGTCTTATGGATGAAAGAGTTGTTGTCACTATTGGACTGATTTACATCAATTATAACTTGTGTTTGAATTGACACTAAATTATTCTTTAAGATGCTAACTCTCATTCAGAGAATATTACATTTTAAATCCTATATCAATTTAAGAGTATAAACCAATTTGAAATTTGATTTATTTACATCAATTCTAATAACTCTCTACTGAAAGAATTTTCCACTCTTTCTTTCGTTTTTGATGTATTCTAGGCTATTTTTAGAAAATTTTCTTAGAACGTTGCCTTTTTCTTTATTCTTAATCGCTCACTAGTTTTACAAAAGTTTCTACTGAAATATTGAAAAATATATTCGTTGGAAATAGTGTTGCTGGAGATCTTGAATCAACAATCAATGCTTGTCCATAGAAATTCTTGATTTAGCGTATCTTGATAGAAATTGATAACAATATCATAGAATGACATTTTCAGAGGATCTCATTGCATTTCTTCAATCATAAGATAAGTCCAACTTTGATGAGCAGATGATGTTGAGATGTTGGCTTCTTCAAAGCTATGGCTCAAAGAGTTGACTTAAAATAGTTGACTTTTATCAGAGCGTTTGATTTATTAGAGAGTTGACTATTGACCTAAGGCATTGGCTTTTCTACATGATTGTTGTATCAGAGAAAACATTTCTTCATATAAGGATTTGACTTTTACCAGAGCATTAACTTTATTAAAGGCTTCATTCAGAGCTTTCTTCTTTGGTCTTTGCGTTAGAGGATCAACGAAGGTCTTGACTCATAGTTGACTTTAGTCAAAGACATATGATTATTGTAGCGTTTCCTTTTGGCTCAGACTAAGGGTTATATCATATGCTTGTTGCAATGCTTCTTATTGCTATATCATGACTTAATATATTAGTAAACATAATTACTAGTTCATTAGATAATAATATTCTTTGTTTTAAAATCACTTAGATTATTATCTCCAACTTACTCATAATTTATGCTACCTCAGATAGTCATTAACATAAATATTTATCTTCTAACATATTTTGCACACTTAGCAAATAGTTAAGGGATATTTATTTATTTATTTTTTATTTTTTCTTATCATCATAACATCAATCAGATGATTGTAACTAAAACCACTTTTATACTAACATGAGTATGGTACCGATACTACTACGTGTACGAGATATCGTATTTAAAAACAAGATTTTTAAATTGCTTAATTCACAATACAAAATCATAATAAAAGTTTAAAAAATAACAAATTTTGTTTGATTACAACAACAAATAAACTCAAATAATAATATGTTAATATATAAGCAAATCATGTATTTCACTCACAATAAAATAATTAGGAAGGACAAAGTACCCACAAGTACGGTATGAGTATCGGTACTGAGGGTACTTAACATTTTAGAAGTATTCATACTTTATAGTCAAGGATTCCCAATTAAGGACGAATCGTTCGAGAGAATCCGTGTTCAAATCCTGATTGGAATAATTATTTGCCGGTCGAACACTGGGGCCCCATTCCCCTAGGACCAAAGGGTTAAAACTAAAAATAATAGTTTTAGTTAGTGATTTAAAATTCTATTATGAATTTTGTTATTGATCATATAAGGTTTTTTTTCTTTTAAATCCCTCTTTTTTTTAAAAACTTTCCAAAATATCCTTCATTAAAATTTATATACCAAAATGCCCTACTTTTTTGACTTTCAAGAGGTCGTATCGCCGCTCTGCAGTAGGAGGTCGCATCCCTGAGATGCGACCTCCTATTGGAACAAAAAAAATCATACTTCAGGTGATCATAGGGCGGGGATGCGACCTCCTGAAAGTTAAAAAAAGTAGGGCATTTTGGTATAGAAATTTTAATGTAGGGTATATTGGTTAGTTTTTTTAAAAAAGGGATATTATTATATGTAGGATATTATTATATTGGTTACTTTTTTAGAAAAGGGATATTATTATATTGGTTAGTTTTTTTAAAAAATGGATATTATTATATTTTGGTTACTTTTTTAGAAATTTTAATGTAGGATATTATTGGTTTGTTTTTTTAATGTAGGGTATACTTTGTTAGTTTTTGAGACGGAGAAAATATGTCGTTTACGATGTAAATTAGTTTTTTAATTTTTAATTGGATGATTTACATCGATAGTGCTCAATAAACGTAAATAAATACGTACTTGTATAAGTATCAATCTTAATTTTCATATTCATACCTTCTAGGTACCTAAGTATGGATACCTATACCCGTTAATCGCGTTTGAATTAAAATAAATTAATAAATCACAAAATATTATATTATTTTAATACAATTAAGCAAATGTTCAAAGTTCTTTAATATTAAATCCTGAATATAATAAATTAAAGTATATGTTTAAATTATCCAAAACTACATTAAATTATGTAAATATTTCTATAAATTATCCAAAACTATATCCTAAACTAACAGTTAATTACTACATTGAATATAAATTTAATTGAATAAAAATAAATTAAAACTTAAGAAACAATTAGCATCTTTTATGAAATTAACTATTAACTTTATATATGCCATAGTTATGAAATATTTTGGCCATAGTCATGAAATATTTTTGTTCGACGAGGAAAACACATAAGGAATTTGACTAACTTTTATTGCGATTTTAGTTGTATATTTAGATTGGATCAAGTTCCTCTAAAATGAACAATTTACTTTAAACTTTAGAGAATAAAGTGAGTAATATCAATAATTAAATAACAAATTAAAAGTAAATATTATAGATAAATTACAATCAATCATGATTTTGTTATAATAACAACCTTAATTTTTCTTATTTTACACTTTATTCACTTTATATATATAAATAAATGAAGGTTGGGCTGTTCAACTGGTATGAGTTAAGACTTGAATGTGTCTAAGAAGTAAAAGAACCAAGTACCTATAATACAAATTTTTGCTCTATCTTCTGTAGGTATTTGTTACGGATACTCAATGAAGTTTAATTGTCGTGTTATGAATGACTATTGTCATACACTTTAAAATATTGAATGACAAAATTGAATGTTGATTGCGTGAAAGCAACACAACTTCCTCTAATTGTGATCCCAAATAAATCTGGCTAAAAATCCCAACGAAGATCGATGATTTATACCATGAAAAAGCTTTCAATTTTTTGCTGATAGTCATTTGAAGAAAATATGATGTCCCGTTTTGTGCGACTTGTCATCATTCAGAGATGCCACACGGAAAGCCACAATAATCCTTTTCCATAATTTGCTCTAGTGGGTTGTTGAAGTAACGCACTAAGTTAGAGCACTTTTCTAGTTATGTTCACACCATTATTTTCTTCCCTTTTCAATTTCAAATTGAAAATTACCCTAATTCAATATGTCATGGTTGGTTGGTTTTCCCAATTCCAATCATAGCATCCATTAAACAAAAAATGTTCCGATAAATAGTCATTTTTGTCGCAATATTTTTATCAAAATTATTAAAAATATATAATTATATTTTTTTAGTTATTTTGGTATTGTGTTTTTAGTTAATCGGTTTACTAATTGAATTGTGTTTTTAGTTAATCGATTTACTAATTGAATTGTGTTTTTAATTGTTAATTTAGTTTACAAATTTTTTTACAAATGAGATATTTAAGAATATATTTACAATTTTAATATACTAAGTATTATCATGTAAATATTTTGCACCTTTAAAGACTAAAATAATTATGAGTTTAAACATAGTCTGATAATAAAATTACTTTATATTGTCGTCTTATCATAATTATTCAATAAAGACATAATAGCTCACGTGGTCCCTTAACTTAATTTTAACTAAGGTTTTAGTCTTTTATCTTTTTTTATTCCTTTCCATTTCAGTATTTTATGTTTTTAAATAATTACAATTTTACCCTTTAAGTGAGTTTCCGTTAAGGCAACGTTAAAAAATTTTCTGTTCCGTTTTCTTCTCTTTCACATTTCGAAAACTATTGTTTGGTCTTCTGGTTTTCTTCTCCTACCCATGAAAATCCATTTGAACGATAACAAGAAGGAATCGAAGAACGAAATCGAATAACACATTGGCAGAATCAAACTTCAAGAAATCGTAAACTCACATTGACATGAGAAGAAAGATAATGTATTTATTGATTCTGGTGTTTATTGGAGTCTTTATCGTAAACCCGTGATTCCGATTCCGTTTTCTTCGATTCCTTGTTATCGTTCAAATGGATTTTTATGGGTGGGAGAAGAAAACAATAAGAAAACCAGAAGACCAAACAATGGTTTTCGAAATGCGAAAGAGAAGAAAACAAAAAGAATACAGAACATAATTTTTTAACAGGAAATCCACTTAAAGAGTAAAATTATAATTATTTAAAAACATAAAATACTGAAATAGGAAGAAGAAAAAAACTAAAATGTTACCTGAAATTAAGTTAAGGGACCACATGAGCTATTATGCCTATATTAAACAATTTTTAAATCAAAGTCAATTATTAAATATTTTGTACAAATAAACTATTGATTGTTGCAAGTGTGAAACAACTATACATTCACTTTAAATCTAATAATTGCTTACCCTAAAATGTTGTCATATAAATAATTTAACAAAATAATAATAATTCAATAGAAAAATGCAACACTCCCATTGAGCACTAACACAATTATCAAACATGACACCAATAAATAAAGTAAAAAAGGAAAGAAGTGTAGCTAATTATTATACTAGAAACTACATAATTTATATAGAATATGACAAATAATATTCTTCACCAACACCATACTACTCTACCAATATTTATTCTATTACTTTCAATCTCACATTACCTCAACCACATCACTTCCCAACTCAATCCTTTCTCAACATCACACACAAAACAAAATGCTCTACCAAAATACAAAAGCCATGGCTTATTTCCTACTACTAGCTTTAATGATAGTGTGGAATGGAATGGCAGATTCATCCAAAGACAAAGATGAATGCACATCACAAATTATAGGGCTAGCATCATGTCTTCCTTATGTTGAAGGTGAAGGAAAAACTCCAGCACCAGATTGTTGTGATGGTCTTAAGACACTGCTCAACACTAACAAGAAGTGTTTGTGCCTTATTATTAAAGATCGTAATGATCCAGATTTGGGTGGTATACAAATTAATGTGACTTTGGCTTTGGGTCTTCCTACAATTTGTAATGCCCCTGCTAATATCTCAAAGTGTCCTGGTAAAGTTTTTATGTAATTGTACAATTTTTAATTTCAGTTACTAATTGTTAGTTTGGGAAACACATTCCTTGCAGTTATTGAATTCGACCTCTACCTTTCGATCAAGATCAATGGTTGAGATTATGTAAAATTGATTTAAAAAATATATAATTAAAATCATTTAATTTCAAATAAATATGTGATCAAAATTAACAGTTGAGATTATGTAAAATTGATTCTAAAAATATATAATTAAATTCCTTTTATCTCAAATAAATTTCTGAAATTAATTATTGTGTGTTATTATTCCTGCACGGAATCCAAATCTTTTAGTTTGTTTCACACTTTTTCTGATAAATAATTTTTTTTTAATATGAGGAATAAATTATTATTATTATTATTATTATTATTATTATTATAAGTCAGTGACTCTAATAGCCATTTATAATGTGATTTGAATTCTAATTAAACTCTTACCATTAAATTAATAATTATTAGACAAATAATTTATTTTACATTGTTGAAGAAAATAAATGGATCCAATTTGTTACATAACATGAAGAGTTTTTTGTTTTTTTTTTATATTAGAGCTGCTGCACATGGATCCCAAATCAGCACAAGCTCAAGTTTTTTATGGTTCCAGCAATGTTGGCTTAGGTCCTGCACCTAGTCCTTCAGGTAAGAATGACATTACTATGAAACTTTGCTTTTACTTTTTATTTTTATAATCTACTCTGAAACTTAGCTTATTATATTATCGAAGGTTTTGAATTGTGGTCCCCATTCATAGAAGTTATAAATCACTATCTCGTCATAGTTCTTGATATTAAGGGGAATCTCATTTAAATGCAATTAATGGGAGAGAGTTATCTCAATTTGGTTATCTTTAAAATTATGAAAAATTAACAATATTGTTACTAACTAGCTATTTTAGTTTTTGTTAAAGTGTCATTCTTGTGTATATTAATTATGTTGTGAATGCAGATGGAGCAAGTCCTGAAGGCAGCCAAGCAAGAAGTACAACACAGAAGAGTGATGCATCCAGCAAGAAGGGATTGTTTGGGTTAGACGTTTTGGGTATTGGGCTTTTAGTTTGGTTTTTATTGGGCTCTGCTGTTGGAAACTTTTTCATTTGGATACCAATGTAAATATTGATTACCTTTTCCAAAAAGTGTTTACTTTTCTTGTGCTGTTATCTTTTGTAAAAGTATCACCTGTATGGTGTAATTTTTTATTTTTATGAATTATTATTAAAAGGTGAGGTAAAATATAAGGTTGACTTATTTTGTGAAAATATTTTTTATATTTATTTTTTAAAATTTATATTAATTTTAATAGTTAATAAAGATATATATATATTTTTTAAATGAACAATTATTTACATTTTCAGAAATGATGAAGCATATTAAAAAACTATTTTTATTATTTTTTAAAATACATTTTTATTAATTATCATTTTATCTTCTCTCCACGACAATGTTTCACATTAAGAGTCTCTCATAAATCTAATATATATGAACACATATTTTAATAAATAAAAATAAAAATATTTTCACAAATTAAATAAGACTTTAATGTTTCGTTATTGGAGTATTAAATCAAACCTTCACAACTTGACATGTAGGGACAAAGCCAGACATTCTAATCAGTATGGGCCAAAATTAAAATTTATGATTATATAATAAATAAATTAGTCCATTAAATTATTTTTAGAAAAAATTAAGATAAAAATCTCAACACTTTAAATTAGAATAAATCTACAAATTAGTTTATAAATAATCTACATATAATTTAAGGATTAAATAGAAGAGAGATTGATATTTTGTAATGAAACTGAGAATTTACTCAAGTTAAATAATCTACATATAATTCAATGTCGTTACGACCCTTGAATGATATGACACCTGATTGAGTTCTATTTTGGTGAAAACTTATTAAAGTAAACGATAAGGTCGTACCAACAATAAAGAATGTCATTGCTTCAAAAACAAAGAAAAGGTGAGTGACTCATATAGTTGAGTATATAATTATAGGCTACGAAATTACATCAATCTACATTGCAAATCACCAGTATTCGTTACAAAAGAACATAATTATATACTCAAGATCTCTTTGGACAAAATTGTTCAAAGAAAAAGGATCAACAAAGACAAAGCAAAACATCATGAATAAATAGCAAGATCAATCTCCAAGATTGATGGCTAAGATAAGCAAGTACAGCCTGAACAAAGCATTGCTTCACTTACGCAAGTACAGAAAAGCATGACACACAAACAATTGTCAAAAGTTTAAAATCCAGTATTTACTCAAAATAGAAACAAAGAACGTTCTGATGGTTAAGCAGGAACGTTCTTGCTTTATTATAACACATGTATATCAAAACTATAGATTGAACAACCTGTCTCCCAACGGCTATATGAGCTGTCATAAGCCTTCATCAAGCCTATAAAAGGATTCTCAAGGCAAAGGAAACAACAAGAGCTGAAACTGCAAACAATCATTCAATTAAACAACCATTCTTGAGAAATATAAGCTATTCAATTCAGCAAAGGCTCAAACTCTTCTTCACTAGATTTAAGGATATATTCTTTAAGTCTATTTGCTGAAAATAACCTCCAACAAGTGTTGAGTACAGTCTGATCCATCAATCTTTAAAACATTTTAGTTGAAACTCAACACTATAGAGTTAAAGATAGTTTGAGTGTATTGGAGAAATCATTTTGTATTTAAAAGGTGACTTGTAAAATCCTTGTTGGAGTGAAAAGTAATCATTGAAAATCTATTCAAGGTTGAAAGGTGAAATATTGTTAGTGGTCAAGATTGATCTCAAAGGTTGGTGGGAAAAGCAAGAACATTCTTGTTTGAACACTTTAGGGAAAAATCTCACAAAATGTAAGGACTGGACGTAACCCACTTTGGGTGAACTAGGATATATTGTTGTGTGAATTCTCTTTTCGTTATCTCTATTTATTTCTCACTCACTTAGCACTAATCAAATCGTGAAGTTTTTATTGTTATATTACTAACGAAGAGCATTATGCTTTTATTGTCTATCAAACCAAAATCAATCTTGAGTTAACTAAATTTAATACATGAATCGATTTTAAAAAGGGAATCACAATTCAAACTCCTTTCCTTGTCATTAACATTGTCATTTCAATTGGCATCAGAGCCCGATCTCTAAAATGTAACACTCAAAAAGTGTTAGAGGAAAAGATCTAGGGGACAATGCCGAAAGCTAAGTACATCATTGAAGAAGGAAATTCGAATAGATCACCTTACTTTGATGGTACAAACTACTACTTTTGAAAAAGTAAAATTCAGTTGTTCCTAAAACCATAAGACACAGGAATTCGGCGCATCATAACAAATGGAGATTTCATGCCAATAGTTGATCAAAAGGACTCATTATCTGAGCAGATTGGACAACTAAAGACAAAGCCAAGGTACTTCTAAACTCTATAGCTCAATTATTTTTGTCTTGTGCCTTAAGCAGGGAAGAAAGTGAAAGAGTAGATGAATGTGATACCACAAAAAAGTTATTGGATACATTACAAACCCATTAAGAAGGAACAAGCTATGTCAAAGAAACAAGAATTGATATTGGTATACGAAAGTTTGAACTATTTGAAATGAATGAAGGGGAAACCATTGATGAAATGTATTCAAGATTTACAACCAAATCAAATGAAATGCGTTCTTTTGGCAAAGCTTACTCAATACAAGACAAAAAAAGAAAATTATGAGATGTCTTCCAATCATATGGAGGTCAATGGTAATAGCCATAAGTCAAGCCAAGAATCTTGAGGTACTAGGATTAGAAGAACTCATTGGAACCTTATGAGCACATGAAGTGCTACTGCAGAAGGACAAACCAGTAAAGTAAGGCAAAATAATAGCCTTAAAAATGCATCTCAGAATTCTCAAAACACGTCCTTACAATCAAATGAAAAAGAAGACTCAAAAGAAATTGGTCAAGAAGATGCTGATGAAGAAATAGTTCTTCTTACAAGAAAAATCCAAAGGATGATGAAAAAAAGGGATCAGATCAAAAGAGGCATTCCAAATAAAAAGGAAAACCTTAAAACATAAGTAGGCAAAAGTCAAATTACATGCTTTGGATGAAATAAACTAGGACATTACAAAACTAAATGTCCTTCAAACAAAAGAACACCAAAAAGGCTCATGGGATGATTATGATGAATTAGAAATAGAAGAAATTGAAAAAGCCAACATATGTTTAACGACAAACTCAAAAGACAATGAGGTAACAAGTTTTGAACTATGTCCTTTCTGTGAACAAATGTAAAAAGAATTTGATAATTTATTAAATGACTCAAATTTTCTTGTCCAAAAATGCAATTCTTTAAAGGAACAAGAAAAGGAAGAAAGGGAAAACCCAGGCTATGAATGATGAACTAAAAAAGGCCATTTAAAGCATGCATGAATTTCAATTTAAAAAATTTGAAGAATCTGAAAGTCAAGATCGTTCTGCGACTCAAAAGGAGAACGTTCTTCTTAAAGCTAAAATTGAATATCTCAAAAATGATTTGCCAAAGTTCATTAAATCTACTGAAACCTTCCAAAGAATCATGGGATCTCAAGTAGGAATATTTGATAAAGCTGGACTTGGCTTTGGCAAATATCAAGAACAAAAACTTTATGAAAATTTTTTTCTCTGAAAGAAAGGAAGACAAGTGCAAAACAAAATGTTCATACTGCAGTAAAATTAGACATCTGGAGTATGCATGTTATTTCAAAAAATGGGAGGAAAAATTTGAAACTAAAAAACCTTTTAAAAAGGAAGAATGTTCTAGAATCAGATCTAAACGTTCTCTAAGAACAACAAGAAAATGCTCTTACTATTCAAAAATGGAGGCTCTGTAACCTTTAGTTACAATGACCAAGTAAAGATCAAAGATAAAGGTACCATTGGTAAGGAAAACTGCTAAAATTACTGATGTTTAATATGTTGAAGGTTTGAAACATAATCTTCTAAGCATTAGTCAACTATGTGACAATGGTTTTGATGTTATATTTAAACCTAACATATGTGAAGTTAGGAAAGTAGCTTCTGGTGAAATTATTTTCTCTGGAACTAGGAGGAAAAATCTTTATGTTTTATATCTTGAAGAATTGCCTAATGAATCATGCTTTATATCCATCAACAAAGACAAATGGATATGGCATAACCGAAATGGACATATCAATATGAAAACAATCTCAAACTTATTCAAACTAGATCTTGTTAGAGGTCTGTGCAAAATAAATTAAAATATGTGAAGCTTGTGTAAAAGGAAAACAAGTCAAAAGCAGTTTTCATTCAAAAGATTTTATTTCAAGAAAAAAAAATTCTTGAACTACTTCACATTGATCACTTTGGCCCTATCAAAACAACAAGCTTAAGAGGAATGAAATATGGTTTTGTTATTGTTGATGACTTTTCTCGATACACATGGCTACTCTTTTTAAAACAAAAAGATTATTCATTTGATGATTTCAAAACCTTCTGCATGAAGGTACATAATGAAAAAGACTCCAACATATTCTCTATAAGAAGTGATCAGGAGGAGCATTCATAAATATTTCCTTTTAATTTTTTTTGATGAACTTGGCATTTTCTCATAATCTTGGAAGAAACTATCAACACTTCATGCTATATCTTGAATTGTGTATCAATAAGGAAAATCATCAACAAAACACCCTATGAAATATGAAAAAATAGAAAGACAAATATTTCATACTTTCACATTTTTGGGTGCTATTGTTATATTTTAAATAACAAAGACAACTTAAGAAAGTTTGATGCAAAATTAAACAAAGGAATCTTCTTAGGATACTCAACCAATTCTAAAGAATATCACATATTTAATTTAAGAACTAAAATTGTTGAGATAAACATGCATATATTGTTTGATGAATTTGATGATCTCGATATACATAAGATAGACGATGAATAGGAAGAACAATCTAGAATGCAACAATAGATTGTTCCTCAAGAAAATGAGATCGATAAACAATCTCATTTTCATACTCCTCCTCGAAGATAGAGAACCATAGGAGATCAACCACAAATCCAAATCATAGGAAATACATATGATGGAATCAGAACCAGAATGTCTTTTATGGATGATATCAACAACATGGTCTCAAATAAAGCCATAATCAATAAAGGAAGCCATAGTTGATGAATCTTGGGTAGAAGCAATGCAAGAGGAACTTCTTCAATTTGAAAAAAAACGAAGTCTGGACTCTTGTCCCAAATCCACAAGATCAAATTGTCATTGGGACAAGATGAGTATTCATAAATAAATTCGATGAAAAAGGTAAAGTTATAAGAAATAAAGGAAGGCTAGTAGCTCAAGAATATAACTGACAAGAAGGTATAGATTATGACGAGACTTTTGCTCCAGTTGCAAGGTTAGAAGCCATCAGAATTCTTCTTGCATAACCATCTCATAAACTTATCAAACTATTTCAAATGGATGTTGAAAGTGATTTTTTAAATGAACAAGTGTATGTCCATCCACCTCCAGGTTTTGAAAATCAATTAAAATCAAATCATGTTTTCAAACTTACCAAACCTCTATATGGACTGAAATAAGCCCCTAGAGCTTGGTACAAAAGATTAAGCTCCTTCCTAATAAAAAATGCATTCTCTAGAGGAAAAATTGACACAACAGTTTTTAAGAAAATTAAAAAAAATGATTTACTCATTGTTCAAGTGTATGTTGATAACATCATTTTTGGATCAACAAATGAAAAAATGTGTAAGGATTTTTCGAACCTCATGCAAAGTGAATTCGAGATGAGCATGATGGGGGAATTATGATATTTTCTTGGCTTACAAATTAAACAACATAAAGATGGTATTTTCATATGTCAAGAAAAATACATAAAAGATCTTTTAACAAAATACAAAATGAATGAAGCCAAAATCATGACAACTCCCATGCATCCATCTTCCACATTGGACAAAGATTAACTAGGAAAATCCATTTTTGAACAGGAATATAGCGGAATGATAGGTTTTCTACTTTATTTAATTGCAACTAGGCCCGATATTGTGTTTGTAGTTGGATTATGTGCTAGATTTCAATCTTTACATAAAGAATCTCACTTATCCATTGTAAAAATAATTTTTTGTTATCTTGTTGGTACTAGTGATCTTAGCCTTTGGTATAGCAAATGATCTCATTTTGATCTTGTAGCCTATTGGTGTGCTGACTAAGGCAGGGATAAAATTGAAAGGAAAAGCACAAGTGGTGCATGTCAGTTCCTTGGAGAAGCCTTAATAAGCTGGTCATGCAGAAAGCAAAATACAACTGTGCTATCTACGACTGAAGCTGAATATGTCTCAACTACAAACTACTGCTCTCGAGTATTATGGATCAAAAATCAACTTGAAGATTTCTCTGTAAGCTATTCAAATATCCCAATTTATTGTGACAATACAAGTGCTATTAATTTGTCTAAATATCCCATTCAACATTCTTGATCTAAACACATTGAAATAAAACATCATTTTATCAGGGATCAAGTTAACAGAAAAGAAGTTGAATTAATCTTTGTGGACTCTCAAAAACAACTTGGTGACATTTTCACTAAACCCCTTGTTGAAAAAAATTTCAACTTTATTAAAGAAAAATTGAAAATTATTAAAAATCCAATCAAATCTCATTAAAAAAAAATTAACCAGAATATTTTGGTTAAAAACCAAGAATATTCTCATTTTCGTGCAATAGTCTCCGTTTCCATAGGAAGATCAATAACCCAGGTCAGTCCTTCATTAATGGCTACATCTGCCACATCCGCCCCTATATTCGTCTTTCCCAACATCATTTGTCACTTCATAGTAGCCCACCACCTCTACAACTCAGGCGTGACTTCTTCCTTTTCATCTTCCTACAAACCGCTCTTTCTTCTTCTCTAAAAAACAAACGCACGCTTCCTCTCTCTCTGCAACTTCCGTTTTCTCCTCTCTTCCTTCGTTCACCATCTCGACAACGACAATGGCACACACAAAGGTCTCTGCTCGAAAAAACACTAATTCAAGAACACCTTCTCCATCCCTCACTCAATCACCATCTCCACCACCACGACCCACACCTATAGAAGCAGGCCGAAGACCTATTACACTTGCTTCATTTTCAACTGTTCTACGTCCTCTCTATCAATGCAACCCTCCCACCACCATCCAAATGTCTCTTCATCTCAAGAAACCATCCCTTTACAACTACTTCCTCCAAATGCAAATCAATGCGGATTATGGCAAGACTTAACACATTATCTAAAACCAAGAAAAATGACACCACCATCTACACCATATCTAACGATGATTCTAAATCCGCACCTCCGTCAACACATGACGCTCCATCAAAACCCTCAAAACTGTCTCTCAAACACCAACCAGCAAAACTTGTTAAACAATGTTTTTCTTCTTCCAATACTTTATCCTCTTCAAAATTTTGTCGAATCAAGCTTGGTTCCTTTAAGAAATCACAAAATGATGGTAGAAGGAGCTTTTTCCCAACTATAAATTCTTCACCAAAGAGAAAATTCTTAGTTATTGTACGAGAGACACCTCCTTCAATATGAGTTGGGCAGCACATATCCAAAGGAAACCATTTGATATAGCAACTTAACCATTACCACAACAACAATCATCCCACGCTGACAATTGTACACACTAACAATTATGACTTACAATGAAATATATTGAATCATAACTCTAGTGAAAAATTATTATGATATATCAATTTAACAAGCATGGTCTTTGTGATGACTTACCCCTTAAATAATTCATGATAAAGGAATACAAATGACGTCTAACTAATCCTCCACTAGGCTCTCTCTCTAGTATAGCTCTTATAGATCCATGAAACATTACAAAAAGCGACTGAAATTTACTTGAGAACTTTTCTCAATGCATCATCTCTCCATATAGGTTCTGAATCATTGCTTTTCTCCACCACCTACAAAGCAGTCAATAACTTCATATATATCACATGAAATTGCACAAAGGTGAAGTGATATTATGACAACATCTAAACTCAGGAATTCAAGTCTTAAAAACTACGAACTCAACCGCGTTATATGTTTGTGGAATAAACAATCATTTTAGTCCATGGGAATCTAATTTAATGGGATAAAAAATTCAGGCTCGAATGTATATGAATCATTAATTAACATTCAGTAATGTTATTCACATAGAATATATATATATATATATATATATATATGTGGAAATAAAAGTAGCAACTTTGCTCACATCGTAAATAAAGGTTTATGGCATGGATCAAAAATCCATTCCCCGGAACTCTACTTAATAGAAAGGTAATTGAAATGAAGGATATTGAGATCACATCAGACTCCAACTGAATAGTCTACAACCAATCATTATGCGATAGACAATTGTCATCACTACCACCTCTCCTCTTGCAAAAGCTTACAATATCCTGTAAAAACAAAAATATTATAAGGACGACTGCAATTGTACAATATAAATGTTAAGAAAGAATTCCAGGTTATGTTCTAAGCACACTTCCTTATGAAAATAAGAACTTGAGGGACTAATATTAGCAAAATAATCATGAAATAGGTGATAAATTTTGAAAGAAAATATACCTAAACACTTGCTGAAAAGAATTTACTTGATTGGAGTTTAAGTATAAATCGTTAGTCATAATTCTTTACGATTGAGATTATAGTAGCCTGCACTTCATTCTAATCGCCTAGAGAAAAACACAAACAAGCACACACGCACTCAGACTCACCTTCATTAAGGGCGTCAATAACTTCTTTGGTGCTTATATTCAGAGCACGTAAAAGAATTGATAAATTATGTGCTTTCTTGGGTTCAATAATCTAAATGTACTGGACAAAAGGTTCTAAAGTTGGAGAATCTTTTTCTTTCATTTCTGTTTTGGTTGTCGCAGCCAAATAAAGACTCTATCTTTTCTTCACTAAACCTAGTAAGTTGTTATAAAGTTCAGCAATCATATTAATAAATTTCACAATTTTCCATCAATTTTTTTATATTAACATGACTTAAATGTTTCATACTCGAATGACCCTGCTCTGATCTCGTACTAGACCATAGCTTGATCAGGATTTTCCGCAACCTTATCCCAGAAAAATGTCATTAATTTCGATTTCGGAGCATCAGAGTCACCATCCTTACTAAAATGCAGCGGTCCTAGAGGTGAATTTTAGGTTCTACCAGCCATTGGTTTGGGAGGAGTAGGTGGAGGCCGAGCCATTCTTGGATGAGGTGGAGGCTGAGGCGTAAGAGCAGGTGAAGGATGAGGCGGCAGTGTTGGAGCCTCAGGTGCTGATTTTCCTGGAGGAAGCTTCAATAAAGACACCGGTACTTGTCCTTTTCCATCCGATGATGTTATCTCAACCATTGAGTCTTTGTTCTCTTCATGCTTAATGGACGAATTCCTAACAGTAGAAGGATTCATTCCATAGTTAATACTATATTCTCATATCAGAATTTTCAAAACCAACAGACTTTTGTGAACTACTTGAAATACAAAAGAAACATTTATTGAATAAACTTTGTATATGTTTCACTATCATTATAAGTTAGAATTGAAAACCAAACAATAACATAGACCTACCACCAGACAAATCACTTGAGCTTAATATGAGTAAAGGCTTGTCATCTTAATATCCAATAAAAAAGTACTCTTAATATCATCTCAAATATCCACTAAAATAAACATAAAATAAAATAGTTCCACATGGAAGGGATTTCATACAATAAGTTTGGCTGATACAAAATTTGGTTTTTCAAACAGAAAATCAAACAGAAAATCGTACTTACAGCAACAAAATTTGCATATATTTACAAATGTTGAATCACAAAAACATAATTAGGTTTTTCAAATGATGTAGTAATAATAGCATGTGAAACAAGATGCTCACATCAAATTTGAAAGCATGCAAAGGAAAGGAGCAACAAATAGAGTAGTTGTATATCTGTAACTTAGAGACATGATCATCTCCCTGCCAAATCCATAGGAAGCTAACTCAAATTCCCCGAACACTGACCATAGACCTTCCATGACTGATGATAAGACGAAAAATAGGACAAATGAAATCATCATTCATAATTTTACACCTCCAATCTAAAGCTTAATTGAGTAATA
The DNA here is from genome assembly GCA_037974295.1 of Cicer cuneatum. NCBI lineage: Eukaryota > Viridiplantae > Streptophyta > Magnoliopsida > Fabales > Fabaceae > Cicer > Cicer cuneatum. The sequence goes on along the minus strand of JBBPBO010001985.1, from coordinate 52,894,740 downwards.
ACTAATCATTATAAACAAAATCGAATTTGACATTCAGTTTTCAAAACATAACGAATTAAAATTACAATATATAAATAAAATTTCATTACAAAAATTAAGAATACAATTAACAATTATCAAAATTACGTAGAGATTCTACCTCCATAAATCACATTTTCTAGGAAACTTAACAATGTAAAACTAAAGAAGAAAACGAACCTAAAACAAGAGAATAGAGGAAAAGGAAGTTCCGTTGAAAACGAAGAAACGATGAAGAGATGCCATGGTCGAAGATTGCAAAGGTTTTGTTGAGGTTAGAAGAATGAGGATAAGGAAAGATCGAGAAGCAGTAACAAGCGAAGAGGAGGATGAATATTGACAGATTCAGTTCCCAAACGGAGCTCTTAATAACAACTCCCATTCGTTTACATAGTTTTGATTTGAAAACGCGCGAAGAGAGAATGCAATGTAATTACATTTACCTGTTGATTATGAAAACAAAAGGAAGACTGAAAGCTGAAGAATGACTGAAGAATTGAAGAATGAAGTTCGTGTTGAAGAACTGAAGAATGAAGTTTGCATTGAAAGCTGAAGTTATGAAAGCGCTGAAGGATGAAGGCGCTGAAGGATTTCAGGTTGAAGGATGAAGCGATGAAAGAGTTCGCTAATTAAAATGGGATATCAACTTAGGATGAAAGAGTTTTGCATTTGATGACGAGTTCGCTAATTAAAATGGGTTTCACTTATGAGTAGCTCATACGATTCATGTTGAAGGATGAAAAATGGGTTTCGCACCTGTTTTTCTAATTTTTTGGTTAATTTAGAGGAAATTTTTTTAAAAAAATACTTGTTAGAACGGTTTAATATAATAGATCTAACAAATCATACAATTTTTTTTTTAAAATGCTTGTTAGAATGGTTTAATATAACAGATCTAACAAATCATACAATTTTTTTTAAAATACTTGTTAGAACGGTTTAATATAAGAGATCTAACAAATCATATAATTTTAAAAAAAAATCCTTGTTAGAACAGTTTAATATAACAGATCTAACAAATCATTAAATTTTTTTAAATGTTTGTTAGAAGGTTTAATATAACAGATGTAACAAATCAAACAATTTTTTTAAAATGCTTGTTAGAACGGTTTAATATAATAAATCTACCAAATTTGAATGATAATAACAAATTTGTCATCACCTATTTATTACATTGAGTGTATAACAACCAATCTAAAATCACAGATGTAATAAGATTAAATTGCACTAGTGATTGTTTTTTATATATGTTCATTATAAACACTTTTTTAATATTATTTTACCATCCTAAGACTAGTTCTTTGACATGTATAATGGGGCTTTGCTATTTCCTTTTAAATTTGTGGGAGAGTTAGAACAAATATAATATTACTTTTTTATCATAAAAGTGTTGAACGAGAATCACAAGAAAGTGTGTATATTCCATATCAGACCCTTGTGGTCTTTGCTAACACGGTCTATAGACCATTCTTTTTGTACCACACACCTAATCAGAATCTTGAATAACACTCTGTACTTAGAATTCGGGTGGACTGACTTGGAATTTACCTATGGTTCTTCAAATGACTCCTTATTTATTTTGAAAGTGCCAATCATCACTCCTTCATCTACGCATCATGAAATATCAACTAGAGATTGTTTAGTGATCTTGATGGGAAGCTCCAACACCATACTTGACACTTCTTCGTCCTTGTTAGTTTTAGCGAATCTCCATAATTTCTTGACTAGAATGTTCAAAGCAATATCTTGTTCTACGTTAAAGTTTTCAGACAAGCTAACACTAGCAAAATCCTCAATAAAATTAAATCCGTTTTCGGCGAGATGTGCGAAGCTTACTTGAAGTTCATGAATAATATCCAATTGATTGAGGTTGCAGGTCATTGTAGAAACATAAAAGATGTTACTAAGTGTAGGGTTTGAGGACGAACTTGAAGCCATTGAATGTGAGAGAGATTTAGAGAGTTATTTAGAGATTTTCAAAGGGTTGAAAGATAGAAACCAAAAGTGTGGGAATACGTGAGAGTTTTGATTGACCGTGAGTGGTTTTATAAGGATGTTTGAGTTTCTAAAAACATAACTAACTTGGACGTGTAAACACGCGTGAACAACACATGTAAGAAGATCACAAATGATACACCACTTTCAACAAAGGCTGAGTGTATGTTTTTAACCATTTACTTTGTTTCACCAGAGGCAAAAATAAGAAGATTTCATCATCATTCCCTTAAAAATATAATGTTGAGATTTTTCTTTATAAAATTGAATCTATCTTCAACAAGGGGTTTTGTGAAAATATCAGCTCACTGATGATCAATATCAACAAATTTAATGTCTAAAATACCCTTTTAGACACTCCTTTATAAAATGATGTTTAATCTCTATATGATTTGTCTTCAACAAGTGACATATTATCACACAAGATAGGAACATTACTCACATTATTTTCAACAAATTTAACCATTTACTCTGATTTACCAGAGGCAAAAATACGAAGATTTCATCATTATTCCCTTAAAAATAGAATGTTGAGATTTTTCTTTATAAAATTGATTATGTCCTCAACAAGGGTTTTTTGTGAAAATATCAGCCCACTGATGATCAATATCAACAAATTTAATGTCTAAAATACCCTTCTAGACATACTCCTTTATAAATTGATGTTTAATCTCTATATGATTTGATTTCAACAAGTGACGTATTATCACAAAAGATAGGAACATTACTCTCATTGATTTTGAAATCTTCTAGTTGTTATTCCATCCACAATAGGTGAGTGCTATAGCTAACTGCTGAAATATATTATGCTTATGCAATAAATAAAGTAATAGTCCTTTGTCTTTTTCTTGACTGGAAGATTAGATTCTCACCAAGGAATGTATTATTTCAACTGGTGATTTTCCTTTCTAACTTGTCTCCAGCATAGTCAGCATCAAAGAAACCTATTAACCTGTACTCAAAGTATAGCTTATAACACATACCAAGATTAGTAGTACCTTTTAGATATCTAAAGATCCTCTTAACAACTGTTAAATGGAATTATTTAGATTCACACTAAAATCTGGAACATACACACTAAATAGAATATCAAATCTATAGGCAATTAAGTAAAGAAGGGAGCCAATGCCCCCTCTACATACCTTTTGATCTACCTTTTTTGAGGATTCATCCATATCAAGAGAGCATATTGGATGGACAAGTGTAACCATAGGCTTACATTCATTCATTCTAAATTTCTTACGAAGTTCTCTTGTATATTTTGTCTGATCAATGAGTACACCATCTGGGCTTTGGTGAATTTAGAATATGAGAAATAATTTTAGTTTTCCCATTATGCTCATCTTAAATTTATTCTGCATTAATTTAGAAAATTCTTGGCACATCTTGCTGTTAGTAGAACCAAAAATGATATCATCAACATATATTTGGTTAATGAGAAAGTCATTGTTAGATGATTTTATAAATAAAGTAATGTCAACCCGACCTCTTTCAAAATCATTCTTCAATAAAAAGTTACTTATTCTATCATACCAAGCTCTTGGAACCTGTTTCAGACCATGCATGAATTTCTTTCATTTGAAAACATCGTATGGAAATTCATTATCTTCTAGGCCAAGAGGTTGTTTGAAATATGCTTCATTTATGTAACCATTTAAAAAAGCCATTTTCACATCCATTTGATATATAATGATTTTGTTAAATAATGCAAATGAAAAAAAAAATCGATTGCCTCTAATCTTGCCACGGGCAAAAGTTTCAATCTAACCAATACCTTCACGCTGAGTGTAGCTTTGATTCTAATAACTTCACCTTTCTCATTCAATTTGTTTATGAAAATCCACTTGGTTCCAATTGACTTTTTTTTCTTTAGGCTTAGGTACAAGATCTCATACATCATTTATTTTGAATTGATTTAACTCTTCTTGCATAGCCATTATCCATCCATAATCAGATAGAACTTCGTCTATAGTTGTAGGCTCAATTTTAGATAGTATTCCAAACATATATGTTTCTTTAGATGCGGACCCGGTCATCAGAGGATCATTTACACTTCATATGATCAAAGATTCTGAATGTGAAGATTTATATTTCCATCAAGGTTTTGGTTCCTGATGATATTGACTTGTGGGAGGTTCTTATTACTTGCCCTTAAATTTCAGGGACATCTTCTGATTAATTGATGGTTCTTTAGATTTTACAAAGTATCTCAAAATGATGCACTTTTGAGATCGTGAATCAAACTTGCCAAGATTTTCTTTGGTATTCAAAATATAGCATATGAACCCAAATTAATGAATGAATAAAATGTTAGGTTTTATTCCATTCCACAGTTCCAAAGGAGTCTTATAAAAAATAGGTGTAATATAGATTGTATTTTGAATATAACATGTAGTGTTCACTGCTTTTGCTCAAAAGTGCTTGACAACATTCATTTAGTGAATCATGATACGTGGCATTTCCTAAAGATGTCTAGTTGTTGAGTTGTTCTAGGAGAGGAAAAATTATGTAAAATTTATTATCTTCACATAAGTTTTCAAAAGGCTTATTTTCAAATTCACCCATATGATCACTACAAATTGTTGCAATACAAAAACATTTTTTCATTTAGCACTTGTTTGTGGAAGGTAGTGAAAACTTTATAAGACTCATCCTTGTGTATAAGGAACTTTACCCATGTCCATCTGGAATAATCATCAACAATAACGAGTCCATACTTTTTAAAACTAATTGAGGCAGTTCTTACAGGACCAAATAAATCAAGATGTAAAAGTTCAAGTGGTCTAGCAGTGAAAACAACATTTTTTTTGAAGAAAAAGATTACTTTGTTTGTTTCCTTTTCTTACATAGCATACGAATCTTTTCTTATTTGATTTTTCATGTCTTTCTCTACCATTTTAGGATCATCTTAAAACTCTTTAGGGAAAATATTTCTTCCTATTCTTGCACATGCGTTGGAAATTGAGATAAATGATAACTCTTGATCATTTGAGTCTTCACTCTGATTGTCTGATTCACTTTCATCTGAGTCTTCTGTTGCTTGTAAGGTCTTCGAGTTTGTTTTCTTTCCTTGGGATTTGAGAGCCAAGCACTTTGAATTTTTCTTAGGCTCATCTTCAACCATTTAAATCTCATGGGATCTAAGGGAACTCATCAGTTCTTCCAGAGGCAATTTGTTTAGGTCTTTAGCCTTTTGAGTTAATGTTACCTTTTGTCTCCACTTTCTAGGAAGACTTCCGAGGATCTTCTTGAGGTGATCAAAGGTAATGCAACTCTTTTGGAGAACTTTCAATCCATAGACTAAAGTTTGAAATCTAAAATTTATGTTCTCAATGCTTTCACCTTTTTCCATCTGGAAAATTTAATACTTCCTGGCAAGTAAACTTTCCTTAGCTTCCTATACCTGCTTATTTCATTAATAGTTAAGAACCAGAGTATCAAGGATATTCTTTGTTGTTTCTTTATTGCTACAATTTTCAAACTCTTTAAAAGTGATAACATTTATCATGAAGATTATTGCTTTATGATGCATCTTGTATTGAAATCCATTCTAGATATTTCAACACCAATAGCATCTTTTGGGGTCTCACAGCCATCTTCGACCATGTCCCATGATCATGTGAGATGTAGAAACTTCGAAGCTTGTCCTTCAAGTAATCAAATCTTTCTCCACAAACATAGGAGGTCTATTGACGTTTCCATGTATAACTTCATCGACAGAGTTAGTCATAATAACACATATCCTTACTCAAACACGGTTAAGTGTTCAGCTTTAAAACTAGGCTTTGATACCAATTGTAGAATGAGAAACACAAGAAAAGGGAGGGGTTGAATTGTGTTTTATTTTAAAATTGTTTTTAACAAGATTAAAATAGAGTGATGAAAACAGAGCAAATAAAACAATAAACACAGAACAACACAAACCATTTTATCCTAGTTCACCACCAACACAGTAGTTACATCCAATCTCTTCATCACCATAGTTACCTCCAATCCCTTCGTCACGATAGTTACGTCCAATCCCTTCAAAAAGTAGGATTATCCTAGGTTTTCTAGTGATAATAGTTGGAGAAGATTTTTGGAGTTAGTGAACTCGCTAAGCAAATCTAAATTTGGTAGACGAGAGTGAACTTGCTTCCTCCTAAAGAAAATATGTGAGGGAACAAGTTAATTTTTCTATTCGGGAAATGTAACAATAATACTTTTTAATGTGACTCATTTAATTGAATACTGTAAGAGGTGGGGACGACGATGGCCTTGACCAAAGCAAAATTTGTTTAAACATCTATAAATAAGTCCTTATTCTTTCAATTTTTCACCATTTCACTTCTTCTTACCATGATGAAACTTGGTTGGATCATGTCTACAACCTTTCCATGCTATTTTGATTCACAACCATTTCATCTAAACATCATTTAATTCATTCAGATCAACTATCAGTCAAAATCATTGTATAGTCGACAATTTGGTACAAGCTCTAATTTCGATTATGGAGCTTTTACCATTTATCACTATCACTATAAGTTCATTATATACACTTTTCTAATATTATTTTACCATCCTAAGACTATTTCTTTGATTTTTCCTTTATTTGTAGGTTTATTTGCAAATTAGGATGATAAATGACCTATATAGTGGGGATTTTCTTTTATTTCCTTTTCGATTTGTGGGAGAGTTCGAACTAATATAATGTTATTAATTTTTTATCGTAAGTGTTTTGATTTGATTTTAATCCATTCCATCCTGATTTTTGAACAACTTCAGGTAAAATATCATTTTGTTATGATCAATTTTACCGTTTGATTGCCAAAACATTTGTTCAAAACATGGTAGTAACTTTCCTAGTATCTTCAAACTCTGGAGCATAGCGAAATGATAGAAGTTTTATAGATAAGGTTGTATAAAACTGCCAATATCAATGGTATAATGGCGGTTATGTTAACCGACGCTCTTGATTGTATATTACGACAATTTCACCTGCCATAATATACATCATTTTTATTCATGGCCCAACTATGGTGGTTTCCCTCTTTTGTTCCCCTTTTTCACATCATCAACTCTCTTACTCTAATTTCAATTGGTCACTCTTTTTTTCCTTTGATTTCTCTTTGACATTAGCGTCACCCCACCCCTATACTGATTTCTCTTTCACCGCATTCGACGATAGTGTCATTGTTTCTCCCTTTTTTGCATGCCATCGTTGCTCAAGTTTTGCTTTGCCCCCATTATAAATATCAGTGACATGATGTAAATATGTATTCAATAAAAAAAATGTTGCATTAATTACCTGTTGGAACAAATGTGTGAATTTAAAAATTGTTGAAGTCCCACATTGGTAAACTATCTGAATAGTTTTAATCACTATATAAATATTCTCAAAATTTTGTTGAAGTCCCACATTAGTTAGAAAACATATGTGGGTTTGCTTCCATCACTATATAAAGAGTGTCAATTTATTGTGAAAAACACACCAAAGTTGGATGCAGTTCCCAAATTTTTCTTTTCTCCCTCTTATATTCTACTCGTCTAATTTACGAGCCAATTCTCCCCTTTCTTTCTGTCCCTTCGATATTTTAGAGCGGTATTGTACCGTAGTCCCTTTGATATTTTAAAGCGGTTGTTATACCGTAGTCCCTTCAATATTTTAGAGCGGTATTGTACCGTAGTCCCTATGATATTTTAGAGCGGTTGTTATGTTGTAGTTCCGTCGAGTTTTGAGTGGTCCTAATACCATTATCCTTTTAGATCGGCTTTATACCGTTGTCCCGTCGATTTTTGAGTGGTCACAATATCACTATCTTTTTAAAGTGTTTTTATGCCGCATGCTGCAGTCCTTTAGAGTGTAGTAATTTTTAGTTATGAGTGGTTATAGTACCATATTGTGAGGCTTTAATCGCCTTATTAAGAGTGACTTTAACCGTCATATTGAGAGTGGCTTTAATAGCCAAATTGAGGGTGTAATTTTAGAACGGTTTTTTATGGTGCAGTGGAACTCCGATACAGTGAATCTGGGCTGTTTTATCCTAGGGACGCCGTGGTTGATATTCTGCCTTGCACAATTTGGGTAGTGCTGCGAAACGTCTTAAAGAGAGTGACCTAGTCCGCGACTCAACCCAGTAATATCTTCGATGGCACAAATTGTGATTTTTAAACAGTTTTTTCAAACTCAAATTTCAACAATTTTAAGACGTTTTTTCTGCCATGTCAACCGAAGATATTACTGGATCTGTTTCTTTGAGGCAAACAAAAAAGGATAAGAAAGCTAGAGAATTAACCCATGGGAGGGTAATGATTACCTATATAACAATAATTATATTCCTAATAGACTTGCTGGTGATCTATATGAATACTACAGTTTCAGCAATAGTGCTAGACAGATATGAGATGCTATTAAAAAGGGGAAGTTGGAGCTAAAAAGTCTGTTGTAGCTTGAAATGCTATAAAGAAGAAATATGATACCGAAGAACTTCAAGCTAAAAAGTGTGTTGTAGTCGCTACCTCATATATCAGATTACCGATGACAAATACGTGGAGAAATTCAGAAGATAGCTAAGGAGATCATCTTAAGGTATGACTTTAGATGAATTTCAAATTGATTGTTATTATCGACAAAGTGCCTCTGTTTGGAAGGATTTAAAAAATTCCTAAAACAAAAGAATTTTCTCTAAAGAGTATGATAACTTGTCTCTAAAAAAAATGTTGTTTATTATTTTTCTAAATTAGGCAAAATTTACTTATATCCAAGGCATGCTTAAATTTAATTGTTGAAATTAAGAATGTCTCCTTCTGTTTACATGATGTGTGATTTTAATATTTGACATGCTAGACTTTGTCATGTGAACACATGTTATTTCAAACTTAAGTAACTCAGGTTTAATACCAATGTTATCTTCAAATGATTTTGAAAAAAAATATATGTGATTTTTGTAGTCAAGTTAAAATAACAAAGAGTTCACATAAATCTGTAGTTAGAGAATCTGAGTCTTTAGATTTATTACACTCTGATATATGTGAACTTGATGAGACGTAAATAAGAAATGAAGATTGTTATTTTATCACTTTTATTGATGATTGTTCTGACTATACTTTTGTATATCTAATGAAAAATAAAAGTGAAACACTTAACATGTTTAGAATCTTTGTAATTGAAATTGAAAATCAATTTAGTAGAAAGATTAAGAGATTTTGTAGTATAAAGGAATAAATTATGATTCTAGTTTATTTAATGAGTCTTATAAAACTCAAGGAATTATACATGAAACCACAACACCTTATTCACCTGAAATTAATGGTAAAACTGAAAGAAAGAATAAGACTCTGAATGAACTAGTTGTTGCTATTATGCTTAACTCTGGTGCTGCATCTTATTAGTGGGGGGAAATTATTTTGACTGTTTGCTATGTTTTAAATAGACTTCCAAAATCTATAAGCAAAACATCTCCTTATGAGATAATAAAGAAAAGACAACCAAACTTGTCTTATCTTCGAACATGGGGCTGTCTGGCGTATGTCAGAATCCCCGCTCCCAAGCAAATTAAACTCGCTAGTAGAGCCTATGAATGTGTATTCATTGGGTATGCAGTAAATAGTAAAGTTTATAGGTTTTATGACCTAAATGCGAAAGTGATCATAGAGTTAAATGATGTTGACTTCTATGAAAATAAATTCCTTTTCAAATCGAGAAATAGTGGGGGCAGCGAACCAAGTCATACTCCCGTGACAGGAAGTGCTGAAAGCAACAAACAAGGTGATTTGGAAACTCGAAGGAGTAAGAGAGTTAGAGTTGCTAAAGATTATGGACCATAAAATATGGCCTATAATTTAGAGGAGGATCCTGCAAAACTCAAAGAAGCCTTGTCATCTTTGGATGCAGATCTTTGGCAATAAGCTATAAACGATGAAATGGATTCCCTAGAATCTAACAAGACCTGACATATAGTAGACTTGCCTTCTGGTTGCAAACCAATAGGTTGTAAATGGATTTTGGAAAAGAAACTAAAACCCGATGGAACTATTGATAAATACAAGGCACACCTTGTAGCCAAAGGTTTTAGGCAAAGAGAAAATATAGATTTCTTCGACACTTTTTCTTCAGTCACTAGAATAACATCCATTAGGGTACTCGTTTCTCTAGCAGCAATTAATAATTTGGTGATACACTAAATGGATGTTAAAACAACCTTTTTAAATAGTGATCTGGAAGAAGAAATCTATATGGAACAACCTAAAGGTTTTGTAATTCATGGACAAGAAAACAAGGTCTGTAAGTTAGATAAATCTCTGTATGGTCTTAAACAAGTTCCTAAGCAATGACATGAAAAATTTGATAACTTAATTATATCGAATGAGGTTAAAGTAAATGGATTTTGGAAAAGAAACTAAAACCCGATGGAACTATTGATAAATACAAGGCACACCTTGTAGCCAAAGGTTTTAGGCAAAGAGAAAATATAGATTTCTTCGACACTTTTTCTTCAGTCACTAGAATAACATCCATTAGGGTACTCGTTTCTCTAGCAGCAATTAATAACTTGGTGATACACTAAATGGATGTTAAAACAACCTTTTTAAATAGTGATCTGGAAGAAGAAATCTATATGGAACAACCTAAAGGTTTTGTAATTCATGGATAAGAAAACAAGGTCTGTAAGTTAGATAAATCTCTGTATTGTCTTAAACAAGTTCCTAAGCAATGACATGAAAAATTTGATAACTTAATTATATCGAATGAGGTTAAAGTGAATGGAAGTGACATATGTATTTATTAGAAATATGAAAATGGCATTTGCACTATCATATGTCTCTATGTAGACGACTTACTCATATTTGTTTCAAACATTCATGCTATAAATAATGTGAAATCATTGTTGAGTAACAACTTTGATATGAAAGACCTCGGAGAAACGAATGTAATCTTAGGAATCAAGATTACTAGGTCAGAAAAGGGAATTTCTTTAGATCAGTCTCATTATGTTGAAAAGATCCTAAAGAAATATAAATACTTTGACTGTAAACCTGCTTGCACACTATATGATCCAAGTATGAAACTTTATAAGAACATTGGTGAAGGTGTTAGACAAATTGAATATGCGAGCATCATTGGCAGCCTCAAGTATGCCACTGATTGTACTAGACCCGACATTGCCTACGTCGTCAGACTATTGTGCAGGTTTACCAGTAGACCTAATATAGAGCATTGGCACGTTATCGAAAGAGTCATGAGATACCTAAAAAGGACCATGAATCTAGGATTACATTATTAAAGATTTTCTACCGTACTTGAAGGATACAGTGATGCTGATTGGAATACCTTATCAGATGACTCCAAAGCAACCAATGGGTATATTTTTAATATAGCCGGCGGGGCTGTATCTTGGAAATTGAAGAAACAGACGATACTGGCTCAGTCCACTATGGAGTCTGAAATGATAGCACTAGCTACTGCTAGTGATGAAGCGAGCTGGTTGAGATGCTTGCTAGCTAAGATTCCTTTATGGGAAAAACCTGTGTTAGCTGCGTTGGTCCACTGCGATAGTACCGCGGCTATTGCAAAAATTGAGAATCGTTATTACAACGGTATGAGACGACAAATACGTCGTAAGCACAACACAGTTAGAGAATTACTTACTAAAGGAGCTGTAATAGTGGATCATGTACGCACTAATGAAAATTTAGCAGATCCTTTGACGGAAGGATTGGCTAGAGAGAAATTCATAAATACATCCAAAAGGATGGGACTATTGCCTATAGATAAATGAGTCACTTATGATGGGAACTCGACCTAAAAGACTGGAGATCCCAAGAATTAGGTTCAATGGGTAATAACAAGTCATAGTGATATGAGATGAACATGTTATTATATTTAACAGAAGCATGATTCCTGAAGCGATGGAAGGCTGAGATAATAGAAACTCTTAATGAGATCTATACTCTATGTGGAGGGAGTACCTAGCTACAGGAGTACTCTTGATAGACTCACCTATGTGAATGTGGAAATGAGGTCGTTTCCTATGGAATTTCGGGGCAAAAATTCCTAGAGCGTTCACTATACTGGGATAGACGTGCAAGACCATAAATGCACGGGCTTTTTAGAATACACCCAATGAAAAGGTTGTGTGTGGGTTTGATGTCCGAGATAGAGGTCAAGACTACGAGTCACTCTTGTTAAATCAGAATCTTACTCGCTATGTAAAGGTTCAAGTCATATACACCTTTTCTTATGCACAATCTTATAGAAGCGTTTGACGCTATTTTAGAAACATATTTTTAATTCAAGTGGGGGATTGTTGGAACAAATGTGTGAATTAAAAAATTGTTGAAGTCCCACATTGGTAAACTCTCATTTTGAATAGTTTTAATCACTATATAAATATTCTCAAAATTTTGTGGAAGTCCTGAAGGAGCAAACACGAGAAGGGGGGGTTGAATTGTGTTTGACTTAACTTGAAACTTTTCCTGTTTTAATACTTTCAAAACAAAACTTGATGTATAATTAAAACAGAGTTAGCAGCAGATAAAAATAAAAATAAAAACTCAGATTTTATACTGGTTCACCGTTAACGAGGTTACGTCCAATCCCTTCGCCTTGAAGGATTTCACTAATTCAAACTTGAATTACAACCTTGCTACTGACCCTCCAAGTCAGTCTTCTCAATAGTCTAACAATCCTAGACTTCTTGAGGAAAAACACCTCCTGTTCTTCAGCCAATCTGACACCCCAGATTGTAGAAGAAATCACAACACTATGAATCTAATTGCCAAGTAACCTGCTACCTCTACTGACTCCCACAGCTTGTAGACTCTACTTCAACAACTTAGATTTGACACAGTGGAACGAAAACAACAAGAGTACTTGCTTTAAAAACTGAGACTCAACAATTGACTTATATGAAAATTTGAGAGTGTTTGCTTTTGAAGTGTATGACCCTTTTGTGATTTTCGATACTAAGTAATCTGCCTTGTGCCTCCTTTTATAGATGCTGATTTGGGCCTCTTCCAATCCTTAAATTCGAGCTAAATATAGCTGGATTCTCTGTAAAAATATCTTGACCAATTGGGCTTTATTTAAATAAAATTCATATCTTTTTAAGCCTTAGATTTGTTTCATATCTTAACTGGCCAATCAAATTTGTGCATTGCTTCCCGCCACAGCTCCTGACTTCCATGCTACTCCAATTTAATTTATAACAACTCTTTTATAATATTTTGATAAAAATATCATGAGATCTTCACCATTAATTCCCATGATCAAATCTACACCATTGGATCTTCATGCGATAGTCCACAGCTGGACCAGCTTGATTGTTATGCTATTGTCCTCTAAATTCGGCCATTCCTGGACCACACTTCATAGCCCTCTGATCTTCTGATTTCAGTCTTCCTGGATGTGCGTCTGATATGCTATGAACTTCTGGATTCGGCCATTTCTGGACTGCACAGCCTGTCCCTCTGATTTCGGCCACTTCTGGGCCATGGTCTGATTTTCTGATCTTGACCATCACTGGACTGAAAAAATTATTTCTGAACCATTGATCTGGATATTTTTACTCTGATCTGGACAGATTCTAGAATTTGGTCTGGAACAAACTGAAATAAACTTGATCAAAAAATATTTCAGTCTGGACATTTTACCTTTAATTTTGGACCAGGTCTGGGTTGATTCTGGAACTCATTTCTTTTGTTCTGGACTTAGTTCCATGCCCTAAATCATGCTATCTTATGGTCTGGGCCAAATCTGGATTGATCTTCATGTTCTAGACTCATAAACATACCTTCTGGTCAAATCTGGAACAAGTCTGGGCTGTGTAATTTTTACTGCCAGGCCATCTTCTGGTCAGAATAACTTCTGGAATAAAATTGATATTTGATTCCTGTTTGTCTTGATCAACTCTCCTTCTGGCAGGCTTTCCAATGATATGATCCATGTTTCATTCTGAATTTTATTCCTTCTGATATAGGCCTGCAAAGTTATCTTCTGGTTCAGTTTAGTCATCCTGAAACATCTTCTGGAAATTCCAGAATTCATTTTCCTTTGATCTTCTGCTTCTGATTTCTTCAGTTTCTGATGACATTTAATTTAATGATTCAAGGTATAAAATAAGTTTACATTGAGTGCTTTTGTAAACATCAAAATCCTAAGTCTTAGAACCAACTTGGTTCCAACAAGTCCCACATTAGTTAGAAAACATATGTGGGTTTGCTTCCATCACTATATAAAGAGTGTCAATTTATTGTGAAAAGCACACCAAAGCTGGATGCAGTTACCAACTTTTTCTTTTCTCCCTCTTATATTCTGCTCGGCTAATTTACGAGCCACTTCTCCCCTTTCTTTCTGTCCCTTCGATATTTTAGAGCGGTATTGTACCGTAGTCCCTTCGATATTTTAAAGTTATACCGTAGTCCCTTCGATATTTTAGAGCGGTATTGTACCGTAGTCCCTTCGATATTTTAGAGCGGTTGTTATGTCGTAGTTCCGTCGAGTTTTGAGTGGTCCTAATACCACTATCCTTTTAGATCGGCTTTATACCGTTGTCCCGTCGATTTTTGAGTGGTCACAATATCATTATCTTTTTAAAGTGTTTTTATGCTGCATGCTGCAGTCCTTTAGAGTGTAGTAGTTTTGAGTTATGAGTGGTTATAGTACCATATTGCGAGTCTTTAATCGCCTTATTAAGAGTGACTTTAACCGTCATATTGAGAGTGGCTTTAATAGCCATATTGAGGGTGTAATTCTAGAACGGTTTTCTACGGTGCAGTGCCTTACACAATTTGGGCAGTGCCGCAAAACGTCTTAAAGAGAGCGACCTAGTCCGCGACTCAACCCAGTAATATCTTCGATGGCACAAATTGTGATTTTTAAACAGTTTTTTCAAACTCAAAATTCAACATTACCCTTCCTCCATAATTGGGTGATTACGATTCAGGCTTTAAAGGATGTGAGATTGTGAGGAATGGATTTCCTAAAGATCAGAGGAAATTACAATGACCTTCCCTAAGGTCTTTTCAAATATCACTCACACCCCTTCTATTTGGTAAATTATTATTTACCTCTCTTAGTGTGTTACATAAGGCTAAAGATCGGAGACGGCGTTGTCATAGAAGGAAAGACGTGACCAAGAACTTGAAAATGCCCTTAGAATGCGAACACAAGAAACCCAACACTACCCTTAGACCACACACCCAAATGTATGAACGCCTTTACAAAACAGGCAGCGGCATCACCACACAAGCAAAAAGGGCAACAAACCTATGGAGCCCATAGGAGTCATGATTTTCCCAAAGCCATCTTCATCTTAATACGCAGGTATATTAAATAAACATTATAACTAGTATAGTTATATATATAAAATATGGTTCGCAATACCATCTAAAATTTGACGTGGTGCAATGGCAAAGCCTAAAGGATTTTAGCACAACCAATTATGGGTGTTCTAATGACGTAATACCATTGAATATACTTAATTTCATTATTTGAGGTTGTTCTTTCAGATTAATTGTTGCTGTATATTTTATAATAGTTAATTGAATATTTGATTTGATACGGTTTTAAATTTTATAAGATGCTTGAACTTTTTATTACTAATGTGGAACTAAAGCTAAAATTGCCATTAGAAAAGTAAATCATTTGTTAAGATTTGAAAAATAGTACTATAGATATTTGTTAAACATTTGATCCCTTCAACAATAGTATCCAAAATTTGCCCCTGAACATACCCTAAGAGGTTTTTAGCACATCCAATTATGGGCGTTCTAATGACTTAATACCGTTGAATATACTTAATTTCATTTTTTGAGGTTGTTATTTAAGATTCGTGGCTGTTGTATTTTTCATAAAAGTTAATGGAATATTTGATTTAATATAGTTTTAAATTTTATAAGATGTTGAACTTTTTATAACTAATGAAGGCTTTTTTTTTTAAAAAAAAAAATATTTGATTTTAATGTGTATATATATATAACTATATAATTTTATATATTTATTTAAGATATAAATTACTAAAAAAAGTAAAAAAGAAGCCACGGGCGTTTTTTTGGTAGTATTGTACTCCAGTGTCTAAACATATTGGTGGAAGAGAAATACTCCGTCCAACGCCAACCCGCTTTGCTACAAACTTCATTGCTTTGCAAAGTATTTTGGTTCAAAAAGATGGACTTAGAACCATGGTAACATCGAAAGAATGGACAAACTCGACTTATGCAATTTGTGGAATAAGTCTTACACTCTAAGTTTTCGACTGCATTTGTTGACATTGTGAAACTCATATAACCAGTTATTCGTGTCTCGCATATTGTTGATAGTGAAAATAAACCAACAGTGGATTTCAAGATGATAAAGAGGTTTCAAAGAAATAATAAGAAAGAGGAGCCTTACATAAAGATCCTAGACCACCGTTGGGATTCATAGCTTTTTAAAAATCTTCATGTTGTCGGACATTAGTTAAATCCTTCTTGTAGATTCGGTGCTGAATATGAACATTAGAAGAATTCATTGCTCTCAGTTCTCAATCTTTCGCTTCTCATTTCTGCGAAATCTTGCTTTTTTTCTTCTTCTTCTTCTTCTTAGTGGTGTCAAGGGTTAGTCTAACATTGCAAAAACTTTTTAGTTGCCCTTCTCTCTAACATTTACTTTTTCCTTTTCATTCAGTTTAATACTAATTTTTCCGTCAAAAACTAAGTTTTTCAAAATACAATTTCTCAAAACAAAATGGCTAACATTGATGAACTGATTTTTGAAATTCAACCTCAAAAGCCACAAATGAAGGAAACTAGAGGATATTGTTATCAAAATTTTAGTGCATTAATTTATTCCCACAAACTAATATTGTTATCATCAAAACAAGTAACTGTCATAGTTCTTTAACTAATTTGGTTCTAAAAATCTTCCCCATTTTGACGATGACAAACATATATTTTTGGAAACATTTGTTTTTTATAATTTAATAATGTATAAAAACAATATTATAAAGTGCTACAACAAAGCACCCCCTTAGAATATGCATGTATAATTCATAAGATGAAAAGACATTCAGACAGAGTTGTCTAAAGTGTATTAGTATTTGAATTTCAGAAAGAAAAAAAAATTCATTGCTTAAAATTTCTCAAAAATACATTATCCCTCTTTTGTCATTAAACAAAAGGAGAGGAAAAAAGAGAATATAGAGAAGCAAAATCTTCCAGTCCTTCTGGTTTTTGCAAGCTTGTTCCATAAACGCCTCAGTCTTGACTTCCAGTCGATCAAAATCTTCCTTTTTGACAAACTGAGAGGGATCAGATAAGGAGTCAAAGGGAGGTGCAGAGAGACTTCCAATATAACACCTCAAGAAGAGCATTGAGAATACAAATCTCAATCAGTGGGATGAGCACAGGAAGTTGCAATGGGGCGACCAGAGCAACCACTAAAGGTTCTAGCAAAACACCATCAAAAGGAGATGGAGCATCCCTTGATGAGCATATTGATGTGGATGTTGGGAGCTTTCTAGACCGATTGCACTTAGCTTTCTAAAGTTGTAAGATCCATAACTAGATGACCTCAGCTGTTTGTGTTGAAAGTTGTAGAGTTATGTGAAGCTAGCTGCAATTCATGATCCTTGTTGTCTTGAATCCAGTTTGTGACAAACGAGATGACTTTTCTCCACTAATTTGAAACATCATTAGGATCTAAACTTTGAGCATTTTTAATCTTGATGGAGGTGATTTTGGCAGTAAAGGGGGTAAGGAAGGTCCAGGTTTGGGAAGTTAGATGGAATAGATGGTGTGGAAGAAATGATGTAAGAGAGATGGGGAGGTAGCAAAGCCAGAGGGGAATGGAGTGAAGAGAGATGGCGATTAGTCATCTGATGATGTATCAAGAACTGGGTCAATAGAAACTAGCGCAACTTGTTGGGGCAACGGCGTTACAGTTTTTGTAACGGAATTTGGATAGGATGACTATTTAAAAATGAAACTATATTTGCAGGGATGTAAACCAAACAAAAAACATTACGAGGACCAAATAAAAAAAAGTTATAATTGCAAGGACCAAAGACATATTTAAACCTAATTTTTTTTCTTCTTTTTATGATTTGTATCCTTCACCCTGTATCTGATGAACACTATTATTCTTGATTTGATTTTTCTTATGATATGAGTAACTATATCAAAACTAGGTTATTTGGTGGATCTTTTAATTTAGATACATTTTACTATATTTTAGTTATCTATTCTAGTTTTATTTTGATTACTTTTTATTGTTCAATCAAATTTTGCTATTGCTCTAATCATATGTTAGGTTTGAACACCCTTTGCATGTCAATAATGAATCAATTGACCAACAATCGAACTACAATTACTTGGTGAATCTTTAGGATAACTGAGACTAGAAATATAACTTGACCAATCTTAATTATAGTCTTTCAGTCATATTTTTTTCGTTTATGTTTTATTGAATTTAAGCTCTTTGCATGACCAAACAAGGTATATATTTAGGAAAAAAAATACTAATCATGAATGACAAAATGGGTTAATAGCTTTAATAAAGGGATTGCTAATTGAGCTAAAAGAAAATAATTCAAATATAACTAGAATAATGGAGTTAACATTGATTTTCGTTTTGACACTCAATCTATAAGAAACATGAACAAATGAATGTTTAATGTGGGATCTTGAACAAGTTTAAAAGTAAGCCTCGTTATGTATCCAAAAATTTGAATATGGAGCAAGTTTAATATTATTTTCATGATAAAAACTTTTTTCAAAGAATGTATGAATAAAATGAACAACGAATGAATGTATTCACATGTAAAAAACTATGGATTTTAATGAGAAAATAATGTCGATGACACATGACCAAACATATTTAATGCAATAAATTGATAAAATTTTAATTTGACATAAATATAAAGACATATAACAAAATCATACTCATAAAGTGGAGAATCGTAGAGTTTGACCGAAAATAAATATGTAATAAATGAATTTTCTAATAAATTGATTGAAAGAATTTTGAATAAAATTGACATAATCTTAAAATTGAGAGAAAAGCAAACAAACAACCTAGATTACAAAGCCTTTCATAACTATTTATAGAGAAATAATCTAACGGCTAGTGGCCTAGACATTTGCCATATCATCTAAAACATGTTTCTCAACGCGTGTATTTCAAATCTTATGTTTTGTCAAAAGAACCTTTTTCTCTTATAGTAATTTGATTTAGGAAATTTGCACATTGAATCTCTTTTGTTTTTCCCCACTCGACAAATATTAATTAGTCACACAACAAATGCTTCCTAAATCTTAAATCTTAGAATGCAAACTCTTGCGGCATTTCTGTTGATGACATAGCGGGTATTGTCATAGATACAGTCTGAACATTAGTACCAGTATTTTCCCAGGGTTGACATTTATAAACTTAGAGCATTCACGACACCAAAATTGGAACATGTAGTCTTGGCACACATATATATTTACGTTTATTAAGAGCGTTTTGTCGATTCCCATCTTCACTATTTATTAATTGCATAAAATTGCATCATTGAAGTCTACAATAAACCAAACATTGGATCATATAAGTTACTTAAACAAGTCCCGCTTGGTGTGCCAATTGGTTAACATTGATTTTTGTTTTGATAGTGAATTTATCAGAAACATCAAAAAATGAATATTTAGTATGAAGTCTTGAACAAGATAAAAAGTAAGCTTCAACATGTGGACAAACATTCAAAGATGATGCAAGTTTGACCTTGAAGTTTCATATAATTGCCATGAAGAAACTATTTCGCCAAAGTATCTATAAATGGAATGGATGATGAAAGAATGTTATCATATGTAAAAAACGATGAATTTTGGTAGGAAAATAATGTTGATGGCAAATGACAACAAATTTTATGCAATAAAATGAGAAAAGTTAAAATTTACATAAATGTAATGACTTATAACATAAAATACATAATCATAAAGTGTATAACTATTGAGTTTGACAATAAACTAAGATGTATGAAATGTAAAAGCAACAAAAAGTAAGATTCAAAGACCATAAATTGACAAAATTTTAAATGACTGGATTGAAATAAATTTGAATAAAGTTGGTAGAATCATTAATTGACAGGAAAGTAAAACCATACTTAAAATTTAGAGAATAGTTTGTCGTTATGTGTAGACTCAAATTTCTAAAAGACAAGCAACCTCGAATACAAAGCCTTTGACAACTATTTATAAAGAAATAATTTATTGGTTAAAACACAAACTACCTAGTTCGACATTCTGCCTCGAACTTCATGCACGCGTCTATCCAATTCTGGATTTGGTCAAAAGAACATCTTTCTCTAAAATTTTAAAATTTTCTAAGTCCACAAACATTGAATTATAGTAGTATATATGTTAACTTTCTTTTGTTTTGCTTCTCTTTACAAATCTAAATTTGTCACGCAATACAAGGGTAATCAAAATTAGCACTATGCTAAAAATGACCATTTACAGTGCACATTTTAAAGCACTTAATAACTAAAAGTGTTGTTGTATAATATTTTAAAAATAACGGAGGATACAACCGCGCTTTAATGACAAACGCTTTAGAAAAAGCGCTGTTGTAGGGTCATGAAGGGTTTAGGATTTACAGATAAGCGTTGTTGTATGGTCATAGCGATTTTACATAATGTTTACAGCGCTTTTAGAGCGCTTTGCATAAAAGCACTGTAAAATATGAATGTGCAAACACGAGAACGGGGGTTGAATTGTGTTTGCCAAACTTGAATTCTTTTTGCTCTTTTGACGAATGTTGATTTGAATTACTTGATGAATAAATAATCAGACGTAGCAGCAGATAATAACAGCATAAGAACACAACGATTTATCCTGGTTCACCATTAACTTGGCTACATCCAGTCCCTTCATCCTGAAGGCTTTAATCCACTAATTGAAAACCTTTGAATTACAGCACCTGACCCTCCAAGCCAATCTTCCCAAATAATCTGACAACCCCAGATTTTTGAGGAACAACCACACCTTAACCCTACAAGTCAAGTCTTCTCAAACAGTCTGACAATCCCAGACTTTTGAGGAACAATAACAGCACATTGACCCTACAAATCAAGTCTTCTTCTACCAATATTACAACCCCATATTGAAGAAGGAATCTACACCACTATCGGGTTAGATTACAAGGGTTTGGAACTCTACAATGTTGCTTCTAGAAAGCTGATTGTTGCAATGACATTCACACTCTTTAGTTTCTTCTAGAAAGCTGATTATAACGACACTTCTCTTGAGTAGTTGCTTATGAAAAGCTGATTATAACATTGACTCTCACTCTTTGAAAACACTTAGAGCATATTTATTTTTTTGCACAAGTATTTCTCTCTTTTGAACTCTCGGATAACTTTGAATTGTAAGCTTGAGTTCTTGTGTTTTTCAGTTTCTTTGAACTGTAAGATGAATTTGGATTTTATGCTTAAGTTCTTCTACTTTGAGATGCATACTATTGCGGCCTGAAGCCTCCTTTTATAGCCAAAGTATGGGCTTTGTCCAAGCTTATTTTCGAGATAAATCTTGCTCATATTTCCTTTGAAAATTCTGTTGGCCAATTCTGTTTTACTTTAATTTTGAACCGTATCTTCTTGCTTCAGATTTCATTCGAATTTCCTTCAAGTCATCAGTGATTTTTGAATCAAATCTCCTTAATACTTTGATCAGATTTCTATCAAAAATCAATCAAGTCTTCTTCGAATTTTAATTAAGTCTTCACTGATCTGCATCATGATTTAAATCTGGACCATATGATCTACTAATCTGGACCAAGTTTGGACCATGTGATCTGATGTGTACCATTATGTTTCCTGATCTGGACAGTGTAACCTTCTGATATGGACTATGTGATATTGTGATCTTCTAATCTGAACCATGTGATCTGTTCTGAACTATGCTATCTTCTGGTCTGGACCAAGTCTAGACCAAGTCTTCTGTTCTGGACCAAGTCTGGAACATGTCTTCTGTTCTGGACTGAGTTATCTTCTGAACTATGTTTCCTTATACTTTTACCAAGTCTCTTTCTAGACAAGATTATCTTCTGGTCTTACCAAGTCTTCTTCTGGACATGTTTCCTTCTGGTCTAGACCAAGTCTCCTTCTGGACTATGTTTCCTTCTGATCTGGGTCATGAATAATATCCTCTGATAATGTCATTGTTTATTCCCTCTGACGATATCCTCTGATTGATGATATTCTATGATGTTTGCCTTTGATGACATCCTCTGATTCTTGCTTCTGATGGGATCCTCTAGTGATATCCTCTGGTATCCTCTAGAGGTATCTTCTGGATGCATCCTCTGATGACATCCTCTGGTATCCTTTGGATGTATTCTTTGGTGATATCTTCTTGTATCCTCTAGAGGTATCCTCTGGTGACATCCTCTGGTGGCATCCTCTGATGACATCCTCTGGTGTCCTCTGGATGCATCCTCTGGTGATATCTTTTGGTCGTATCTTCTAGTGGCATTTTTATCTTCTGGTGACGTCATCCTCTGGTGACGTCATCCTCTGATTTTTCATTCTTCTTCTAAGTCAAAATGTGATTTTTATAAAATACTATTGTTAAAATCAAAACATTAAATGAAAGAACCAACTTGGTTCCAACAAAATATAGCACCCTCACATAATGTTTACAGCGCTTTTCATAAAAGCGCTGTAAAATATAGGGCTCCCACACTATATTTACAGCGCTTTATAGAGCGCTGTAAACGCTGTAAATGTTTTGAAATTTAATTTTTAAAAGCCTTATTACGAACCTTTGTCTCTTCTACTTTGCGCCCATTTTTACTGAGTGATTGTTATATGTATGAATGTTTATATGTAAAGCGCTTCTTATACTAGTTTTACAACGCTTGTTCAAAAAAGTGTTGTAAATGGCATAAAAAAGCGCTATAAAATGTTTTAAAAAGCTTTATAAAAGGATTTTTATGGCATTTTTTAAAAAAGCGTTGTCTTTTTTATGACATTATTATCAACATCAAATATCACATTCAGATTCTTCTTTTCAACATTAAAATTCACATAAAAAAGATGGTGCTTTTTAAAAAAATGCCATAAAAAATCCTTTTACATAGCTTTTTAAAACGTTTTACAGTGCTTTTTTAAGCCTTTTACAATGCTTTTTTGAACAAGCGCTGTAAAACTAGTATAAGAAGAACGTTTTATATAGGCTTTTAAGCACTTTTTGGAAGAGCGTTGTAATAGGTTAAGTCTTTTAAAGTGCTCTTTGGAAAAGCACTGTAAAAGGGTGTTCTAAAATATTATGTAAACTGATAATAAGAAACCGCCTTTTCATTTTCTTCTTCATTACATATTCTCATCCCTACGAACTTGGCAGTGTGAAACCCTTATTCGTTACCTACTCTCCATCTTCATTATTCTCTATACTAACATTTCTCCCTAATGTGAACCCTACTGTCACTTCACCAGAAAAGGCACTAGAAAAGATTTGACATATACATCAATACATGTATACGAAATGATTAGCTTACTATACTAACTAACAAACTGATCAACCTCATTTTTTTTCCAAATTCAACCAAAAAATAAAATCGCTGCACCACAGGTGCAGGTTTGTGGTAAAAATAAACCTTCCAAAATGCAAAAATTGGATCGAGGAAAATCAGTTGTTGCTCATAAAATAAGTCAACCACGCCTTGCTCGATTTGGGTCGTGTCTTTGCACAACAACAAAGATGAATATGGAGGGCAACAATGATACATGTATGATAAACATGGAAAAAGGTATATTCGGAGAAGAGTATTTAGACATACTTGGCAAAGAGTAAATATATGAACTTCTCGATCATAAAGAGTTGAGTGTTATTGTCATTAGCATATACATCAGGTAATATAAATACTTTATTTAAGATAAAAATTACCTTTTAATTGCATCATTGCCACAAGTAATTTATTGATAATTAATCTAATTTAATATTTTCATTGAAGGTTTTTGTATGAGAAGTTGGTGTGCACGCGGAAGTTGTCAAGTAGATTTCATTCTTATCTTCTCATAAACTATCCATGTTTAAACTCAATCCAGTTAATGTAAAAAACTATGTAGTTGATATACTTATAGAAAATAAAGAGAAGGACAGGCTGTTTCTGGCACCATACAATTCAAGGTACGTAATTAGATACTTTATCTATATCTTTTTTAATTTATGATATTATGAGTTGTGTAAACAAATTTTCCAACCAAATTTTTGTTGTTGTAGGCAACATTGGGTGTTGTTTGCCATAAATGCAACTTCTGAAATTGTATATTATTTAGACCCATTGCAAGGTCATTTCAACAATCACCCTGATATAAAAAACATATTTGACACGTAAGTAATATTCATTTATTTCTTACATATATAAATAATGTGTTTGGTCATTGAATAATAATCACATTTATTTGATAGAGCTCTGCAAGTTTACCGCGCTCAAAGGGGTGCTTCAGTGTCGAAGATTAAGTCAAACAATATCACATGGCTTCCAATAAAGGTTTGAAATTTTTGTTATAGAACTTAATTATATGCCTTTAAATTTTCATTTACAATCAATGCATAAATATTTATTGGCGTACATGTTTTATTTTATAGTATCCGCGTCAAACTAAAAACATAGATTGCGGATACTATATAATGAGGTTCATGAAGGAGATTGTTGATCTAAATCAACATATAATTCCAGAAACGTTACGTTATTTTCATTATATTTTGATTTTCATATATAAACTATATACAGATGTTATGTTTTTTATTCTAATTTATTTTGCTTCAGTATTTTGACAACTTCAATCAAACATACTCTGAAAGTGATCTCACAAAAATAAAAGAAGAATGGTGCCAGTTTGTCCTCGAACTCAAAGTTATATAATTTGTAATTAATTTGTTGTTACTGTCATGATGTAATTTGTTCTGTGAATATGTAGTTCATATTGTGAATATGTTCCTACTGTCAATATGTAATTTGTTGCTATTGTACATGATATAATTTGTTGTTGTGATTATGTTGTTGCGAAACATTGTAATTGATATTATTGAATGTGAATATGAAATTGTAATTTATTGTAATTTGTTGCTGTGAAACACTTGTAATTGATATTGTTGAATGTGAATATGAAATTGATATTGTGAAGAATATGAATTTTGATATTGTGAAATGTGAATTTTATTGTTGAAAAGAAGAATCTGAATGTGATATTTGATGCTGATAATAATGCCATAAAAATGACAGCGTTTTTTTAAAACATGCCTTAAAAAATGCCATAAAAAATCCTTTTATAGAGCTTTTCAAAACGTTTTACAGCATTTTTTTAGGCCTTTTACAGCGCTTTTTTGAAAAAGCGCTGTAAACAGAGTATAAGAAGTGCGCTTTATATTTGGACCTATTACAACGCTTTTTTGAAAAAGCGCTGTGAACATAGTATAAGGAGCGCACTTTATATATGAACCTATTACAACGCTTTTTTGAAAAAACGCTGTAACCCTTTTACAAGGAGCGCGCTTTATATATGGACCTATTACAGTGCTTTTAGTATTTTTAATAGCACTGTTGTATTCTTTTACAGCACTAGATACTAGAGCGCTTAAAAGCACTATAAAAGACAATTTTTGGCGTAGTGTAGAAATGATACTATGAGCACAAGTTTCTCAACATTGATTTATAACTTTGATATTAATTATGGTAAACAACTCAATCATTTGTTTGACTAAATAATAAACAATATTTATTAGTTTGGTATTTGTTGTATAGTCCATATAAACACAATAATCATTTATACTACTTATGCAATATAATAGACTAGCGCTAAGTGTGTTTTAGTGAAACATCTTCTGACTGAACTCCGAGTTACTAAGATTTAAGCTAGAGTATGTTTATGTATCACCAAACTATCCTATATATACATAACCCATTTATATCATTCTCTACCCGAAGTCGAGAGTTTGACCCACACCTCCTTTATACTTAAAATGCAACATACAAAAGTTAGAATTCTAACATCATCTTTCCAATTTTCTTAAAGTTTACCATCTAATCTCCATATTTTACTTTTCACTGTCACGAACCACACTCTAATCTTTGAGTTTATCCCCAAGTTGGAAGTCTAGTTTTTTCAAGTTAGAAAATTGATTAGATCATTTCAAGTTTTTACTCAAGCAATGAATCTTACTTACATCTTTCTTTTTTCTTTTTGGTTCAATTTGGGAATTTCAAATTCACAAGTCAATTTCTTTCCTAGCCAAGTCAGAAAAATGACCCTACACGTTTACTTTCTATAAAAGTCTACAATATGACAAGAATGTAATCCAATATTTTTATTTTAAAAAGGTTGACTCACATTGATAGAATCATTGGGCCTAAGACTAGTGAAAGGCCCAAACCTGCTGTGTAGAGAACGTATGTCCACAAGGGTAAAAAAGAGAAAACTCATTTTATTAATAACAGGGCAGAGAAACTTTCTAAATGCTAGGAATTTCAGTTACACATAGAGGAATAAATTGAGAAGGATAGTGGAGCATTAGTAGGAATAATTATTGTTATTGTTGTAATAGGAGAATATTATTTTCCCTAGAGGAGCTACGCTCTAGTTTATACGCTTGTATAAGAATTTTCCCTTCTTTCATAAATCAATAAATTCCATTTCATCTATCATTTTATTGTTTATCGATTCCTATTTTTTGTGATTCTATCATTGGTCCGACCTACCGAATACTCGAGAAATACTAGTGATTTTGTACGTTGTATATGCCACCTAAGTTGTCAGATCGAATAGAAGCAGTTGAAGCAATACTCTCAGCGGTGGAAGACTCTGTTCGCCAAGAGTTGAGGGAATTTCGCGAAAGTATGATGAGCGAGTTCACGAGGTTGCTACAACAACGACCAATTGGAACGTTGGAACAATATGCGCAGTCTGAGGACTCAGTGACAGAGTATAAGATGGCAGTTAAGAAAGTTGAGTTACCATCATTAGATTGGCGAAGCTAAGCATGGAGGGGGCAACAATTCACTGGTTTAATTTGTTGCGTGAGATAGAGGACGATTGGAATAGGTTGAAGTTGAAATGAGCTTTAATTGAAAGGTATGGTGCAAGATGAAGTGATAACCCCTTTGAAGAGATGAAAGATTTGCAACAAACGGGAACGGTTGATGAATACATTACCACCTTTGAATATGTGTCGTCACAAGTAGCAAGGCTACCGGAGGAGCAGTACCTTGGGTACTTCATGGGAGGACTCAAGAATGACATTCACCTGAAGGTGCGTACGTTGAATCCATAAACCAGAATGCAAGCGATGAAGATTGCTCGTGATGTCGAAACAGAATTACGTGGGGCTCTAATTTCAATATGAGGTAGTGTAGGTGGGCTTCGCAATTGGAATGGAAGTGGACCAAGTGGATCAGGGTCTAATTGGAAGAAAGGATCTGGATTTGATTATAACCCGGGTTCAACCAGACCTAGAAATGGGTTTAATGATAACTTAACTGGGTCAGTGCACAACAAAACTGGTTCGACTCAATCTACCTCAAATGCGAACTCGAGCGCTTCTCAAAATACAGTGAGGTCTTTAAACGATGAAGGCAGAAGAGTCAACGGCGACCAAAACCATGGCCTTAAGCATCTTCCGTATTCGGAACTGATGGAGCGGTGGACACGAGGGTTGTGTGTTCGTTGTAGGGAAAAATACCATCCTCTTCACCAATGTGCTGAAAAGCAGCTCCGATTGGTGATTTTGGAGACAACGAGACGGTTAACGAAGAAGGTGAAGTGATTGCCATAGAAGCCATGGAGGATGAGGATGAAGTTCTTGATTGCAATTTCATGGGATTGTTTGATATTATTGAAGCAAAAAAAAAAGAGAAGATAATACTCCTCCAACCACTTTGCGTTTCAAGGGAAGTCTCAAAGGGGTTTCCATCATAGTTTTAATCGATAACGGCGCTTGTCACAATTTCATTTCACCTCGCGTTGCTACTGCGTTGGGGTTAACAGTGGAACAAGGAAGATCGATGGGAGTAATGTTAGGAGACGGCAACCGTGTGTCCACTAGGGGAAGTGTAGAAAATTGCAAGTACAATTAGATGATTTCACCACTAATGTTGATGCCTTTGTTTTGGAATTGGGTGATTTAGATATGATTTTGGGAGTGGCTTGGTTGCAAAGATATGGGAAGGTGACTTTTGATTGGGAGAAAATGACCATCAATATTTAATGGGAAGGAAAAATGGTGGAATTACAGGGTCAGTTCTTTACCACAAAAGACTCGGCCAATTCTAAAGCACTTCAAGCACAAACTGAAACACTGCATAGTTTATTGGAAGAAGAATTGGTTCAAACATCAAATGAAGAATTACAGGAGCTAACTTAAGACCAACAACAAGAGCTTCAGGACTGGTTAGAGAATTTTAAGGGAGTTTTTGAAGAGAATACAAGGCTGCCTCTGGAACGAGATATAACCTATGCGACTGAATTGAAGAATGATGCAGGTCCTGTGAGTGTTAGGCCATATCGTTATCCTCACCATCATAAGGAAGAGATTGAAAAACAAGTTCAGAGAATGCTGACCCAAGGTATAATTCGAAACAGTTCTAGCGCCTTTTCTAGTCCTATCATATTAGTTAAAAAGAAAGATGGGCCATGGAGGATGTGTGTTGATTATAGAGAATTAAATAAGGTTACAATGCCAGATAAATATCCAATTCCTGTAGTTGACGAATTACTAGATGAACTACATGGAACGAAGTATTTCTCAAAACTTGATTTGAAATCCGGTTATCATCAAATAAGGGTGAAAGAAGGTGATGTGCATAAGACAGAATTTTGAAGTCATGAAGGACACTATGAGTTTCTAGTGATGGCGTTTGGATTGACGAACGCACCAGCCACTTTCCAATCCACAATGAACCAGATTTTCAAGCCACACCTCTGGAAGTTTGTCTTGGTATTTTTTGATGATATCCTAGTATATAGTAAGGGATGGAAATAACACTTAGCACATTTATATCAAGTGATGGAGCTTTTACAGCACCACTGTTTTGTCGTTAATAGAAAAAAAATGCAATTTTGCTAGTAGAAAAGCGAAATATTTGGGTCATGTAATATTGGAACAGGGTGTGGCTGTGGATCCAGCTAAGATTAATAGCATTTTGAAGTGGCCAATCCCTCATAATGTCAAAGGAGTGAGGGGATTTTTGGGGCTGACCGGTTATTACCGGAAATTCATTGTTGGCTATGGAAAGATACCTAAGCCATTGACAGAATTAACAAAGAAGGAAGGATTTCATTGGGCATTAGAATATGGGGTTCCACGATCCATTGTCAGTGATCGTGATCCATTGTTTGTGAGTCTATTTTGGAAAGAGTTGTTTCGCTTACAAGGAATGTTGTTGAGTATGAGTTCGTCATATCATCCAGAGACGGATGGGCAAACGAAGCAACCGAAGGAGTGGTCACAATGGATTCATTGGGCTGAATTGTGGTATAACACCACATTCCATGTGTCTACAGGAACTACACCGTTTGAGACAGTGTATGGAAGAAAACCACCCACAGTGGTTAGATATTTACAGGGAGAAACAAAAGTAGAAGCGGTAGCAGCTGAATTGGTTGATCGTGATGAGGCCTTACGTCAATTTATGTATCATTTGAACAGAGCCCAAGAACAGATGAAGAGATATGCAGATAAGAAAAGAAAAACATATTTATTTGAAGTGGGTGAGTGGGTATTTTTGAAGCTCTGGCCCCAAAGACAGTAGACAGTGACTAGAAGGATTAATCAGAAACTGGCTCCACAGTACTTTGGACCATTTCCTATCCTAAAGAAAATAGGGGTAGTATCCTATAAGTTGAAGTTACCAGAAGGAATTAGAGTGCATACAGTGTTTCACATCTCACAACTTAAGAAAGCTATTGGAGACTATTCTGCTAAACCTCAACTACCAGACGGGTTAGAAATGGAATCAGTAGAATGGGAAGAACCTGAAGAATTACTGGCTGTAAGATCAGTGATGAAAGAAGGATAGCTGGTGCGACAATGGATGGTGTGTTTGAAAGGAAGAGCTGTAGAAGACACAACTTGGGAGGATGAGTTATTATTAAAAAGTCAATTTCCATCCTTCAGCCTTAAGGACAAGGCTGCATCTTCTGAAGGCGGTAATGATAGAATCATTGGGCCTAAGACTAGTGAAAGGCTCAAACCTGCTGTGTGGAGAACGTATGTCCATAAGGGTAAAAAAGAGAAAACTCATTTTATTAATAACAGGGCAGAGAAACTCTCTGAATGCTAGGAATTTCAGTTACACATGGGGGAATAAATTGAGAAGGGTAGTGGAGCATTAGTAGGAATAATTATTGTTATCGTTGTAATAGGAGAATATTATTTTCTCTGGAAGAGCTACGTTCTGGTTTATACGCTTGTATCAGAAATTTCTCTTCTTTCATAAATCAATAAATTCCATTTCACCTATCATTTTACTATTTATGATTCCTATTTTTTTGTGATTCTATCACACACCTTTTCATATCTGATCAAAATGAGGAACACATGATCCACATTTTTTTCTCTTTTAACGAAATTTAGAAATGTGATTTGCATTTTTTTTGAGTGAAGATTTCAATCTTTACCCGTTTCTCTTTCCTATATTACACTCATTCTCATTTATTTGTGTTTTAAAGAAAAAAAGTAAATTTCTTTTCTTTTCAACTACCATATCTAAACTATTTTTAATCACATTTGCTAGTAAAATATGGGAAAAAATAATTTCACCACTCCTTTTTTCCACTTATTCATTAATTTATTTTTTTATTGTAGAAAAACAACTAAAAATAGTTGACAAAGTATTTGGGGTTGTCTTAGAATATTTGGGGTTGTCTTTTAAAATATAGAATTACATAAGGGGGCGAAAGATAAAAATTACAAATATAAAAAGACACAGAAATATAAAAAATGCAAAAATAACTTTTTTTTTTATTTTTCATCATTTCCAATTTTGTAATATTGATCTTGTAAGTCCATATCCACATTGTGATATTCACATTTGAATGAACTCCCAGTCATATCTGATGACAATAAGAGAATTCAACTAGTTCAATACTTATAGTAAAGATAACAATGTTACATAAATATGAAATTGATTTCACAACTATGATTTTAAATTGCAATTCTCAATTGTTGGCGCAATATTATGGATTTTAAAGTCGGTACAAGATCATAGGAATTAGGAATTACAATGTTGTATAACCACAATCTCAATTTAAAAGTATGTTAACATCTAAGATTTGAAAAATGAATGGATAAGAACTGACCATCATTAGCAAGGCCATTTAACCCAAGCAATGATGGGTTATGCACATATTCCTTGTTTTGTAAAGGGAGAATAGGATAGCCTTTTATCTTTGAAGATCCAAGTGGTTCAATCCACCAAGGACAAACTCTTTCAGGATGAGTACAAGTATTTAGCATGGAATCCCATTGCACCTAAAATGAGATGTAATTAAATTTATTTAAATTCATTGAGATAAAACAAACAATATATTAATCACTACTACAAGGATAGTAAAATATTTATTTTTACCTTGATACATCTCCATTCTGAACGAGGCCAATTAATGGGATCAATATCTTCATTACCAACTATTGTACCATACCTAGTCACTCAAACCAAAGAGCAAAAAAATAGTTACTTATAGTTTCCTTATAAACTACAAGTTTCTTAAACAATATTTTGAATAGCTGCATATATTTCAAAACAATAAAAGAAAAATATTAGCAATACACTCTTTATTACATTTCTCTATTCGCTAAAATTTATATAGGTCCACAAAATATACATGAGACCATATAATTTAGTAGATTCAACTTAAATTTCAACCAATAATAGAGAATGTATTAAAAAGTGTTTTCAAGCAGGATGAATTTGGAATTATCATCACCTTCTTGCATGTTCCTCAGTATCAAAGATCATGTGCACCCTCGTTCCAATTGAGTAGTCCTTTTCAATTGACTCGATATAAGTTTTTAGAGGAATCATAAATTCAAATGGGCTAGTCCTAAAAAAAAGAGTGTTAGTGTTAACATCTATTTCAAAATGTATTCTCAAAAGCATATATAACATTTTTCATTTATTCTATCAAAATGTGAAATCATTAATATCTCACCAAGGATAGTACTTGACAAGGAACATAGTTTTTGTAGTAACAGCATGAGAAGCAGAAATCAATGATTGAAGTTGCATGCTTTGAGTTGATAGTTGAGACAATGTTGTGGTGATATTGTTCTTTTCTCTCATCTCTCGACGAATTCCAATACCAATTTCACCATTCTCTCCACTACAATGAATTGAGTACATATATTGTCCAAGTTAGTGACACTTCCATTGTCATTGTTATGAATCACTTAAGCCATATCACATGGAGTAGTTCATTAATATTTTTTAGTCTTTACAAACATTTTTTATAACTTACCAAATTTTGAAATTAAAAATATTTTTGCTAATAGTCTTTTTTACAAGTGCTACACTGCATTAACTAACATGTATGATGTAAAATTACTTAGCAGAAAATGAGTAATGTTATTTCTAGATATAACAATTGTCAATCACAATAGCATTTATAGATTGAGAGGCATCAAATTATAACAAATTTATGTTGATATTCTTGATGGAACAACAATTCTTATGGAATACCAAGAAACAGAATATTGACTAGATGAAGAGAGAACCTGACGAAAATGGATGAATCTCCAGGAAGAAGCTTTTTAGAATTTACAAACATGCTCCAACCACTAGTAAGCAAGTGTCTTCTCAAATGGCCTGTATTTCACAAAGAGAAAACATATTAGTGACAATTGTGTCCAATGAAAGTCGGATGACAAAATGGTGGTGCAAAGAGTTGATGAAGTCGTAATGATATATTAGGGAAGAATAAATTTATTAATATGTTTTTTTTTTTATATTTAGTTTGGTGTAATTTAAAAATATGACAAACTTGTAAAAAAATATGAGGAGCAGGAGGCATAGAAGTATAGGAGGTATAGTAATACAAAGCTTTCTAATATATTTAATAATTAATAAAAAATGAAAAATGTTGGAGTAACTTGCAACCAACATCTGGAGGTAAAAATACATTTGACCATGATGGACAAATCTTGTCTTCCCCATATTAAACGCCACCTGTTTTTTGGCATGCAAAGTTGGTATGGTCCTGTTTAAATTCGTCAGAATTTTGGTAAGAGCTAACTCACGAAGACTTTGTATGTAGAAATCTATTGTTGAGGCGATACAAATTGGATTGGATGTTTGGAGAGGAAATAATTTTTTTATTGGTGGTAGGGTTGTCTTGATTAATTCGGTGTTGTCTAGCTTTCCTTTGTTCTTCATTTCATTTTATAAGTCTCCTAGATATGTATTGTGAATATTTTTGGCAATTTAGAAGAACTTTCGTTTAGATGGATGCAAGGACAGTTGAAAGTTTTGTTGGGTTAGATGGGAGAAAATTTGTGAACAAAAAAATATCGGAGGCTTGGGTGTCAAAAATTTGAATTTTTATTAACATTGCTTTACTTAGTAAATGGAACTGGAGGTTTTTGGTGAATGATGGTGCTATTTGATATTAATTCTTAGAATTTGAATATGGCTCTTTAAGAGCCATGGTGACTCGACTAGAGGAATATATTAGTTCTAGAAAACTCTCATTATGATAGTGTGATTTGAAATGTGTTGAGGATGTCATTTAGGAAAGTGACTCAACTTTGGCATGATCAGTGGGTTTGGCCTTCCTCCTTTGAGAATTTGAATCCTCGTTTAATCCATGTTGCTAGGAATAAGTTATGTTGTGCAGGAAAGATGGATTGTTTTGAGTGTAAGATGTGGGCCTTGTCTTTTATTTGGCACCAAATTATATTTTCATGGGAGGAGAAGATAATGGTTGAATTGATAAATTTTAGTGTATGTTATGTTTGAACGAAATGAAGCTAATGCCCGAGTTTGGATATCTGACAAAATATGTGAATATTATGTTAAAAGTGGGTATAATGTTATGTTAAACAATCATTTTATATAACTTCTCATGATGGATTATTGCTGGCTTTTCAACATTCATGGCAATGTGCAATGTTGTCGACGGTTTAGGATTTTGCATGGAGACTGTTCAAGAACGATTACTAACATGGTAACAATCGTGTCTAATGTTTTGATCTCCTATTTGTTGTTAGTTAGGTTTTGAAGAGACCTTTCACTAACATCGGGGGTGTCCCATTTTAATCAGTTTAGGGGTTGGTTTAATAGGAAACTTAATAGGAAAATAAGGTATCTTATTAGGTTGGCTATAGTGTGGTATATTTGACTACATAGAAATGGTGTTATTTTCAATTGCTAGGTTTGGGATTGTTATGATGTTGTGGTGCATATTAAACATATCTGATGAAGTTACTTTGTCCAAAGGGAAGGTCAACAGTTGGTTATAATTTTTCAGATGGACATGTCTATCTGGTTGTGTGTTTAAATACCCTATTATAAATTGGGATGAGGTTACTATTCTTGTAAATTGGTTAGAGCACCCTATACGCTCTTTTATTTGAATATTTTTTCTTATTTAAAAAAAATATCAAAATATAAACACAAAGCTTTCAAACCTTGAGGATCTAGTTGAGTAGCGATATAATGAAAGCCTATTCATTAGACAGAAATGAATGACTTTATTTTCTTCACATGTAGTTTTACAATTTTTTATTTTTGCATGATTACTTTTGGATCAATGTATATTACCTTCTTATCTTTTATGTGAAAGGACTCAATAACTTGTGATATAGCTATGGCCAAATTTTAGGCGTTTATCGCTTCAGTCAATTGAGGCATAAATGAGTGTCATAATTATTGAGCATACATGTGACACATAACTCTATATATGTATCTATGTGAAACTAAAATGATTTGTTTATCGATAGAGAGACTACAACTTAGAGTTGCAAACCTAGATGACTAGTAGTTATTGAGAGTCCAATATACAATTTCAAAGTGAAATGTCATGGATGGATCAAAATCAAAAGAATCATAGACTCAGTTATGCTATCAATGGAGGCTATATAGATGGAACAAGACTAGAAAGGTTTGATATAAAATAACTTAAACTTATTGTGAAATATATGTCGAAAATTCCACTCATTTCCATGCAAGTCTTTCGCCACTAAATCTTGTGTTGGTGGTTGAAGAGTCATATCCTGTAACAAAGGAAAGAAGAAACAAAATTAAAAAAACAAAAAACAAATTCTTTATGAAAATCTAAAGTAAAATGTAGAGAAATAACATAAATAAGAATGATGAAAAGTAGAATGTCAAAAATTGGAAATCATTGGCCTTGTTCATTTTTTAGCTGCCATAAAGGAACGCTACAATTGGTTTTGTCGGAAATGATTGTTTGGTTTTATTTGACAACAAGTGCATTGATAAGTCAATGGAAGTGGGTGGGGATTCTTCACTCAACAAAGAGAATAAATGCATGTGAGGGTCAAATTCTGTTAGCAAATCTTACCAAAAATGCATGATTGGTGAGTCTAGAATGTCTCGGTGATTCGAGCCTCCAACTTGTACTAGTGGATTTAGATGCACGAGAGAGGATCTAAAATGCAACATTAGATTTTTTTTATTGGAATAAACAGTTCGACTCATAACCAAGCCAACCCTCACGTCTTTTCCTCTAGTGGGTAACACAACCTCTCCATTTTATTTGAAAATAATCATTTTGGTGTTGCGAGTTTTAGAATTTCTATGATGGATAATGCAAAATTATCAGGAGGGTTTTTGTTTTGAGGTACTTTAGTGGGTGACTCTGGAATATAGAATATTCAATGAATACTTTGGAAGGCTCGTGGGGATATAAGGTTCTAAGGTGGATAAGTATACGACACAAAGATTCCTAAGATGGAAGTGATTGATTATCTGATGAAGGGGGAAAAGGAGGCTAAGATGGGTGCCCATGAACATTCTTTCTTATAACCTATAGGGGGTGGGAGACAAAGCTAAAAGGCCAAGGCTTAGATCTTTGGTTGTATTGGGTATGTTTAATGTTGTTTTTTGAAAGAAATTAAGTGTGTTGATATGGATCACATGTGATTTTTGGGCTATGGGTTGGGGTGCATTGATTGGTTATTTAATCATTCTTTTGAGAGGGCTCTCCTGATCCAATTCTATAGTAGAAACAAATGTATTTAATATGTTCGTTGATGTTATTCTATTCGTGGATGTGTCTGTGTTAGGAAAAAAGTTTACCTGGTTTGGTGCAATAAGTAATGCAATGAGTAGGTTGGATATGTTCTTACTGTCAAATGGGACAAAATTGTCTTGGAATATTTATACTCATTTGGTTGGTGATAGGGATAGTTGTAGTCACTTTTCAGTTAAGTTGAGATGTTGTGACAAGAATTAAGCTCCAATATCATTCAAGTTTAATAATTATTGGATGGACCATGACATATTTTTGGAGTTTGGGCCTCAAGAATGGTTTTTGTTTTTCATGTTAATCTGTAAGTGTTAGTGGAGTATTATCCTATTTATTTCTTTGATTGAAAGATTGTATAAAATTATCTCTAAGTTACTTACTGAGTGATGCAAAAGGTGCTTGGAAAAGTACTATTTCATGTGATAATGTTTTATTGCCTAAAAAGAAAATTTTGATGGCGGACTAGTGTTAAATGAGTTGTTCGATCTCGGTTAGTGAAGAAAGAATGATTATTTCCTAATGAAGGTGTATCTTGAAGATGCCTATCAAACATTCAATTTTAAGTATCTAGATAACATGTTGAGTAGGCTCGATTTTTGTTGGGTTCGGAGGGAGTGGATGTAGGCTTGTGCTTGTTCTCCCTCAATGTCACTCTTAATTAATATGAGTCTGACATATGAATTTGTAGATGAGAAAGGACTGAGAATCTTTAGCACTGCTTTTGTTCTTTACTATTATAGAAGGTTAAACATCTTTTGTCTAAAAATTTGTTAAAATCAATGTTTTGAGTGGATTCAAAGTGACAACGTGTGGACAATTAAGTTCATTTATTTTCCAATTCTACAATTGCAAGATGCCAATATTTTGGTGTGCAAACGGTCCTTTGACAACATCTAGGAAAATAAGTCTTTTTTGTGTGGTTTTGAGTTGACCTTAAATTAAAAATTAGTTTTGGGAAGAGTGATATTTTTTGTTTGAATAATGGTATGGTCATGCCTAATGCATCATCTTTACCATCTTGCGTTACGAGTGTTATTTCTCTCCAATTTTTGGGTATTTTGATTGGTTCAAATTCTAGAAGGTGTACTTAGTCTCCTTTGATTGAATCTATGAAGTGAAAGTCATCTTGTTGGAAGGGGTATCATGTTTCTATTTGAAGTAGAGCGGTCTTGGTAATTCGATTTTATCATCTTTACCTCTTTATTATTTCTCTCTTTTAAAAGCTTAAAGAAAAGGTTATTTTGGAGCTTAAAAGAATAAAATGATGATTTTTGTGGCATGGAGGCATATACATTAATAAGATTGCGTAAGCTGAGACACATTTTTCTTACCAAAGGAGGAAGATGTTTTGGGGGGAAAGACTTGAAGCATTTTAATATCTCTAATGAGTAAATAGAAGTATCATTGTTTGATGGATATAAATGTATTGTGATATGATTTTCTATCTTTTAGATATGATGATTTGACTCGTGCTTGGGTTGGTCCTGATAGTGGTAGTTCATTCATAAATGCTTCCCTTTATTGGTAGGATTTGGTTGCTATTGGTTTGGTAAGAAGATTTGGGGATGTGGGTTGGCATAACTTGATTTCTTGCAAATTAGGAAATGGTCTGAAGTAACGTTTATAGGTTGATCCTTTGTTGGGTGATCGGTCATTGTCGATTCTCTATCCTCAATTTTTCCCTGTAGCAACACAATGCGATTCTTTGGTCGGCGATATGGGTTAGTTGATGGGTGGTTCCTGGGTGAAGAATTGGAGTTGAAGGGGTGGTTTATATTTGTGGGAGTTGGAAGTGTTCAATAGCTAGGAGATAGTTTAGTTGATTTTTCTGCTGTGTCATGATGTTGTAGATTTGTAGCGTATTTTAGTTCGTTCCGATGATTTTGCTCTTTTTCCCCCCCATACTTGCAGGTTTCGACAATTCAGTCTGCTCAATAGATTTACATAATTGTAGCTTATGTCGACTCTGTTTAAGGCACTTATATTTTCTTAGGTGTTGCTTATTGATAAATTGCCAACTAGGGATGCTTTGGGTCATAAGGGTTTGTTATTGTTGCCTCAAGATCTTGGTTGTCCATTTTGATTCTTGGAGGATGAGTTAGTCTCTCATGTGTATTTTAATTGCTAATTTTTGTGTTCTATCTGATGGAAACTATACGGTTGGTTGAGTTTTGTTGGGCCTTCTCATGGTGGCATAGTAACTCATTTTGAGCAAGCATGATTCGTGTGTAGGGAAGCATGAGAATAAATTCATATATTTCATTTGGTTGGGTGTGGTTGGGTGTCCCTGGCTATTGCGAAACAAAATATTGTTTGAAAATAGAATAACTAATTGTATAGGGATATTTGCTCATATACAAATTTTAGCGCGGGGTTGGTTTATAAGTAGGGAAGGACGGATGTCTTATATCTTATAAAATTGGTACACTTTTCTGTTTAAATGCCTAAACTTCACTGAATTTTAGTTTATTTTTGTTCTGATTGTTGTTTGTTTTGAGTTGGAGTTCACCTTGTATTTCAAATAAGTCAATTTTGATTATAAAAAATCAAACAAACACAAGCATTGACCAAAACAAACCAGTGGGCGGAAGCACTTCTCAGCATGTTGTGTTGGAATAGAAAATCCACCATATTTACTTGTTTCCAATGAAGTGAGTATCTTGCTAAAAGAGTATATTTTGCTAGGATTTTGAAATGCTTGATTATCCTCTAAAACAAGTTCTTGTGGCTGCCAACATCCAAAGCAACAACAAGAATTTTATTATCATATTAACCATTTTCATTCACACAATAGATGAATGAATGTTCATATTAAAATATAACTAACCTCATCCAGCGGAAATAATGTAATTAGTGCAAAAACCTCATCTGTGTTAGCTTCCACCTGCAATATCAAATAAATATATTATTTTTGACACACATTAAACATTTATGACATAATAAAAACAATACAATTGTCCGTAAGTGCAACATAAATAATAAAAGATCATAAATATATTTGATACGCTGGTACGCAAATTTGATCGCTGCTAGATTTTTTAGAAGATAATAATAATAATAATAATAATAATAATAATAATAATAATAATAATAATAAAACTTATAAAAAGATAACAACACTACCTTTAACTGAACATCCATAACAACGCACAATATCTTAGAAGACATGTTATATATAGGAATTTCCTTGTAGTGACCATCTTGTTGATGTTGAGTAAGTATAGCAACCTATTCCAAATTTTCTTCATTAGACCCATGAAAGACAAATAGAATAGACCAAGAGATAGGTTTTATATACATAACCATGAAAAGCAAACAAATGACAATTCTTTCCCTCCAAATGACTATTTTTAAAAATTGATGATTAATGTAATATGCTTTAGATTTCCAAAATAATTTTAGACAAAGAATAATTTTAGGCGTAAGATGTTAATACAAAGATCCCCAAATTATAGGCGTAACATGGAAATAATAGTTTATTTTTCAAAAGAAAAATAATAATTTTCCTTCAAGAATAAAATAGTATAATTAAGCACAAAAACACCGTTAATTAAGCTTACAACACTGAATTTTGAAGGAAAAATTAAGTTTGCCTCATTTTCCATATTTGTCATTTAAATTGTTTTATTCTCGAATTGTCTTTTATGTTACATTTTGTTGGCATTGTTAGGCTTTTGCTTTACTTTCAATAATGACTAGTGAAAATGAAAGTATTTGGCTATTAGAAACTCTATCAAATTCTACAACATCAGGTTCCTCAATCCTCGCACTAATCATTTAAAAAACAACCATCAAAGTAGATTGCACAATAAACTCAATGTCAAGTTTGAATTAGATTTTAATATTCCATCACAATAATTTAAGAAAATGGTCAAACTTAAATGACCATATACGTAATTTAGTTTACTTAGGTTAATTCACGGAAAAATATTAAAAGACTAATTCAAATATGGTCAAACATAAAGGACCACCTACATAATTTGAGAAGCAATTTAGGTCATCTATTACAGTTGCATGGTGGAACAACCATGGAGACGGTGAGATTTAAAGAAAAAAAAACTATCACTCTACATATAATTGTGTGGAGAGCTAAGTTTATTTATTTTATAGACGGAGTGATATATACCACTAATAAACTCATAACATAAAATAGAATATCTAATTTAAAATCTAAATCATTTCAAAAAATATTCAACTTAACAATATCGATATTGTAAGTTTAATCGGAAATTATGGACAAATTACTAGCAAGTTTTACTCGACGTATTCAACGTCGGCGGAGCAAAATTTTTTGTCATGTAACAATGCTATAACATTGTTTCTTATTTTTTGCTAAAATAAAATACTTTTCGCTGCCACAGCCAAAATGCCCAACCTATATTATTAACTTATTATAATTATTTTGGTACACCATATAATATTATTTTAATAAATGTTTTTTAAGGGAATTTAGTAAATGTTAAAGCATTTACAAAGTAAAATAATAAATACATTTTATAATTAATCCTAAAAATAGTAGATTTAATATAAAAAATAAATATTCAGGACTATGAACCCTTTTTAATAATACACTTATTATATCAGAAAATAAAGGCATACTCGTAAAACTATCTCAATAATTCTGTTAATAAATTCTAAAATTAACATTATTAAAAATAATATCATAGTATGAAACTCAAAAGATTAAATATTGTGCCTCTCGAAAATTTATAGATTTTTATCAAAAATATATTTAAATAAATAAGGAGTGGTTGAGAATTAAACATCTCTATCAAACAAATTAATCAATTACCGATATAATATTTTTTTAATATTTCTCTAAAAATTAGATAAATAAAATATATTTTTTTTATCAGAAAAAGAGTATTACTTTTTTAAAGAAAGAAAGATAAAAAGAGAATTATAATAAAAACTACAGTTGCCTAAAATTGTTTTCCAATCACCATTCCGTTTCATCGTGACTAATTTACAGTGAATCAGTTTTTCTTTTTTTGATAAAATAGTGAATCAATTTAAAATCTAACAATCAATTTTCTCACAATACTAGATTAGTGTAAGTAAATCTAATGATTGAAATTCAAATAAAATAATTTCGCATATGTTAATGTAAAATGATAAAATACTTTTTTTAAACTATGTTTTTTATATTTTCTTTAAACTGAAAATTTAGTAAAAGAAAAGCATAAACAAAACTGGGAGCGTGGAGCATAGATCTAACACAGGACAAGAAAAATAATGTGACAAAAAGTGTTTTCGAATAAAATCCTTTAACAATTATGAAAAATATACATACACAGGTTGGGTTATTTATGATTAATAAAGAAAACATCTTATGTATTTCAAGCCCATATCTTTTCAATAAAAGTGATATAAAAACTTTGGATGAATAAACACATTTCTTTACTATGAATATAAAAGTTCCAAAAATAAAATATGGGAAAGAAGATAACACCTGCTCTAAGTGTCCTTGAGGGAAGTAGAAAACCTTGTCCCAAATTTTGGGGATGTAAAAGGATCCGGCACATGCATGCCAAAGTTGAATAGACAGATTATCTTTCCCAACTATAACAATAAAACCCAAAAAAAAAAATTAAAAGATGAATTTAATGGTGAAAAAATAAAAAGAAGAAATCATGAGACAATATATTCAAAACAAAAATAAAATAAAATTGAATTTATGTTCACTGAAGTACAATTACAATTTGTTGATATGAAGTCTGTGAGTGTTCAGGATCTTAGAAGATCGAGTTTGACTTTCAGTCAAATCAAAATTTATGACTATTACTTGATGTTGATCCATATACGCCGTCGTTTACACCATTCATCTTTTTCTTTGTCTTGAATCAATGTTCTGAATGAAGGCGCAGAAACCAAAACAATGTAATATAGAGAGAGAACAAAAACAATTTTCGATAAAAACAAAAATATATTTTTCTCACTTATTTACGTGTTTATGTTCTTTATATTTTTTTATTAAATTTGTTTTTTTAGAAAACCTTCTTTCCAA
This sequence comes from Cicer cuneatum, assembly GCA_037974295.1. NCBI lineage: Eukaryota > Viridiplantae > Streptophyta > Magnoliopsida > Fabales > Fabaceae > Cicer > Cicer cuneatum. The sequence continues at coordinate 52,852,521 of JBBPBO010001985.1, read as the reverse complement.
AAAATATAATAAAAAATAAAAAACATAATTACAGTTTTGGTTCTTCTATTACTACCAATTCACGAAGTTGGTTCTCTATTTTAAAAGTCGATAATTTTGTCCCTCCCTCAGATTTTTGAACTAATAAATGACGATTTGACGTATTTTAAATTACGTGACATATAAATCTATGATATAAAAACATCTAGATGCATTAATTATTCATAAGTTATTAATTAAATTAAAAATATGAAAAATTTCTAAAGTTGAAAGCTACGTTTTTACGGCGTTTTATTCCAATTTTATGGGGTTAGTAAGCCTACATCGTATCATATGTCACGTTATTTAAAATATCTCACGTCATCATATTTTAGTTAAAACATCACATAGAGAGGGACAAAAACGGTCTATTTTTAAAATAAAAGGATCAATTTTGTGAATTAGTAAAAATAAGATGACTAAAATTGCAATCAAGCCAAAATAAAAAAGAACATAAACACTTAAAGAAGTGAGAAAAAAGAAAAAATTATTTTTAAGATTGCGTGTTTTCAGCAACGTATTTCTCTCAATTCTTTCTCTCTAAATTTGGTCACTAATTATACTTTTTCTGATAACGGAAACACTTCAGAAAATAAATATGCCAACATCCCATATTGTTTTAAGAATTTTTTTATCATCCTCATAAACCAACACAATTTTTTTTGCATGTTTTGTTCTCACTCGTATATTCTATAGGAAAATTCTCATAAGGTCACTCATCAAAAGAGTGCTCATAGTCAAGCACATTTAATAGTGAAGTTGTTATCTTTTGGACTCCCAAAGAGTAGTTGCTTCTTATTGGTATAAGTAAAACCGATAAAAATATTACAAGTGTTCCTTCAACAGTACAGTCTCATACCTATATGGCTCGTGATCTCTCTCATTTCGACGAGATTCATTTCATTCATGGACTCAGGAGCCGCTCATTGAATGTGTCTTGTGCAACAACAATCACTCCCCGTCCACGTTGGTCTCACATGTCATATGCCCACCAACGTCCGCTTGGTTCGTCCTTGAAGTACATTGTACTAGAAGAGGTTATCTCTGATACCATTTTTTATATCTCAGTCCGCTTTTAGGATTTCTATCCATTCACATACTTTCTAAAACACATTCAAAAGGTCACCGATCCATAAAGTACTCCAAGTTATGCACGCTTAACTATTGAGTTATGTTCTAGGCTCTCGAAAATAATATGTATCTTGTTGGTATAGATAGTATAAATCATTCCTTATAAGACATCATTCATCTGAATAGTAACATACCTACACGACTTAATGATATCTCTCATTCAGAAATGATATTTTTTATTCATGTGTCTTGTTTCCTATAAAAATTCTAAAAACTGTCATTGAATGTGCCTCGTGCATTAGGGATCACTCGATCCCATCCACTTAGGCATCACCAAATTTTAGATCCACAAGTCGCTTGTCACATCTCGTTGCACCACTTTCTTAAATATACATCTTAGTTAGAAATTTGTGGTTTGTTTCTAGTTTAGAAATGACTATACATTGGCTTGATGTAATCACTTTGTAACACCTTTTACAAATTGGATCATTTGACTTTGATCAATATAATACTCTTTGAGATTTTATCTCTTCTCCTTTCATGGATATCATGTTTCTTACATGGTATCTGAGGTATCATGGTATACCCCTATTGATTGACAAATTTAATATCATCAGAAGTCAAAGAACATAACGGAAAAAATCAAAGTTTATGGACTTAGTGAATTTTGAAGAAATATTATCCTTTAATAAGATAGTTCTAGTCAAAAGCAGAAAAGGTGTGGACCATGTTGACACCACTAGCCGAAGTCGACATAACTTAGGTGTTGTCGAACAACACATTTCATTAAGTCGATAATATAGGTCATGTCAAAACCATTAGCCGTTAGGCCAATTTATCTATAACTAACAACATAGGGCTTTGTTTTATATGCTTCTTATTTACTTTTATAAAATCACATGTACTGAACGATTACTGATTTTCTATCAAAATTCTTAAGCAAACCATTGAATTCCTAGAAATATTTCCTTTTCTTTAATTACTTTCATGCATTTATTTTCGTTGCTTATTTTCATGATATTTACTCTTTTTTACAGACGCATTGTTGATAGTGACATACCCAAATGTTAAAATGAAATTGGTTTTACGCTGAAAAGTACTGTATTGGCTAACTATGATAGAAGATTGTATCATATTTTCTAAATCTTGTTAACAATGTCAAGAACATGGTTACATAAAAAATGTGTCAACAAGTGAATGGCATGCAATTGCAAAACCTTGGCCATTTAAAGTATTAAAACCATGTGTGTTTAAGAACAATTATCCCTACTCTTGTTTTGATGATTATAAAATATATGTGGGAACAATTTATGTTTAATGTATTTTTCTAAGATGTGAAGATTCTCTAACACGAACTCTAATAGTGATCATCTAAATATAAAGAGCTTTTTCACTCCTTTTCTATATAACCAAGTAAAGGCTCAGATCAATGCTGTTAAAACCATGTTTGTTTGAAGAACAATGGGCCTTAATTATTTTGATGATAACAAAATTATTTTATGAGAGCAATTTATGTTTTAATGAATATGTTTAACTGTGCAGACTCTCTTATGATAGTTTAAAGGCTAGTTCTTGCATCCTCTGATGACCAAAGAAAGATAATTAACTAATCAAAGCCAATGCACTCTGACTCTAATCAACACATTCTCAACACACATCTGATGAATTTGACTAATGCAAGCTCACTTTGATAATTCTAGTAATCCAGTTGATCATCTGGTCAACACTTGAATTCAACGCTCTATTAAAAGTTAACTATCTTAAGTCAATCCTTTGAGTCCAATATTTTTAAGTAGTGAACTGCTCAACATCCTTTGTTCGTCAAAGTTGGACTTATCCTCTGATTGAAGACATGCAATGTCATCCTCTATTAAACTTGTCGCTTTAAATCAAGATACGCAGAATCAATTTTGAAGATGTATATAGACAAGTTTTAATTGCCAATTCAAGATCTCTAAAGATTGATTTGATTCATTTTACTTGCAGATTTCTAGCAATCACATCAACTGTCAGAAACCATAATTACTTTGGAGTTTCTCTATATAAAGATGGATGATCTTCACTGCAAAAACACAAAAAAACCAATTGCAAAAATACACAGCAACCGGATAAACCTCGTACAATCACTTTAATGGTGAAACTTTACTTTATAGCATTCTCTTGTGACAATCATTCATGAATCTTTCTTGTAATTCTTCTCTAATCTCTATCTTTTGTATCTCTGTCATGAGTAACTAAACCCTATTTGTTAGGGATGAGTGAAACAAGATGAAACCCTTATTTGTCTGATTTGATTTTTAGTTATATGAATGAGTTTATTGAATTATTTTTCTCATCTTTGTGTTTAATTCTTTTTATTGCTTGATCAACTTTTAACTATTTTACGATTCGTATTTAGAAATGCAAGTGGACTTTACGAATGCTTGAGATAAGAAACTAATGATATTGTAGTATAGGGATAACTGCATGTCATGAAACCAATTGAATTATTTGCAAAAGCAATAGTTTAATAAGAGAATTCTTGTATTGTAAAGCTTAACTCTAATCTTAAATCCACTAAGGATTTAAGGGTTACTTTAGAATTAAAGGTTCTGTCACTAAGGTATTAGGGCAAGAATAATCATCAGAATTCGGTAATAGTTTATAAAGGAATTTAGTAACTAGGCTTAAATTAGAAACCAAGGTTAGATTCGAAGTGAAACTTGTAACACCCCGAGTTTAAAAGACAGCGCGAGTGTATTTTTTTTTTTTATAAATAAGTAAAAGAATTTTCAGAATTAATTAAAATAAAATTAATTCACTTTCTAGGAATAATTTGTCGAAATCCAAACGACTAAAAGTAATTAATTAATTGCACCATGTTTATAACCAAATAATATAATTTTCGGAATTTGTTCTTCGAAATATATAACAATAATAATACATCAAAAAGCTGTCCTAGACCCACCAAAATATTTATCAGAGTGCGGAAGAAAATAGCGGAAAAGTTATACAATAATTCCCAAAATAACCAATTACATTTCCCAAACTCAAAACCTATACAAAAGTCTAGTCTGATCATGCACTAAGCTACAGTAGCACGGTTTACACTGCATCCTCTGCCAGTCTCGTCTTCACCCAGCTGTCCGCCCCTCTGTGTTGTCTAAGAATACGCCGTGCGTAAAGATCAAAGAAAACTAACGACGTCTTCGTCGTTAGTGTAACCATCGGTAGGAAGGGTTCGGGTATCATCTGAGGGCAAAGCTCAATTTCCACAATATAATAGCAATGGTCACCGACCGAAATTAACAAATAATCACATAGCATATATCTCGCAGCAACAAATATATCTATGGCATATCATACAACAATGATGGAAAATAATGATGCTCATTTTGAAATTTCATGACATATATACCTTTTCAAAACAACAATCAATTAAAATGGAAATATGTGGTAAGTACAGCCAACACTTCAGCAATCACAATCATTTATCAGAAAATCAGATTTCACAAGGTACTCACACACATCAATTTCCAACCATCATTATATAACCAAATCGTGATCCACCGATCAATCACCCCGATGCCATATGTATATGCTCATGTATACAATTTCTTGGAATTACCAAGGTGCAATCCCTCAACAGACCAGCACAATTTAAATATGTATGACTTTAACGGCCCTCAAGACCAGGTGCAATTGCTCAACAGATCAGCACCAGTGCAGTCGCTCAATAGACCAGCACGTTTAACATATATGAATGGACCACCACGAACACGCGGCAATTCCGTAGCCCGGATAGAATGGACCACCACGAACATGCGACCACTCTGAACCCAGATAGAATGGACCACCACGAACACGCGGCCACTCTACAACCCATCACGGTTACTACTTTCACGTGTATTAGCCTCTCACAAGCCAAATACACAGAAGTTAAATCCTCGCACGGATAGAATGGACCACCACGAACACGCGGCCATTTCGTAGTCCACTACTGTGGTTTCTACTTAACTTCGCGAACCATCACGGTTACCGCATCACTCTGTGGCCCATCGCGGTCACCACCTGACTTATGAAATGCATGAATATGCAGTGTTTTCTCTTCACTGAAAACAGTATGCAATATCAGAAAAACTCAGCCTTTCCAGCATTCCCCCAAAGCATTTCAACACAAATAATTTCATAATCAACACATCAATGATTAAACATTCCAGTAATCATTAACACTTTACATTATCACACTACTCCATTCTTAATTATCATAAGTCTTTCCAATATTTCCCAAGCTCTTAAAATTCATAAAACAGTGTTCAAAACTGAGTTTTCTGGAAAATACGAATCTGTATTCGAATACAGCTTCTCTGTATTCGAATACAGAAGCCAAAAACAGTGCCTTTGAATTAGACTCTGTATTCGAATACAGCCCTCTGGTATTCGAATACAGAGGTAGTCTCAGTGCACAAATCAACATTTTTCACTACATCAGTAAAGTCTCAAAAACTTCATCACCACCACTTCAAACTATCACCAAAAGTTCCATTTTAATTCACCACAAACATTCCCAATATTCCCCAACACTTAGGGTTTATAAAACACTGTTGAAAAACTTGGAATTTCTGAAAACTCGAATCTGTATTCGAATACAGAAGCTGAAAACTGCAATTTCAACACTCTGTATTCGAATACAACATACCTGTAGTCGAATACAGAAGGCAGATCATGTGTAAATTCAGCATTTCCTTCCAGGTCATTAAAGGTTTCCAAAACATCATCCTCTCCTCTTCAAAACTATTTCAAAGACTCCATTTTAAATCATTTTAACCCTTCTCAATATTTCCCAACACTTTAAAATACACATGACAGTGTTTAAAACTTGATTTTCTGGAAAACACGAATCTGTATTCGAATACAGCTTCCTTGTATTCGAATACAGAAGCTAAAAACTGAGTTTCTTAAAAAACCCGAATCTGTATTCGAATACAGATCCCTTGTATTCGAATACAGAAGCTAAAACTAGTGAAAATCTGCATTCTGTATTCGAATACAGCATGCCTGTAGTCGAATACAGATGCGAATACAATGTTAAAATTTCACTTATGTATTCGAATACGACATGGTCGTAGTCGAATACAGATGCTAAGTCAGAAGCAAAAATCCTTCCTCTATATTCGAATACAGAGGCCCGTATTCGAATATAAGTTTGAAAACTTAAGTAAAACAGAAGCTTGACAGGTTGTATTCGAATACACACATGTTGTATTCGAATACACCTTCGAAAACCAGTGAAATTTTTCCTGAGACTTTAACACATTTCAAACTGTTTCTTTTAAAAAGAACAACCAAACATCAAAACAGATTTAACACTTTTCCAGAAAACATTTTCATCATTTGAAATCCCTTTTCTTTTGAAAACATCAACATCACCAGAATCACTCAAAACAGAAACAGAAGCAGAATCATCAACACCAGAACATCTTGAAACAGAAACAGAATAGTCACCACCAGAATCATCAGAAACAGAAATAGAATGATTAACATCAGAATCATCAGAAACAGAAACAGAATGATCAACATCAGAATCATCCAGAAACAGAAATAGAATGATCAACACCAGAATCATCCAGAAACAGAAACAGAATGATCAACATCAGAATCATCCAGAACCAGAACATGCACCTCCAAAACAACATGCATGGTATTCTCCAGTACGCTTACACACCAACACAACATGCAAAGCATATTCCAGCTTTCTCACACAAGCAGAACAACAATGTTGTATTTCACATATCATCAAACATCACAGAATGAAATTTTCCAGGTTTTAAAACAACATGCACACAGTTTTCTCAACATGCATTTTGATCAACTTCAAAATAACATGCAACACATTTTTCAGCTTTTCCACACAACCAAAACAGACATGTTATATAAGCAAAATAGAAACTTCACAGATTATTTAAAACCTCAACATAATGCATTTTCTTTCATCTTAAAAATGTCATGCAAAACAGTTTCTTTTTCAAAACAGAAACTCAAATATAACCACACCTCAAACATACATTTACAGTCCTAGAATGCAACTAGAAAGTGGAAGGTGCCCTTACCTTGTTGCGTTTTCTGCTTCTGCTCACGTTTCTGCTTTCGTTCCCGTTTACGCGTCAAAAACCGGTGAAACTGCCGCTTGCGTTTGCTGCTACGAAACTGGGTTCTCTAGCTCCATAATGATGTGGGGAACAACTTTTGTACTGGGGGTTTTCTGGTTTGGTGCTTGGATTTCCAAGTAATGACACTTTTGAGGAACTCCCTCTTTTCTCTTTGAAATCGTGAACTGGAAACCAGAAAACAAGAAACAGAATGGGAGGGAAGGGGTATTGTTACATGCAGTATGGGTAGTGAGGGAGGAGGAATGGTGTTCTGATTTCACCATCCTTCTCACTCCTATTTATAGACTTGTGGGAGTGCCACCTCACCCGACACTTGTCTGATCCTCAGCACTTAACCAATCTCGTCGCAATTAGCCGCTAATCCCTTAATTAACTATCCGTTAATTTAATTACTGGTAATTAAATTAATTTATTCTTAATCCAATAATCTTAATATATCTTCAAAAATAAATATTTATATATATATATTCCCTCAAAACATACATATATTAAATATTTTACAAATATCCCCAAAATACACTTAAAATTAATTCCATAATTTTAATTAAAAATTAAGGGTCTTACAAAACTCATCCCTGAAATTTTTATTATTATAAAAGTTCAATTCTATTACTCTTGTTAGTTTCAATTATTATTCTAATCAATTCGGAAACTTTTGTTCAATTTTAGTAATTAAACACAGTTTGATAGTAAAGCGCAATCCTTGAGTTCGATACTCGATACTACTATTTTAATTATTACTTGCAACGATTCAATACACTTGCTGAAACGCTATCACCCTCATTTATTTAATCAAATCAAATTCAATTAAACAAATTATAAATATCTTAAAGTATTAAATCATATTTAAAATGATTATCATCTAATTAAATCAAGTCTTATTTAATTTAATCATTTATTCTACTGTCAGTACTCTATGCGTGTAACCTATACAGGTTGTCACTGAATTTGTAATAATATTAAATATTGTATATATTTTACATAATATATAATACTATAAACAGTTATTGGAATTTAGCAATGCATCATTGCTACCCAAATTATGAGAAAATCGGTGATATGATGTAAACCTTATCGCGACCACTATTTATTGTGAAGTAATTGTCCCTTGTCGAAATGTGTAATTGAACACAAGTCACACCGTGTAGCATCCTTGCAATGTTCAATTCTTTATTTTTCGATCACATAGTAGACGTGTAAAATCAATGGAACTATTCACAATGGTCACATGAGATTCTCTAATTACACTGAACAATTATGTAGCATTCTCATGGCGGGTCAATGCAGTATAATCATTACTCCAAATATTTTTACTTATGTGCAAATTTATATCTAATATCCATGACCCCTGAGATATGGTCATCAACCTCACATAATAGTCTTGATGTATTAGTGTGGTCTTAATAACAATAATACTTTGACTTAGATACATCAAGAATAGTATTCTAATATACAATTGACTCTCGATCATGTTACACTTGATGTTCTATTAAATGAACTATCTATTATCAAGATTTTTTTATATTATACGAATAATAACATAATAAATTATGCCTTGTACATATAACCAAAATTAAATATATGATTTAAATGCATAATACAAATATTAATCTATACAAAAAAGATTGGCGCTAACGATTAAACCAACACTTCAAAGAGGCATCTCTAGATTAGCACAAAGGGACTTTACCTTTTTCACCATCATGTTGTCTCTATACATATAAGAGGAAGAGAAGTGAGTTTGACATCTAGTAATCTCAACTATCCACAGTTCCTTCTTTTCATGAGTGAAGGGGTGGAGAAAACACCTCAATTGCGATTTGAAAAACATCATCCTTTGTTCCTCATATTTTTAGAGGAGCAACATATTTTTAGAAGTTTCTAACCCAAGTGTAACAGAGGCTCCAAATTGAACGACATAAAGCATCAACGAATTTCAAATGTTCTCTTGGAAAAATACATAAAGCACTTAAGAGTTCCTTAATGTCCCTAATATCCTAGCTCAGTAGACCCCATATCGCAGAAGAAGGGGTAAGGGCATCATTTCAAATCCCATCATGAGAAACACACGCCATTTCCCAAACCAACCATGTTCGTGCAACTTTCGAAGTACCCGCCTAAGGAACTTTAGCATCTCCTAAGTACAGACCACTTCGTCCATATGATATGTTCACTCCTCACTTCTACAACCAAAGAAACTCGTTTGTTTCACAAATTCTCACCTCGACCACATGAATTGAGGACTTGGGGGAAACATTTCTTAGCTGGACTCTGGCCCCAAAAAGCTAGACTTGAGCACACAACGAGCCTTAGAAAAATACCTAATAGATCAATTGATTACAATGTAGGGCATCACTATGCATCCACATCACATGGCAGTCCATGAATCTTGTCAAGGATTGCACAACAACCTTTCGAACTCCATGTACACCTTATCAACGAGCCCCCTATAAAATTCGCAAACTTTTTGTAAAGGGATATAATTCATTCCCTACTAAAATACCTCTTACTTCTTCGATCTTTCATTGATTTTGGCGTCACAGTGTTTCCAGGTATTCCACATTGGGAGCTACGCCTTCGTACCCTATTGTTGATAATGGACTCCTAGCATCGTTGAAGTTAGCTTTAGATTAAAAAGCAACCCTTTCTTAGGAAAAAAAGGGGAGCCCCAACACACAATTAGAGTCAAATTAAATTGAAGGCTTAAAAGAAAATAAAGATAGAGATTGGGACTTTTTGAGTGTTTAAAGTTGAAGTAAAGTGTCTCAAGTTTTAAACTAATTTTTTTCTTTAAACATGTCTTTAGTCCTTGCAATTATAACATTTTTTGATTTTGGACCTCGTAAGTTTTTTTTTATTTGGTTTACATCCTTGCAAATATAGTGTTATTTTAAAATAGTCCTTCCATCTTACTTCTGTTACAAAAACTGTAACACCGTTAAGCCTAAATATAATTAAAACATAAATATTTTTAACATAAACCCCAATATAATAAAATTATAACTTTTTTAACCTAAAATTAATCTCAAATATTTCATTCTTCTCTCCTAAAAAAATATAAAATTAACAACTTCAAATGATTTCTTTTGAAATTATTGGTTCAAGTTTAGAGCATCAGCACTAATAGGTTAATTGCAAGATAACAATCTGTATTATATTATGAAAGATAGCAACAATATTAAGATAATATCGGTGTGTTTCTTTTGAAATTATTGGTTCAACATTTTTTTTAGTTTTTGTCTTCTATAACAATCGTTACCATAGTTAATCATAATAACATATCTATTAGGAGCAAGAGTGCAGAGGAGGTATGATTATGTAAAACAAAAGGTTATGTGTTTCTTGTATTTGACAAGTAAGGAACGCACGTCCTTTTATAAATATTGTTTAGGGTTTCTGGACGTTCTCCTGATTGCAAGAAATCAGCCATAAATCATAAAGTTTCATATCATATCTTTTAAGATTGATTTTCCATAGAAACTTTCCATAACAGATCCTTGTAATTGATTCAACATATCTTGGTATGAATGCGTGATAGTAGAGGATACAATGATCAGAGAGTGTCTTAAAGACCTTCAGAAAAGTAGCAAATTGATGATGTTCGTCAGAGGATGCACAAATGTTTTGTCTTCTTCAGGGCGTTGACTTTCATAAGAGAATTTACTTATTTCAAAGTATACATCATAAATCAGAGTTAGACGATCAAATGTTTGATGTGATGATGTGATTATCATAGACAAACGAATAGAGCATAGCTGCATTTAGCAGAGGTAACTGACACATAGCATATCACGTATTTTCAGAGTCACCAAAACCAGAGCATTGCTTGCATTATTGGAGTCAACCGAAACAGAGTGTTGCTCAAGTCACTAGAGGAGCGTGTTAGAGCACGTTTCATTAGACTTAGAAAAACGAAGTGAAGCGAAGTCTTGTTATTTTTTTGTCTTGTTTCAATCATCAGAGGATATGGCATAAGAACCTATATAACTCACTTAATTTAAAAAATTGTACACTTAATCAAAATGTTAGTGCATTAAATTGTTCTCACAAACTGATTTTATTATCATCAACTCAAGTAAGGATCATATTTTTTCAAACCAACTTAATTCTTACAAATTTTGTAGGCATTGTGCAATCACTTGGAAGCTTTAATGTTGCTCTGCTGCCATACCATTTTGTTCAAATATATGAGCTTGTTCGCTGTTGCAATAATTTAGATTATTGAGTGCGTAAGTTTTCAAAAATTCAAATTTGATATTTCAAAGTCTGTTTTGTAATAAAAAACAATTTTGATTTACATGTTTTTTTTAATAAAATTTTTACCTTTAAAATTTTAACAATTATGTTTCCTTTTAAAAGATTTTATAAAATTATTCCAACATTTATTTTGTACATTATAACATATACTATAGGAACACTTACTAAGCTTACCGAGAAGGAGTATGAGAAAAATAGTGTCACTACAAAGCTCAATGTTATAGCTTCAGAGGCTAATGGGTAACGTGTCGAATCCAAACTTAATTTAAATGTTTATGTAAATGAAAACTTATTTTGTTTTTGTTGTTATTTACTTGTTCTAGTCTATTTTCAATTTGAGATCAAATTAAAACGAAGATTGATTGAAAATAAAATAGAGATTGATCAATCACTAAACCAATAACGTTCTAGGTTTCAGTTTTTTAGGTTATGGAACTAATCAGAATTGAAGCTTCTTAAAATAAACACACACAATTGTTAACTCAGTTTAGAGTTAAACTTCTACATCTGGGTGACTGGATCCGACTTCGAATTATCACTAATATGAGATGAAATGATTACAATAGATTCTACACTCTTTGTTGTCAGTTTTCTACACACTATGTAAAATTGTCATATTGTCTTCTACTTATAACTTGACTTATATACTAGTTGGTTACATTTTAAGAAGTAGTTACAATTAATTAACTGAATAACTAACAGCCCAAGACAGATTGGTTGTTTTGCCAAGTAATCATTATAGGTTGATCTCTAAATTCTTCAATTTGAGTACCACTTATTTAACATATCTCCACCTTGGTACCAAATGAGAAGCTTCAGCCTGTGATTATTCAAATCAGATCATCTCAGTCATTGATCTCAGTTTCTGGACTTGATTTGCAGCTAGCATATCCAAACAGTGTTTGAATTTGCTAAGTGTGACAGGTTTTGTAAACATGTTAGCAGGATTATCACTTGTGTGCACCTTTGCCACATTTATCTCACCCCTTTCAATGACATCTCTGATGAAATGAAGTCTGATATCTATATGTTTGGTTCTTTCATGATACATTTAATTTTTACTCAAATGAATGACACTTTGACTGTTTGATTTATTGAATGATAACAATAAAAAAATAGAATAGTATAAACTAATGCATATTTTTTCTTGACACATATATGATGTTGAAGGTGTTGATATGATATTTGTAGAAAAAATCCGCCGACAAAACTGCATGAACTACACTAGATTGGTTTTTAACCCAACTTGTGATGAAGCTGTGACATTGAGGACCATGTTGTAAAAAATTTTCAACCCTTTACTTTTATATATTAAATCAATTTTCAAATAACAGTTTTGTTGAAATATTTTATAAATTAAATTTTATATGTCATGTTACTTACATAATATATAATATTAGGCTTGCTGCTAATTTTGAGTATCCCTCCTTAATAATATTGACTTGACTTACCCCTGAACCAACAGTTACACCTGTTGAAGAATTTTTGAACAATACACGAAGGACTACAATCCAAGGTCTAAAAGACTGCTCTATTGTAACGTTTTCTATATATTATTCTTTTTACATAAATATTATTGTAATACTTGCTTTTGAAAATGAGTTAACACATTAATCGTTTTATTAGGAATATGTTTTTGTTGTGCATGGTATTGTGCAACACATTCTGATAAAATCAAAAAATTGGTGGTACACTACTTGAGTGTGCAACGAGTCAATTTATCCAGATTCAAAAATGTTCTTTTGTCCTAAATGTGATAAACATGTGAAGAAAGTCCTAAGTAAAATACTTTTTCAATATTTGCATCAAATTTGTTATATGTTATTAGTATAAAAAGGTTATAATCGTGTTTAAGGATAATATACTTCTAACAATACTACATCATAACTTTTGAGTAGGTATTTTTCTTAACAATACTACATTATAACAATGTATTTATTCTGGCCATACTTATTTTTTTTTCAATAACCACCAAATTTGGCTTTATAATATACAATGTTAACTTTGTTATTTTTGTTATTTAGGAAACTAATTTTCTCAGTGTTTGGCTAGCAAAGGGTAGAATCAATTAATAGATGCGTCTCACAGGTATTTATTTAAAATTTTCCCCTTTGAAAATCTGAAACTTAGTAATAAGTTTTATTCTTGAATGTTATTTGCATTTGGCTTTTAGGAAACAGTTTCATCGACTGAACCAGTTGGTAAAGGGAAGGAAAAATTTCCCATTAGGTAGGCTTGTGTTGACGTTTCACAGGTTAGGGAATTTCTTTAATGAGTTTTAATTTTAATTAGCATTTTATCTTCTTGAATTTATTTGTTATGTCTACTATGACATTTGTGTTTGATTTTGTTGACATTTATTTCGAATGTTTGGTTTGGAGAATGGACTAATTTTGTTATTTGATTGTAATGACTTTGTAACTTATTTTTATTATGTATGATTTGATAATTTGATTGGAGATTTACAATTAATGCAATATTATATTATATATGTATTATGTGTTCAAATTGCTTCTTAGCATCTTTTTTCAAAATTATGCCATAGCAAGTAAGGGTGTACGTGGGTTGGGTTGGACGGGTTTTGACAAAATTCGATATTCGATCCGATCGATTATCTTTGGATTGTGTTAAGTTCTAAACTCGTATTTTTTTATTTAACCCGAACCGATCCGATCAAGAACGAGTTGGGTTGACGGATTATACATAAATAATAACCTGTTTTTTATTTTACGGAAAAATATATTAAACGAAAATATATTTAATACTTGAATATCCCAAAAACTATAAAATTTCAATCATATCATTCAATTCTTTAAAAAAGTCAACAACCTTTCACACAAAAAAATAAATCCAACAATCTTCAAATAGATAAATAAATACAACAACAGTAAATCAATAAAATATGAAAATTCATCAATTATGTTAAATGTTTGGACTTGAAGTTGACATTGCTTAGAATAGATGAATTTTCATATTTTTAGGGGTGTATGCGGGTTGACTTGAGCGGGTTTTGACAAAATCTGATACCCGACCCGATCGATTATCTTTGGGTTGAGTTAAGTTTTAAACCCGTATTTTTTTCATTTAACCTAAACTGACCCGACCCGATTAAGAACGGGTTGAATTACGTGAGCGGGTCGACCCGCGTCCATGTAGACCCCTAATAGCATATATCAATTTAAACTAAACTAAACCCGTATTTCTTAACTGATATGTGTTACTGATTTTCAGGATACCAACAACAACAACTTAAAGATGTACGTGAGATTTCTATACTAATCATGAAAGGCCAAGAAACATTGCAAATTGACGATAGACAAAAGCCATTAGATATAGATACTAAGTTAAATGTGTAATATAAATTACACAATATGTAATGAATGTAAATAGATACACACACACATATATATATATATATATATATATATAAAAGTTGTCTAATATTATTATTTTTAGCAATATTTTATAAATCAAATAAGGAAATAAGATTAAATAAATTGTTAATTGTTAATTAATTAACATCACGTAACTTTAACATAATGGATTTAAAATAAATGTCACAAGAAAAATGGAATACAAATAATTTATTCTTAAGACAATTATTATTTGTCCATTGTAATATGTGTAGTTTGAAAGGAAAAAAAAAAAGAGTCCAATGAAGAGAGTTATAATCTGAGCCTAATAACCACAACAATACTACAAAGTTCAATAGATCCATTAGGATTTTCAAACAACCCTAACTTTATTACATTCACTTTTTACCTCACTCACCTTTCAATCTCATCTGCGTCCACCATGGCTTCTTCTTCAAAGGGGTAATTTTTTTGCTTCATTTTTAGTTTCCATTTAAATATTTTTCATGTTACTTTCTTGATTTTCTTAAATTTGTTCGTTTTCATCATTTTATCTCTTTCTCTTAAATGTTAATATTTCATTATTTTATTTATTTATTTTATTTCTTTCTCTTAAATGTTAATATTTCATTATGTTTTCAGAAAGCATGTTTGATTTGACGAATGAAAACATTTTTTTTTTAATAAATATATAATTTTGTTGATCATTGCTAGGCACATTTTGGAATTAACAAAGTGACAAGTTCCTTCAAAAACCCAATAATGCTCAGTTTTGAATAAGATGGTGGTGACAGTTATGAATCAGCCGATGATGACAATCATGAATCAAATGATGATGATTCAAATGGTGATGGCAGTGATGATTCGGAAGGAGATGCTTTACTTAAATTTGAAAATGTTTGGGAACTTGAAAGTCACCAAAGTTATTGCAAGTGGAAAAAATATTTTCGCAAGTGTCATTACAAGTGTTTCGCAGCAACATATTCACAACAACAAATTACATCATAACAGTAGCAACAAATTATAAATTACATATTGACAGTAGCAACATATTCACAGTATGAATTACATATTTACAGAACAAATTACATCATGACAGTAGCAATAAATTACAAATTATATAACTTTCAGTTCGAGGACAAACTGACACCATTCTTCTTTTATTTCTTTGAGATCACTTTCAGAGTATGTTGGGTTGAAGTTGTCAAAATACTATGCAATATAATACTTTAACATAAATAAGTTAAAATCATATATATATATATATATATATATATATAGTTTATATATCAAAATCAAAATATAATGAAAATAACGTACCGGTTCTGGAATTATATGTTGATTCAAATCAACAATCTCCTTCATGAACCTCATTATATAGTATCCGCAGTCTATGTTGTTAGTTTGACACGGAGACTATAAAATAAAACATGTACGCCAATAAATATTTATGCATTGATTGTAAATGAAAATTTAAAGGCATATAATTAAGTTCTATAACAAAAATTTCAAACCTTTATTGGAAGCCATGTGATGTTGTTTGACTTATTCTTCGACACTGAAGCACCCCTTTGAGCGCGAAAAACTTGCAGAGCATTATCAAATAAATGTGATTATTATTCAATGACCAAACATATTATTTATATATGTAAGAAATAAATGAATATTACTTACGTGTCGAATATGTTCTTTATATCAGGGTGATTGTTGAAATGACCGTGCCTAAATAATAAATAATTTCAGAAGTCCCATTTATGGCAAACAACACCCAATGTTGCCTACAACAACAAAAATTTGGTTGGCAAATTTGTTTACACAATTCATAAAGTATCATCAATTAAAAAAGATATAGATAAAGTATCTAATTACGTACCCTGAATTGTATGGTGCCAGAAACAGCTTGTCCTTCTCTTTATTTTCTATAAGTATATCAACTACATATTTTTTACATTAACTGGATCGAACTTAAACATGGATAGTTTATGCGGAGATAAGAATGCAAATCAACTTGTCAATTTCCGCGTGCACACCAACATCTCATACAAAAACCTTCAATTAAAATATAAAATTAGATTAATTATCAATAAATTAATGTGGCAGTGATGCAATTAAAAGGTAATTTTTATCTTAAATAAAGTATTTAAATTACCTGATGTATATGCTGATCACAGTAGCACTCAGCTCTTTATGATCGAGAAGTTCATATATTTGCTCTTTGCCAAGTATTTCTACATACTCATCTCCGAATATACCTTTTTCCATGTTTATGATACGTGTATCATTATTGCTCTTCATATTCATCTTTGTTGTTATGTCAAGACATGACCCAAATCGAGAAAGGCGTGGTTGACTTATTTTAGGAGCAGCAACTGATTTTCCTCGATCCAATTTTTGCAGTTTGGAAGATTTATTTTTACCCGGACCTGCACTTGCGGTGTAGCGGGTTTATTTTTTGGTTGAATCTGAAAAAAAATGAGGTTGATCAGTTTGTTAGTTATTATAGAAAGCTAATCATATCATATACCTGAATTGATGTATATATCAAACCTTTTCTGGTAAAGTGACAGACTCATTGCGAGGGATCTTCTTATCATTCCCTTTAGCAAGAATCTAAATAAATGGGAAATTAAAAGCGGAAAAATCAGCAATTAAACATAATCAATCATAATCATACAACTAAACATACACAGCAATTAAAACATACCACCTCAGTGCCAACAAGATGTTTCGGCCATGCCACATAGCTACCTATTGCTTCTCCAAAAAATTTCATATCTCTGTCGTTGTCGGGGATAGACAACGGTGCAAGTGGTTCTAAAGCTATCACAGGTGACACTTTAACATGGCCGGCAGGGACGGGATTGTTGTGCAATACTTCTCCCAATGTATTATATAATGTTCCTTTCCCAACCATGCGACGGGTAGGGGAAGACAAGTATAGCAAGCAACGTGAAACACCCTAAATCAATGGTTAATACTTAAGTATGTGAAACAATTATGTTGAATGAATTTCTTATTTCGTTAAGTAATTAATTACATTCAGGAGACTTTTATGACCAATGTTGCAACTTCCATCTTCGCTGTCTATTTGCATTTCACGTTGAAGTTGCTTTTCCTTATCCTTTTTAACCAAGTATGCAACTTGCTCCGATAGGGTTTTCAGCGCTTCTTATACTTGATCATTCGAGGGATTTGTGCGCTTCTCATGTGAAAAATAACTTTTGGGAGTCATGCCAAATCCCTTACCCCTCAAACGACCATAATATTCAGGAACATTGAATACCTTGCCAAGAATGTCCCTGCAACTAACTTCTTTATTCTCATCTTGATTTTTAAGACATTGTTCCAAATTTTCCTAAAATACATGTACTATTAAAAAGATAAGTTCAATATGATTTTTAAAAGACAATATTAAAGTGATAGTATACTTACACATTGTTGGACAACTTGTTGAACATTTTCGTTATCCATTATTCCATCTTTATTAATGTGAGCCTCCTTCCACAAGATATGACGATCCAATGGTTGATCGGATTTTGTCTCTTGCATCTGTTCGTTAAGACATAAACAAAATATTAGTTAGAAACTATAGTTTATAATCTACCACAATGTATAAAAGTGATGTTTACTTACAATTTTTTGCTTTAAACGTGCATTCCCATACGCGATCTTTTGTATGGATGCATTCGGTTCTTTACTCACTCCCGATTTGCTGTACTTATATTCTATATATAAATAAATAAAAAATAACGATCGTGTAAAAACATAAGATATGAATATGAATAAAACACACATGCTAATAAAATAAATATTACCACAAATGCGGGGTTTGAACGTTTAGCTACAAAAGAGGTCAACTCTTCAGTTGATATGTAGTGTTTGTAAATGTTTGGAGCTTCAACATTCAAATATTCACACTTGTCTCTTAAGTAACAATTCGATAGATGAGATCTAAATCCTCTGTGATGTTTACCAGCAACTCTAAGTACGTAATTTTTCCGCATATCTTTAATATTAAAAGCGCTCTGCAAACCAAATAAATAAAGAGTTTGAATAAAAGTATTTCAATGGAAAAAATTATAAGTAAAAAAAAAGTGGAGTAAAAAATTTATTTGTACATCACTCCACAATATGTCTTTAGCATCCTTCAAAGCATTGTCTCTCCAATCATCAATTGTTATTGGGATATTTTGACGAACAACAGCACCGATGTAACTTACCATCATTGAACTGTTGAGCTCAATCGGCTGGCCACTTTCATTCCATCCCACCTAATAAAAAAAGAAAAGAAAATAAAATCTAAACAAAAGTATAGTATATATATCTCAAATTTTATTCCAATACTTCTTGCTTTGATGACTTTTTGCATTATAGTTGCCTCACGTTTCGCTTCGTTTTCATATCCAAAGTGTTGACAACTTTAGTGTTTACAACTTCATCGTTTTGACGGCCTAAATCGTTATTGGAATCCATTTATCTACACATTTCACACATTATAAGTTCAACATGCAGTTTAGTGACAGCAACAGATTGAATAAATACAACATGCACTATAAGTTTAGTGACAACAAGATATTAATAACAATACCTGTAGTTTAGGGTTACGATGTCGCAGAAATACAAGTAGAAATGTCTTGTGCAGCGAGAAGATAGCACTAGGGTTCCACAGAGCGCTTTAAAAAACTAAATAAAAAGTGCCTTAAAAATCTTTATGGTTCGTAGGGATAGTACATAGTGAAAATGGAGAATAATGAAAACAGAGAGTATGTAATGAATATGGACAGTAGAGTTCGCAATAAGAAGAAGAGGGTCGGGTTCGTATAGAGAGTAATGAAGATGGAGAGTATGTAATGAAGAATGGTTTCACATTGCCAAGTTCGTAGGGATGAGAATACATAATGAACAAGAAAATGAAGAGGCGGTTTCTTATTATCAGTTTACATAATATTTTAAAAAACCCTTTTACAGCGCTTTTCCAAAGAATGCTTTAAAAGATCCTATTACAGCGCTATTCCAAAAAGCGCTTTAAAACACTATATCAAAAGCACCTTAAATAGTCTTAATAGTGCTTATAGACACACTATATAAAAGGCGTTATATGAGCATTTTACAGCGCTTTTGCCCATAAGCGCTGTAAATGTTTTGTACTTGTAAATTATTTTATAAAAGTCTTTTACAGCGCTTATGGGCAAAAGCGCTGTAAATGTTTTGTACTTGTAATTTAGTTTTTAAAAGCCTTTTACAACGCTTATGGGCAAAAGCGCTGTAGTTGTTTTGTCTCTTGTAATTTATTTTTTAAAAGTCTTTTACAGCGCTTATGGGCAAAAGCGCTGTAAATGTTTTGTTTTGTAATTGTAATTTATTTTTTAAAAGCCTTCTACAACACTTATTGATCAAAGCGCTGTAAATGTTTTGAAATTGAATTTTTAAAAGCCTTAGAATATGTATATCATTTTATAATGTGAGATAATATTATCCATACTCATGAATGCTAGTTGTCATCTCTAAAATGATTTTTATCAAATTATTCATATCAACTTATATGATGAGTTCAGATTATAATTAAAAAATTTATCAAATTGTCATATCTAAAATAATTAAATAATATAATTAAAAAAATTGTATGATGAGTTCAAGTTCTGGCAGAAAATCAGTATAAGCATAAAATCAAATACAGTTCAAGCTAAATGTTAAATACTCATCAGTTCTGGCAGGTCAAGTTACATGAAATTAGTATAAATTACACGATGAGTACAGATCATTAAATGACTTATATAAAACACATACACACCTTAAGATGTCCTTCTTCTTTTCCTAGTAGGATTCACATTTGTTTGTCCTTTAACGATACGAAACGATGGATCAATCCAAATTCGCTCATCATGATCATCTCTAAGATATAAACCATCATCAATTGAATCAATTTCACGTGGTTGTGATGTTGCAAAGAAAATATCATTACCAACATCTTCAACGTTGTTGTTATCATCACTTATTTTATTGGTCGATAGGACAACATACCATTTCTCATCAGCAGGATCAGTGACATAAAACACTTGTTGAGCTTGCAACGCTAAAATAAAAGGCTCATCTTTGTATCTCACCCTACTAAAATCGACAAGCAAGAACCCTGACTCATCAATCCGAACACCATTATTATTATCGACCCACTTGCAACCAAAGATGGGAACACGAAACATTGTGTAATCCAACTCCCATATGTGCTGGATAACCCCAAAATATGATAGATTTGCATATATTGGGTTTTTGTCTTTTGCACTTGAGATATGCATCGCTTCAGCTACTAGAGTGACTCCGCTATTTTGCATAGTGGTTTGATCATCTTGTTTTGTGGTATAAAATGTATAGTCGTTAATTACATAACCAGTGTAAGAAAAGACATGTAAACTCGGGCCATTTGCTAGCCACCTGAATCTCTCTAAAATTGAAGCAGAGTCTATCTCAAACTTTGAGTTAATGTGGTTGTTTAGCCATGTTATAAAACTTCGATTGTGCTCCCGTGTTATCCAATTTTTATTCCCGTTCATGTTCAAAATAGATAACTGATCCATGTGTATTGAAACATACGGTTGAACATCATCATCATTATGTAGAACATACAATTGTGTCTGCTCCCATTTTGTCCTTGATATAGTCATTACTCTCTTTCCAATTATCCCTTCTCCTGTTATTCTTCCCGAATGACGAGACATAGGAAGTCCTATGGATTCAACATTGGATAGATATTCAGTACAAAATTCAGCACCTTCTTCGACAATGTATCATTCAGCAATACAACCTTCTGGTCGACTTCTACTTTTTACGTATCCTTTTAATATTTTCATATATCGTTCTATTGGATACATCCATCTCATATAAGCTCGCCCACAAAGTTGTGTCTCCTTAACAAGATGAACATTAAGGTGAACCATTATATCAAAAAACAAGGGTGAGAAATACATTTCAAGGTCACACAAAGTAACAACAATTTCCCTCTGCAATGTCGGTAATTTCTAAGGATCGATCACTTTACTACAAATTTCCCTGAAGAAGAAACATAATTTAGTTATGGCTCATCGAACTTTTTCAAGCAAAATGGAACATATACCTATTGGTAGCAAATGCTCCATTAGAACATGACAATCATGAGTCTTCAAACCTTTTAACTTGAGGTCTTTTGTACAAACTAAATTTTTAATGTTTGAACTATATCCTCTAGAACTTTAACTTCGTGTAGAAATTTACGTAAAACAATTTTTTCCTTTCAAGATAGAGTATGAGCGGTTGTAGGTAGATATGTGCGATTTCCTTTCTTTAAGGGATTCAATTCATTTCTTATTCCCATATCGACCAAATTCAATCTTGCATTGATGTCATCCTTAGACTTTCCTAGAACACTGAGTAACGTACCAATAACACTATCAAATACAATTTTTTTCAATATGCATCGTATCAAAAAAATATCTTAAATACAATGACTTCCAATATGGCTATTCAAAGGACAACTAAAAGTAAACACTAATAAAAACATTAATTAATTCTCTCCTCTAAATGATAAAGATGTAAAAACAATATCTATTAGCTAGAAAATATAATCCTACTATCAACTTTCATAATTATTACGATATAATTAAAGAATTCCTATATTTAAGGACGAAAATTGTACTAACAATTACGACATTGTCATGAACACTTAAAAAAAATCGAGAATTGGAAATACAAAAAATTAAGCATTTATAAGCCTGAGCTATGTAATGGAGAAAGTCATCCAAGCTTTCTGCAAACACTAACACTTGCTTTGCATGCAAAGTAACCGCATCATCATTGATAACTATTGCAAGAAAAGAACGTCACATGATAACAAAAAAATATGTCCTTAATCTTTAATGATAAGCCACCTGGATATATATAGAGAGAGAAAATGGGAGGATACAGTAATGTACTTTTATTAGGGGTACATTAATAAACTAATTTGAAAATAGACTAAAAACTAAGGTTAAACTATTTTAAAATAATTACTTTCTTGATTCGATTTTTTTGGTAATGATTACAATCCACCAAATCTTTATTTATAGTAAAAATGAACGACATATTCTAATAAATATACCCATGACTCACCATAATGGATCTATCTAGATCTTTTTAATAATAAGTGACTCATTATGTAAAATATTTAATGAAACTTGGGCCTAGTCATTACATATTTGGGCCATAACAAATACTAATGGACCCTTAGATCAACGTAGGTGGATGAGATTAAAAATGTCTCTCCCTAGATATTCAATTCCCTTTTCAATTCATCTTCTCCAATCCACCCTCATCTACCATACATGCACCATTTCTACTCATTGTCGATAACCACTGTAAAATGTCCACTTCAATGACATTAAATATTCTATTTTTTTTACAGCAAATACCCTATTTTTTTAATCATTACAGACATTATTATTATAAATCGATTAAAATTGAAATATTGTTATTTTGAAGAAGAAAAATAGTTAAATATGTTTTGGTCTGACACCTTTAAATTAGTCCATATTTAAATTTTACTATTTTTTCCCTATAGTGTGCACTGTTTGAAGGAATAGGAATAGTCCCTGCTATTAAATTTTTGTTGACTAGCATAACATAAATGACATGTGTGCTACCATATGTTTTGTCATGTCCCTTATTTAATCCATGTTGACTTTTTTTGTTCTCTAGTTTATTTGACTGCTTCAAAACCTAATATTATATTTAGTGTATGTGTAAAATTTCAATTTGATACTAGAGAATCTCATTTAAGTGTTGTTAAGAGAAACTTTAGATATTTGAAAGACATTACTAATCTAAAATGGCTCACAATGAATTCTAGAAGAAGGATTGAATATCGTTCAATAGTTTTGAATAATTGTTTCAAAATTGTTTGACTCGCGTAGCGGAAAATCAAATTTTTTTAATTCAATGGACCGAATTATTCAGCATATTGGATTTTGCTATTGAGTCGTACATTGATGGTATCAGAAAAAAAAACAACACAAATCATATCCAAACTTACATACGAAAAACAAAAAATTTGATTGAAGTTGTTTTGAAAAAGATTTTGATGCTTTTAATCAAATTCACAAAGATCTCAAGTTAAAGACTCAATGAATTACAATTAATAGAACACCAAGATATCAAACTTATCAATTTGAATCAAAGTCCAAGGTGTTAAAAAAAGTTAAAAACAGAAATTCTTTCAACACATGAAATCAAGACAAGATTCTAAAAAAGAAAGTTTTAAGAACAATCTTTTTATCAATTTTGCACAAAAACAAAAAATGCCACGAAACTCCAATTATAATGAAAATCAAATAGCAATGTAAAATTGCAAAGGCTAAAGATTAAGCGAAAGAGACAATCATGTGAAGATTTATATAGGTTAATCTGCTTTTCCCTCACGTGTAGATTACGTCATGTCCCCACTCAATAGAATGAGTGTTTCTTCCTTGATTATTGATTTTGAACATTTACAACAACATTCGATGAATATTAGAAAACCTTGCACACAAACCTTTTTCTAAAGAGCTCTTTGACATAATGTCTTGGAATAGTCCTACAATTTCTAAACATACCAATCTTCAAGATGAAGATCACACTTCAACCCATGAAAGATAGACGCTTAAGGAACCCTCTCTAGAAAACCCCTAAAGATCACCTTCTTCAATCCTTCGATACACAATTCAATGATATCCCCTTGATGATTTGTATCTATAATAGACATCCTAACAATTGAAATACCCTCGTTATTCTTTCTCACTTCAAAACTCGTTTGCACACCCAACTTGATTAAGAAAGAGTTTTCAATTTGTGATGTGATCTTGAATGCTTGAGTATGAGAAATGGGTGAAAATATTCTTATATTCGGAAATGATTAGAAACCTTTTATATAATGCATGAAAAAGTTAGGCCAATGAAAAAAATTTCTATGAGAAATAACAACTTCCTTAAAATTGTCAATTTTCAAGACTGTAGATCTAGTAAGTGGATTCACACACCCTGTAAATCGATAATACATGTTTGAAAAACCAATTTTGAAGTCTGTAGTTGTGTGAATCGATTCACACATGGGTAAGTTGACTCATCAAACAACCTATGTTGCTCATAAGATGATCCACATGACATGTGAGCTAATTTACAAACCTAAGACTTCAAAAACCGAGTTCTTGATGTTGAGAAATCGATTCATAAGTTAGTAAATCGATTCAAAAAGTTAAAAGTCACTTAGAAAAGGTTTCTGAAGTGTTTTAAACCATGCCAAAGTAATAACATGATCATTCTACAAAGTGTACGCGTGCTAATTCAACATATAACAACACTTATGCATGGTAAAACTTGTTTGTTTATGATTTTTTTATTGATCAAGTACTCTATACAATATGACACAAATATTGTCTAAACTATGCAATATGACATCACTCAAAAACACTAAGTCTAAACTAACTATAAGACAACTTACAATTACAGGTTTGTTGTATAAGAAATCACATGAATATAAGTTAATATAGAATTTTGTGATGTTGTAGATAAAACTAAACACAAAAGCGCCAATGGAAGTTGTACACTCATTGGTGAAAATATGATCTCATGACCAAGCAAAAGACAAGGAACAATTGTTTTATCTACTACAGAAGTAAAATATGTATTAGTAGCAAGTTGCACACAACTACTTTGGTTAAAACATCAACTTGAAGACTATCAGATGAATGAGAGTAACATTCTTATATTTTGTGATAACACTTCTACTATTTGTCTAACAAAAAATCCAATCTTACATTCAAGAGTCAAACATGTTGAGATTAAACATCATTTCATTTATTGACATTAAATTTATTGACTTTGGCCATCAATGGGTAGATATATTTACAAAAATGTCTAGTTGAAGATAGATTCAATTTTATAAAGCAGAATTTAAATATTCACTTTATAAAAGAATGATACTTCACACATTATGTTGATTTCCTCTAGTAAAATCAATGGTATTCTGCCTTCGGAAAACTAAATTTTCATTCTGCATCTAGTGATTTAAAGTTTTGTTTTGTATCTGATAAACAAAAATATTTTAAAACTTTGGTTGAACACAATGAAAATTCTTCCTCTAGTCAATTAACACTAACGCATTGATCTATATGATTGTTGGCATTCAAGCATGAATAGCTTCTCTCATCTGTTGAGATGAACTTGAAATGATATGTGTGATTTTCAAGGGTGGCTCATTCATTACAACTCTCTTTTTATACAATTTTATAATTTGTTTTTAATTTTATTTCAAAAATTAGAAACTCAAATATTTTGAATAAATAGTCTCCCTCACACTCACTGTTCACCCACTACCTTCATATAGTCTCCCTACATTCTTGAACCTTTAACTTCCAAATTCTTCTCGACAACTTCTTTCTTCAACCTTCACTACAACTTCTTTCTTCTGAACGTGTTGGGAGAAATGAGAGTTCAGTTTTGGAACTTACATGATAATGAGTTCAACTACATCAATGATTTATATGACATTGTGTGGTTTAATTAGTTCAATCTAGAAGAACTAAAGATTTATGATGTGTTAATAAAGGAGTTTTGGAGATACGCAGAAGCCATTAATGATGAAGTGATAAGGAATGTTTTCGAGAAACAAGTTAGGATCACTCATCCCTCCACTCTTCCAATGACTAAGTGTTTGGATGAAGGTCCACAACTTAGACTTGAATTTGAAAAGACAAAAGGGTGTCTCCAAAATCAACAAATAATTTTTGAATACCCCGAAGGTTACTATAGTATCTGCATAACTAAAGCACAAGTATAAGGTTTTGTTCGAAATTCTGATTAGGCTATGTTGAACTCAAGGGAGGCTTCATTGATCATATGAGCACAAATCTTAAGAATCTATTGTGATACATCTCAAAAACGGTGAAGATAAACTTGCGTAATTTGATTTGATTCTGGAATAGATAAAGAGTTTTGTGTTTCACTCGAGAATGGGAAAGAATTGAATGAATCAAACGTTTTTTTATAACATTTTCCGCCCTTAATCAAATGGGTTCACAACTATAAATACCTGGCTTCATTTAGCTCAAATCGCACCACTTCATATATTTTTTCTCATTCTTTCTTTGTTCAATCAAGCTCCCTTTTATGCTTTGTTGCAAACTCTGGGAGACATGGTTCTCGATAAAGATACCTTATAATATGGTATTTTTCTTAATAGTGATATTCCTCTCAAGGCTTCAACTCACAAATTATACGACCTCCCAATTTAGCAAACATGGTGCTAGGTCTATTGTTAGGGGAATATAAGGACTTTGATGGAGTTTTTTTCTTCATATTCCCATTTCTTCTAACATGTAAACTTTTTTTGCAGAACCTCTGGATGATAATGATAATCTTTCTTTGTAATATGTCAATCCAGATGACTTCTCCATTTCTTTCGTTTGTTGTAGTCACATGACGGAAATATAGATGTCATTAGAATTCGATATAGAAGACTGGTAAGGTCCTTTCTCCAATACATTGAGACACTTTTCCATTGACAACTCCATATCTTTGGAGGAGTATCTCATGTTTGTTCGACCCCATTTCTTATAATTAGATTCTTTATTAGATGCATTTTTATTTTAATATTACCTTATGCTACTTTGTATTTTCACGTTTATGTAATGTTCCAACATATTCTAATCTATCGAATACATTACTAAAAGTTCTCTTTTTTATTACTTGTCACAGTTTATTATAATTTTTCACATAGTGTGTTTACACAGTTTTCAATGCTTTTGTATTAACAGCTCTATTAGGCAAACTAGAATTAACATCCACTAATGCATAAGCATTTCCTTAAAATACATCTGTAACAGTAAATGAAAATTTGCATTTTGGATACAATTTAGCATATTCAAAACCAAATTATCCATGGGCAAAATGACTTAAATTTAACATGGGTATCATTGAAAAATTTTACACGTTCTTTTCTGTCAGAGAATGTTTTCCAAGGTCTCTAATCTTTCGTCATAAAATTCATCCAATTCTTCGAGCATAAGTTTCCAATAATCCTCAATTAGCAAGTCATTTTTTTTCTCATACACATAGACTCTAGACTAAATTCGATAGGCAACATTGCGTCATGAACAACCACTGATTTGTAAGGTGAAGTGCTTGTTGAATCCCTTTGAGTTTCTAAATGCCCATAACAATTGATTAAGATTACTATGCCAATTTTGAGGCTTTTTATTGATATATTTCTTAATCAAACTTATAATAATTTTGTTCATGGCCTCAACCTGCAATTACTTGTGCGTAATAAGGAGTAGAAGTTAAATATTTATCTTCCTTGATTTAGTATACTAAACCATTTTCCTACCAATAAATATTGATGCTTGGTTAGGGGTAATTGTTTAGGGTAAACCAAATCTACACACAATGTGATTTTCTATAAATTCAATTACATTTTCTTGAGCTACCTCTTTTAGAGAATAACCTCCAACCATTAGTGAAGTAATCCACTCCTACTAAAATGTATTTACACCCTTTTGATGAGTTGGAGGTGTATTTGGCCTATCAAATATAGGGTCCATCCTCTTTGAAGGTGAAAGAACACAAGAAAAGGGGGTTTGAATTGTGTTTTTTTTTATCTAAAATATTTTTCATGAAAACAAGTTGCGGTTAGAAACATAAAACAATATTAACAAAAGTAAAGAGATAAGGAAGAGAGATCACAAAATCGATTTATCATAGTTCACCACCAACACTGTAGTTGTGTCAAATCCACTAAATCAAATAGATTTCCACAAGCATATAAAATCTACTGTCTTTTGACTATGCTATAATCTTATCAAAATTCTAGCATAGTACAATCAAGCTTTTAAGATTGCAGACACTATTGGGCTAGTTACAAATATGAGGGGTTGAAGTGTTTCTGGGTAACTCTTAGAGGAATATTTTGTAGTATAAACACTCACTAAAACTACTATGATAATTTAAGAAACTTTTCAATTTTCTATGTACAATAATTTTTTGCTTAGAAGTTTCATGTATAATCGTTTATCTATGTTTTGCTGCTCATACTTCTTTTTATAGAGAAACTTGATGCCATTAGGGTTTCCGACCATTGCAGAAATTGTTGACAATTCTCGTACGAAATGTAAGGCCCATATAATTAATCACATGTCTTGAATCTTGACATTTATTCTTGTCCTTTCTTAGCTTTGTATGATTCAGCGTATCATAATCATTAAAAAAAACAAAAAATTAGAGGATGTGTGTATCAGAGGATCACATGAAGTTTGTTGCTAGATGTTTAAATTAGAGGATATCTTCCATTAGAGGATGATAGATAATTTTCTTGGGTCAAGTTGAATGTTGACTTTTTCTTAAGCTTGACTTAGAGGATTGAATTTCCTTAGAGCATTGGCCAAATGATCAAAAGCATCTTTAAATGCATCCATCAAATGTAGACGGATCAAGGTAGGCGTTAAGGCACATTGATTACAGTCTTTAGAGGCTCATTTGATGATTGAAAACCACAAGAATGAACAGGGTTGGAATTGTGTACTGTTTTAAAAAACTTTTTCTTTCAAAATAGTAGTTACCAATATAATTCAAAGCAGATTTATCCTGGTTTATCACCAACTGATTTTTCACATATCCATAAAACAATGTCTAGTCAGGCTGACGATGTTCAAGTTTCTCAAACTTCTAGCTAAGTACAATCAAGATGTTGAGGATAACAACCACTACTAGGCAAGGTTACAAGAATGTTTTTAAGGAATTTTTTGAAGAAATCTCAAAATAGAATGTTAAAAATTATGCAATCATAATATAAGTAAAGTTTCAGCACTAAAGGGATAATAAAGCTTGTCTATATATATCTTCATAATTTATTCAATATATCTTGATTTAAACCTACGGGTTTAATAGAGGATAAATTTTTTAGAGAATATCATTGCATTTCTTCAATTAGAGGATAAGGCCAAGTTTGATGAGCAGAAAATGTTGAGCAGTTGACTTATTCAAAGTTTAAGGCTCAAAGGATTGACTTAAGATAGTTGACTTCTAACAGAGGGTTGACTTGAAGTGTTGACCAGATGATCAACTGGGTTGCAAGAATAATCACGCACAAAATTATCAGAGTGAGTTTGATTAGTTCTATTCACCAGAAACGCATTAAGAGCGCTTTGATCAAAGTTGTAATGCATATTTTTGATTTGTTAATCCTTTTGCTTTTATCATCATAGAATGCATTGTTGAGCCTTCAAACTTTTATAAGAGACTCTGCACAACTGGAAGAATGGGTGAGGTTTGAGAGTTGGTTTGGGTAGTTGTTTGAGGAGGATTATTTTGAGAAGTTGATGTTATGGAGGTTGTGTTTTGTTGAGGTGAGGTTGGAAATTCAGTGTTTAGAGGATACGAGTTTCTTTTGTAGCGAGAGATTTAAACAAGTTCTTCTCCAAGGCTAGTAAAAAGTAATCATCAAAGGTATCTAAGTCAGATGATACATTGATTGAGGTTGTGGCTTCCTAGTTTAATGGTGCATAGTTAGGTGAAGGTTCATTAGATGGTTCAGGTTCATAGGAGGTTGTAGTTAAAGTTAAATCAAATGGTTGGTTTTGCTTAGTAGGTCCTAAGGTTTCAGAAGTACGAACAAACTTAATAGATGGAGTTACCTTTTATTTCTTCCTAGGAGTGAGGCTAGCTTCATCCTCATATGCATTTTCTATTTCTTCTTCAACCCCTATATTAACAACCCTAGCTTGCCTCTTCAACTCTTTCTCATACTCTTGTACAACTCTAGGGAAAGCAAAACGAAACGGAGTTCGTTCATGGTTGTTTTGATGATCCTTATATAAGCTTGGATAACCTCTTTATCGTCCTCTTCAAAAATTAGAGCATACAGACCTCCAACAACAACAAAATGTGTGGTGGGACCCATTTGACCGCCCAATGAGTCTCTTAATTTATGTTCCTACCTTGACGTTGTCCTTGGAAGAAATAGTCCTCATCTTGATGATGTTGTTGATATTAAACATAATGGCATAGGAAAAGACCATTTGTTCATCCTTTATTTTCTCTCGAACTTCCTCCAAAGCTCTAATGAGTGGAGTCCTCATCAGCACAACAGTAATCAGCCTTGAGTAAGGGATGGTTTTAATCTTCCTAGATCTGGAGTTGATGACACATGACCTCATGTGTTCTAAAACAATATTGGGGTGGTTGGTCTTTATCTTTTTGAAAGATGTTCCACATCAATCTTTTCTCACACGGTCAACAAAACCACATTTTAAGCACTAGACACCTAATCAAAATTTTGAAAACATCTTGTATGTAGGAAGAAAATAAACATATTTGGTGTTGTTTTTTGGGTTTTCAAACAATTCCTTGTTGATTTTAGTAGAGCCAACCTTTGTTTCATATCCATTATCCATTACCATGCCTTCATCCAAGCATCTGGTAATAGTAGTTATTGTTTGTTGAGTGACCTTGACAAAAATCCCAAAGATCACACTTGAAACTTCTCCATCTTTGTTTGCATTTGCAAACCTCCAGAACTCTTTAACCAGAACATATAGATCAATGAGTTGGTCTAGGTTGAAATAATTAGACCATCCAATGCTAGCAAAATCCTCAATAAAGTTGAATTCATTCTTAGCAAGGTTGGTGATGTCTACTTGTGGTTTGTTAAGAACATCCAATTGATTCACATTGCATGCCATTGTAGGAGAAGAATTGGCATGAGTAGAACTAGAACACGAGGCCATTGTTGAATGAAGAAGAATTTCATAGAAGGATTTGAATGAAGTGTTCAAAATGATTTCTAGGTTTTAAAAGTGTGAGAAAAAATAGTGAAGGTAGTGAGTGAATAAGTGTTGGTTTTGATGTTAAAATGTATAAGTTTCAAAAGAAAGAAAGATAAAAAACTACCACACACGCTTTTAGAGACAAAAGAGAAGATGTGTTAGGATACCAAGTAATCATACAAGTTTCACGAAAATTGTTCATATAACATATAATACATTGAATTTTAATTAGCCAGAGGTAGATGAAAGACCCAACTCTATTAGAGGTAGAATATACGTGTTTAACCTATTAGTCTATTTTACAAGAGGAAAACCAAACATGCTTTCAGAGGGAAAACATAGTTTGTTCTGACCAAAGGCAAAAGCATACAACGATTACAACATCACTCCTTTTTAATTGAATGTTTCAATTTATATTTATAAAATTGAGTCTATCTTCAGCAAGGGATTTTGTAAAAATATTTTCCTACTTATGATCCATGTCTACAAATTAATGTCTAAAATACCTTTATGCGCATAGCCTCTGATAAAGTGATGTTTAATCTCTATATGTTTTTCTCTTGAGTGAAAAATAGGGTATTTTTTTGTTTAAGACCATACAGAGATTTGTTTCAATTTAAAAACATAGTCTTGAAATTCATTATCTTCAAAGCCAGGAGGTTGTTTGACATACACTTCTTCATTTATATAACATTTGAAAATGCACTTTTCACATCCATTTGATATAAAATAATTTCACCAAAAGCTGCAAATAAAAGTAAAATCCTAATTGCCTCTAACCTTACTAGAAGGGAAAAAGTTTAAGTGTAATCAATACCTTCTTACGGACTGTAGCCTTGAGCTACAAGTTTAGCTTTGTTTCTTTCCACTTTACATTTTTCATTTAACATGTTTCTAAAAATTCACTTGGTTCCAGTAAGTGTCTTTTGTTTAAGTCTAGTTAATAGATCCCATACATCATTCCTATTGAACTGGTTTGGTTCTTCTTGCATGGCCACTATCCATCCATCATATGATAAGGTTTAATCAATTGATGCAGGTTCAATTATAGACAAAAGCCAAACATTGATGTTTCCTTGAAAGTAGAATTGGTCTTGAAAGGAACATTCACATTCTCTATAATCAGCATGTCTGGATATTGATGATTTGTATTTCAATCCAAGTCTAGGTTCTTATTGACTTTGACTGATGGATGGTTTATCATTAGTTATTTTTATGCTATTATGATCATCTTTAGGTACTTCATAGGCAAACTTTGTGGCTTCCTATGATATTTCTGGTTCCTCTGATATCAATAAATATGCAAAATCTTAATCTAACTTTAAGTTTTTATGGCCAAGCTTCTTGTCATCAAACTTGACATGAATGTGCAGTATTTGCTACTTCTGCCCAGAAGTGTTTTGTAACATTCATTTCATGAATCATTGTGTGTGGCTTTTCCTTAAGAGATCTATTTTTCCTATCTGCAACATCATTTTGTTAGGGTGTTCTAGAAGAATAACAATTATGTAAAATTACGTTCTCCTCCCAAAAGTTTTCTAAAGGTTTGTTTTCAAATTCACCTGTATGATCAGTATGAATTGTTCTAATAAAAAAACCTTTTTCATTTTCCACTTGTCTACAAAAGGAAGTGAAGACTTTATGTAACTCATGCTTGTGTTTAAGGAATTTTACCCATGTACATCCGGAATAATCATCAACAATGATTAGTCCATACTTTTTACCACCAACAAAGGTTGTCCTCACAAGACCAAATAAGTCAATGTGCAAGAGTTTCAAGTGGTCTAGAACTGGAAACAACATTATTTGAAGCAATGCAT
Source organism: Cicer cuneatum (assembly GCA_037974295.1). NCBI lineage: Eukaryota > Viridiplantae > Streptophyta > Magnoliopsida > Fabales > Fabaceae > Cicer > Cicer cuneatum. The sequence continues at coordinate 52,819,054 of JBBPBO010001985.1, read as the reverse complement.
GATTTTATTGGTTTCCCTTTCTGACATGCCTCACAAAGAACATCTGATTGATTTATTTAGCAAATATTATTTTTCGTCTAGCCTGTAAATAGTATGCATCCATTTGTTTGACTAATTTCCATATGAGACTTTGGATTGATGCAACATCATAACCACTACCACTTAATTGACTTATGCTCAATAGGATATGCATCAGCCATTTTACAAGTAAACATTTTTAATAGAGGGAAAAGAGCCATTACCTACTATACCACATCCTATGATCTTACGCTTCTGATTTAATCCAAATCCTACATATCTTCCTTCTTTGAGTGTTAGGTATTGAAAAATAGACTTTTCTCCCATCATGTGTCGTGAGCATCCATTATCAAGTACCATGATTGGTGTTTCAACTTTGTTGCTAAGGATATCTGCAAGATAAATTATTTTTGCCTTAGGTACCCACACCTGGTTGGGTCCATGTTTTCAACATACGACAAGTTCTTTTGTGATGAACTTTCTTCAAGCAATAGGAATAGACAAATTCATATATGTTATGTTTAGGTGTTTCCTCTAGTTCTTTAAAACTAATATCTCTTCTATTGTTTCGCCTAACGTCATAGATCATATATGCTTGTTTGCTTATGTCTATGCTATTTGCAAGAAACTCTTGAAAAGCCTTTTCATACTTAATAAAGTTACAAACCATTTCCTTTGAGGGTTTTGGAATGTTATCCTTCAAAGTCTGATTTTCCCTTTTTATAGTTTCAAAACATTATTCAATGGCGTTGTATGTGCGTGTTAAGATAGAAAAGCTTTTCTAAGATTTGAATTTTGAAGAATCATTGTGATTTTTGATTAAAAACTCATTTAACATCATTATTAGTTCATTATGAGAAAGGTCATTTAATATCTCAATTTCCTCATCAATTTCCTTATCAAATAATTGTCTTGATATAAGAACCATGTTTGCTTGTTCTTCATCTTCATCAAAGGATTCATCATAATCATCCTAGGTAGGCAGAAGGCTTTTCTTCTTTCCTCTAAAAATTTTCCTCTTAAAGCTTCCATTTTCAAGCTTAGGACATTCTAATTTGAAGTTTTGTGGTTCTTTGAATTCATAGAAGATAATTTGTTTATTCTCTAATTTTTCTTTTCTTTCATTTTTATAATTGGATCGTGTGAAATCTATTTTAAGAAATGATTTCTTCCAAGGTTCCACATGGGCTAGAAGTTCTTTGAGATATATGATAGGTCTTTGAGATATATCACCATCAAGTTCACTTTTCTCTGAGTCTTCCTTAGCTTGCAGAACTTTGGAATTTGTTTTCTTCCCTTTGGACTTGAGTGAAAAAGACTTTGACTTCTTCTTTGGTTCATCTTTAACTAGTTCAATCTCATGGGATCTGAGTGAACTCATTAGCTCTTTTAGAGGAAGTTTCTTATGATCTTTAGCCTCTTGAATAACTGTTACTTTTGGTCTCCACTTGATGGGTAGACTACTAAGGATTTTCTTTACATAATGAGTTGTAGTGTAACTCTTTTGAAGAACCTTTAGAGAAGAGACTAAAGTTTGGAATCAGGAGAACATTTTATCAATATCTTCATTTTCTTCCATCTAGAAAAGTTCATACTTTCTGATGAGCAAGTTTGCCTTGGCTTCTGGCACTTGTTTGCTTCCTTCATAGTTAAGGCATAAAGCATCAAAAAGGCTTTTTGTTGTTAGTTTGTTACTACACTTGTCAAACTCTTTAAAGGTGATTGCATTCATCATAAAGTTTTTGGCTTTATGATGTATCTTGTAATGTTTCTTTTGTTCAATGTTAAGCTCTTTTCTGGGTATTTCAACAACATCATCGTTCTTGGGTGCCACATATATAGCCATCTTCGACCATGTCCCAGAAGTCGAGATCATGTGAGATGTTGAAATTTCTTAGCTTGTTCTTCACCAGAGTTAGTCATAATAACAATAATAATAAGATGTTTTCTCAAACACTGTTAAGGGCTCATCTATGATATGGAGCTCAGATACCATTTGAAGAGTGAAAAACACAAGAAAGGGGTATAAATTGTGTACTATTTTTTTAAAAAACTTTTGTACAAAAACAAAAGTTAACAAGAGAAGATAAATCAACAGAAAATAAAGAGATAAAGAAGAAAAAAACATTGCCGATTTATCCTAGTTTACCATAAACAAGGTAGTTACGTCCAGTCCCATCACACTAAAGAATTTAATCCACTAATCAACAATTTTTTCATATGCCCACTGAACAACTACTAGTAATAATGACTATGTTCAATTCTTCTCAACCTTCTAGCTTAGTACAATCAAGTTGTTGAGGATAACAGTCACTACTAGGCTAGGTTACATGAAATTGTTTAAGGGTTTTTTTTTTAAAAACTCTAACAAGAGAATGTTACAAAGTATGCTCTCAGAATACAAGTAAAGTTTCAGCATTAAAGTGATAGTACAAGGTTTATCCGATTACTATGTATTTTTGCAATTAGTTTTTTGTGTTTTTTTTTTGTTTTTGCAGTGAAGATCATTAGTCTTTATATTGAGAAACTCCAAAGTAATTATGGTTTCTGAGAGTTGATGGGATTGCAAGAAAACTGCAAGTAAAATGAAATGCATCAATCTTCATAGATCTTGAATTAGTAATTAAAATTGTCCATATGCATCTTCCAAATTGATGCAGCGTATCTTGATTTAAAGTGACAAGTTTAACATAGAATGTCATTGCATTTCTTCAATCAAAGGATATGTCCAACTTTCATGAGCAAAGGATGTTGAGCAGTTCACTACTTAAAATTATTGGACTCAGAGGATTGACTTAAGATAGTTAACTTTTAATAAAGAGTTGAATTGAAGTGTTAACCAAACGATCAACTGGATTATTAGAATTATCAAAGTGAGCTTGCATTAGTCAAATTCATCAGATGTGTCTTGAGAGTGTGTTGATTAGAGTCAAAGTGCATTTTGCCTTGATAAGTTAATTCTCTTTCTTTGGTCATAAGAGGATTTAACGCCTAGCCTTTTTAACTATTATAAGAGAATCTGCACACTTAAACACATTCATTAAAACATAAATATCTTTCATAAAATAGTTTTGTTATCATCAAAATAATTAAGACTCATTGTTCTTCAAACAACCATGGTTTTAAAAACATTGATCCGAGCCTTGACTTGGTTATATAGAAGAGAAGTGAAAAAGCTTCTGGTATTCAGATGTTCACTATTAGAGCTTGTGTTAGAGAATCTGCACATCTCAAAAAAATACATTAAAACATAAATTGTTTCCACGTATATTTTATAATCATCAAAACAAGAAGTAGGGATCATTCACTTGTTGACACATTTTGTATGTAACCATGTTCTTGACACTGTTAACAAGATTTAGCAAATGTGATACAATCTTCGATCATAGTTGGCCAATACACTACTTGTCGACGTAATACTAATTTCATTTTAACATTTGGCTATGTCACTATCAACAGTGTGTATGTAAAAAAGAGTAAATTTCATGAAAATAAGCAAAGAAAAATGAAAATAAATGCATGAAAGTAAACATAGAAAAGGAAAAATTGCAAGGAATTAAATGGTGTGCTTAAGGATAGAGAATTAGTAATTGTTCAATACATATGATTTCAGAAAATAAATAAGAAGCGTATAAAACAAAACCATATGTTGTTAGTTATAGATAAATTGGCCTAACAGTTAATAGTGTCAACATGACCCATATTGCCGACTTAATGAAATGTGAAGGTGCAAACACGAGAAGGGGGGCTGAATTGTGTTTGCCAAATTTGAATTCTTTTTGCTGTTTTGATGAATGTTGATGTAAATTACTTGGAGATAGAACAATCAGACTTAACAACGGGTAATAACAACATAAGTATTTGAACACAAAGATTTATCCTGGTTCACCATTAACTTGGCTACATCTAGTCCCCTTATGCATATGGCTTTAATCCACTAATTCAAACGCTTTGAATTACACAGCACCTGACCTTCCAAGTCAGTCTTCCCAAACAGCCTGACAACCCCAAACATTTGAGGAACAATCAACACCTTGACTCTACAAGCCAAGTCTTCTCCTACCAATCTGACAACCCCAAATTAAAGAATGAACTTACACCACTATTGGGTTTAATACAAGGGTTTGGAACTTTGAGTAGTTGCTTCTGGAAAGCTGATTATTACAATGACTCTCACACTCGAAAAAACATTTAGACAATATTTCTCTTTCACACAAGTGTTTCTCTCTTTTGAACTCTCGGATGACTTTGAACTTTAAGCTTGAGTTCTTGTGTTTTTCAATGATTTCTTCTACGGCCTGAAGCCTTCTTTTATAGATGAGATATGGGCTTTGTCCAAGCTTAATTCTGAATTGTATCTTGCTCAGATTTCTTTTGAAAACTCTTAGCCCGATTCTGTTTCTTTTTAATTTCGAACCAAATCTTCTTTAACCTTTGATTAGATCTCCTTCAATTTTCCATCAGGTCTTCTTTGATTTTTTAATCAAATCTTCTTAAAACTTTGATAAGATCTCTTTCAAATTTGAATCAAGTTTTCTTCGAATTTGAATCAAGTCTTCTACGAATCTGAATCACATTTTAAATTTGGACTGTGTGTTCTTCTAATCTGGACCATGTCTTCTTCTAGACCATGTTTGCTTCTGATCTGGACCATGAATGATATCCTCTTATGATGTCATATGATTCTTGCCTCTGATGAATCCTCTGATTTTTACTTTTGATGATATCCTCTGATTTTTGCCTTTAATGACATCCTCTAATTCTTGATTTTGATGGGATCCTCTGGTGATATCTTCTGGTTATGTCCTCTGGTGATATCTTCTGGTATCCTCTGGTGATATCTTCTGGTTATGTCCTCTGGTGATATCTTCTGGTATCCTCTAGTGATATCTTCTGGTATCCTCTGGAGGTATCTTCTGGTGATGTCATCCTCTGGTGGTATCCTCTGGTGACGTCATCCTCTGATTTTTGCATTCTTCTTCGAAGTCAATTATGTTATTTTCATAAAATACTTTTGTTAATATCAAAATTTTAAGTGTAAGAACCAACTTGGTTCCAACAAAATGTGTTGTTCGACAACACCTAAGCTATGTCGACAACACCTATGTTATATCGACTTCAGCTAGTGGTGTCGACGTGGACCATACCTTTTCTGCTTTTGACTAGAACTATCTTATTAAAGGATAATATTTCTTCAAAATTCACTAAGTCCATAAATTTTGATTTTTGCCGTTATGTTCTTTGACTTCTGATGATATTAAATTTGTCAATCAATAGGGGTATACCACGATACCTCTGATACCATGTAAGAAATATGATATCCATGAAAGGAGAAGAGATAAAATCTAATAGTGTATTATATTGATCAAAGTAAAATGGTCCAAATTGTAAAAGGTGTTACAAAGTGATTACATCAAGCCAATTTATAGTCATTTCTAAACTAGAAACAAACCACTAATTTCTAACTAACATGTATATTTACAAAAGTGGTGCAACGAGATGTGACAAGCGACTTGTGGATCTAAAATTTAGTGATGCCTAAGGCCGAAGTGGATGGGGATTGAGCGATCCCTAATGCACGAGGTATATTCAATGAGTTTCTAGAACACTTGTAGGCAAAAAGACACATGAATAAAAAATATCATTTCTAGAGCTTAGAACATAACTCAATAGTTAAGCGTGTATAACTTGGAGTACTCTTTGGATGGGTGACCTTTTGAAAGTTCCTCATAAAGTATGTGAATGAGGATAGAAATCCTTAAAGCGGACTGAGATATTAAAAATGGTATCAGAGATGTCATCTCCCAGTACAATGTACTTCAAGGACGAATTAAGCGGAACTTGGTGGGCATATGACATGTGAGACCAACGTAGGCGGAGAGTGATTTTCGTTGCACAAGTCACATTCAATAAGCGGCTCCTAGGTCCATGAATAAAATGAATCTCGTTGGAATGAGAGAAATCACGAGTCCATATAGGTATGAGACTATACTGTTAAAGGAATGCTTATAATATTTGATTGGTATTACTTATACCAATAAGATGCAACTTCTTTTCAGGAGCCCAAAACATAACAACTTGACTATTAAATGTGCTTGACTATGAGCACTCTTTTGATGAGTGACCTTTTGAGAATTTTCCTATAGAATATACGAGTGAGGAGAAAATATGTTAAAAAATTCGTGTTGGTTTATGAGAATGGTAAACAATTCTTAAAACAATATAGAACGTTGGCATATTTATTTTCTGAAGTGTTTTTATTATCCGATAAAGTATAATTAGTGACCAAATTTAGAGAGAGAGAGAGAAATGAAAGAAATATGTTACTGATTTGCTCATGATTAAATTTCTTAAGAAAATTAAAGGGAGATATCATATTTTTCATTGCTAATTCTTTTAAATAGTGTCTAAATCACTCCATCACATACCTCGTTAATTTCATTTCTACTATCTTACTAAACACAATTCTTAATCATAAATTGTTCAAATGTTACTCTAAGTTCGCCTTGTGACGGAGGACGCAAATGATACTTGGTATCAAGGAAGGGTGGGTCCACATAAACATGAGCCACATTGTGTGAAACGTTTTTAGTTTTTAAATTGGTTTTATTTTTGCTTACAACATAAAACACACAATCTTAAATATTGTTTGTTCTTTTTTCTCACTTCCTTATGTGTTTATGTATCTTTTTTTTTTTGTTTGACTGCAGTTTTAATCATCTTATTTTTGTTTTTATTGATTTATGAAATTGATCATTTATTTTAAAAATCGACAATTTTTATCCCTCTCTATCTGATGTTTTAACAAAAACATGATGACGCGTGATGTTTTAAATAACGTGATATATGATAGGATGATGTAGACTTATTAATCCCATAAAATTGGAATAAAACGCCGTAAAAAGGCAGCTTTCGATCAACTTTAAAAAAATTTCATATTTTTAATTTAATTAATAACATGTGAATAATTAATGCATCTAGATGTTTTTATATCATAGAACTGTATGTCATATTATTTAAAATATATTAAATCATCATTTATTAATTCAAAAATTGGAGAGAGTGACAAAATTATCGACTTTTAAAATAGAGAACCAACTTCGTGAATTGATACTAATAGAATAATCAAAACTGTAATTAAGTTTTTATTTTTTATTTTTTGAAAGAAGGTTTTCTGAAGAAAAAAAACAAATTTAATAAAGAAATATAAAGAACGGAAACACATAAAGAAGTGAGAAAAATATATTTTTGTTTTTATCGAAAATTGCTTTTGTTCTCTCTCTATATTACATCGTTTTGGTTTCTGCGCCATCATTCAGAACATTGATTGAGGACAAAGAGAAAGATGGACGGTGTATGCGACGGCATGTATGGATCAACATCAGGTAATAGTCATAAATTTTTATTTGAGTAGAAGTCAAACTCGATCTTCCGAGATCTCAAACACTCATACACTTCATATCAACCACTTGTAATCGTACTCCGGCGATTGTAAATTCATTTTATTTTATTTTTGTTTTGAATATATTGTCTCCTGTTTTCTTCTTTTTATTTTTTCACCATTAAGTTCATCTTTTAATTTTAATTTTTTTTTGGGTTTTATTGTCATAGTTGGGATAGATAATCTGTCTATTCAACTTTGGCATGCATGTGCCGGATCCTTTTATATCCCCAAAATTGGGGACAAGGTTTTCTACTTCCCTCAAGGACACTTAGAGCAGGTTTTATCCTCTTTCCCATATTTTATTTTTTGAACTCTTGCATGTTTAGTTTTTGAGAGGATCTATTATGTTCATAGTAAAGAAATGTGTTTATTCTCCCAAAGTTTTTATATCACTTTTATTGAAAAGATATCGGCTTGAAACATCAGATGTTTTCTTTATTAATCATAAATAACTCAACCTATGTATTTATGTTTTTCATAATTGTTAAAGGATTTTATTCGTAAACACTTTTTGTCACATTTTTTTTTCTTGTGCTGTGTTAGATCTATGCTCCACGCTCCCAGTTTTGTTTATGCTTTTCTTTTACTAAATTTTCAGTTTAAAGAAAACATCAAAAACATAGTTAAAAAAAAGTATTTTATCGTTTTACATTTACATATGGGAAATTTCTTTTATTTGAATTTCTAGCATTAGATTTACTTACACTAATCTAGTATTGGGAGAAATATTTGTTCATCTAACGGTTGTAAGAAATTGATTCACTGTAAATTAGTCATGATGAAACGGAATGGTGATTTGAGATAAATTTTAGGCAACTTTGGATGACAAAATTGATCAATGTATTTATGTTTTTTATTTTTTTTATTATAATTCTCTTTTTATCGTTCTTTCTTTAAAAAAAGTAATATTTTTTGTGATATAAAAAGTAATATTTTATTTATCTAATTTTTAGAGAAATATTAAAATAATATTATGTTGGTAATTGATTAATTTGTTCGGTGGACGTTTAATTCTCAACCACTCAATGTTAATTTTAGAAATTATTAACAGAATCATTGAAATAGTTTTACGAGTATGCATTTATTTTCTGATATATAATAACTGCATTCTTAGGATTAATTATAAAATATATTTATTATTTTACTTTTTTAATGCTTTAACATTTACTAAATTCCCTTAAACAACATTTATTAAAATAATATTAAATTGTGTACCAAAATAATTATAATAATATAGGTTGGGCATTTTGACTTTGTCAGCGACCAATATTTTATTTTGGCTAAAAAATAAATATTATGGCATTGTAGCATGACAAAAAAATAAATAAATTTAGCTGTGGAGACGGTTATATGTTGAGTGATAGTTTTTTCTCTTTAAATCTAACTGTCTTTGTGGTTATTCCACCATGAATCTATAATAGAAGACCTAAACATCTTCTCAAATTATGTAGGTGGTCCTTTAGGTTTGACTAATTTTTTGAATTAATTTTTTAATATTTTTTCGTGAATTAATCTTTAAAATATATTAAATTACGTATACGGTCATTTAAGTTTGACCATTTTCTTAAATTATTGTGATGAAATATTAAAATTTGATTCAAACATGACATTGAGTTGATTGTACAATTTACTTTGATGGTTGTTTTTTTAAATGATTAGTGTGTGGATTGGGGAACACGGTATTGTAGAATTTGATAGAGTTTCTAATTTCCAGATGCTTTCATTTTCACTAGTCATTATTGAAAGTGAAGCAAAAGACCAACAGTGCCAACAAAATGTAACATAAAACACAATTCGAGAATAAAAATACTTAAAGGACAAATATGAAAAATGAGGCAAACTTAATTTTTCCTTCAAAATTCAATTTTGTATGCTTAATTAACGGTGTTTTTTATGCTTATTATACTATTTTGTTCTTGAAGTAAAAATATTTTTTCTTCTTTTGAAAAATAAACTATTATTTTCATGTTACAATGTGGGGATCTTTGTATTAACATGTTATGCCTAACATTATTCTTTGTCTAAAATAATTTTAGAGTTCTAAATTGTATTACACTAATGATAAGTTCTGAAAAATGATGATGTATTTAGAGGGAAAGAATGGTCATTTGTTTGCTTTTCATGGTTATGTATATAAAACCTATCTTTTGGTCTATTCTATTTGTCTTTCATGGGTCTAATCATGGAAATTTGGAATAGGTTGCTATACTTACTCAACATCAACAAGATGGTCACTACAAGGAAATTCTTATACATAACATGCCTTCTAAGATCTTGTGCGTTGTTATGGATGTTCAGTTAAAGGTAGTGTTGTTATCTTTTTACAAATTTTATTTATTTTTTTTCGAAAAAATCTAGTGGCGATCAAATTTGCATAATAGCATATCAAATATATTTACGATCTTTTATCATTTAAGTTGCACTTACGGAAAAATTGTATTGTTTTTATTAAGTCATAAATGTCTAATGTGTGTCAAAAATAATATATTTATTTAATATTGTAGGTGGAAGCTAACACAGATGAGGTTTTTGCACTAATTACATTATTTCCGTTGGATGAGGTTAGTTTAGTTCTAATATGAACATTCATTCATCTATTGTGTGAGTGGAAATGGTTAATATGATAATAAAATTCTTGTTGTTGCTATGGATGTTGGCAGCCACGAGAACTTGTTTTAGAGGATAATCAAGCAGTTCAAAATCCTAACAAAATATACTCTTTTAGCAAGATAATCACTTCATTGGAAACAAGTAAACATGGTGGATTTTCTATTCCAACAAAACATGCTGAGAAGTGCTTCCGCCCACTGGTTTGTTTTGGTCAATGCTTATGTTTGTTTGATTGTTTTACAATTAGAACTGAATTATTTGAAATACAAGGTGAACTCCAACTCAAAACAAACAACAATGAGAACAAAAAAAGAAAACTAAAATCAGCGAAGTTTAGGCATATAAGTGGAAAGGTGTACCTATTTCATAAGATATGAGACATATGTCCCTCCCTACTTATAAACTAACCTCACGCTAAAATGTGTATATGAGCAAATTATTCCTACGCAATCAGTTAGTCCATTATCAAACAATATTTTGTTTCGCAATAACCAGAGACACCAAACCACACTCAACCAAATGAAGTATCTGACTTATTTCTCATGCTTCCCTACACCACATGAATCATGCTTGCTCAAAATGAGTAACTCTGTTACCATGAGAAGGTCCAACAAAACCCAACCTACCATATCATTTCCATTAGATAGAACACAAAAATTAGCAATTCAAATACACATGACAAACTGACTCATCCTCCTAAAATCAAAATGGACAACCAAGATGTTGAGGCAACAATAACACACCCTTATGACATAGAGCATCTCTAGTTGGCAATTTATCAATAAGCAACGCATAAGAAAATATAAGTACCTTAGACGGAGTCGACATAAGCTGCAATTATGTAAATCTATTGAGTAAACTCAACTATCGAAACCTGTAAATATGGGGAAAAAAGAGTAGAATCATAGGAACGAACTAAAATACCACTACAAATCTATAACTTAATGACACAGCAGAAAAATCGACTAAACTATCTTCTAGCTGTTGCAATAGTTCCAACTCCCACAAATATAAACCACCCATCCAACTCCAATTCTTCACCGAAGAACCACCCACCAACTAACCCATATCACCGACCAAAGAACCGCATTGTGTTGCTACAGGGTAAAGTTGAGGATAGAGAACCTACAATGACTCATCACCCAACAAATGATCAATCTAAAAACGTTACTTCAGACCGTTTCGTAACTTGAAAGAAATCAAGTTATGTCGACCCACATCCCCAATTCTTCTTACCAAACCAATAGCAACCAAATCCTTCCAATAAAGGGAAACATTTATGAATGAACTACCACTATTAGGACCAATGCAAGCACGAGCCAAACACCATATCTAAAAGATAGAAAATCATACCACAATACATCTATATCCATCAAACAATGATGCTTCTATTTACTCAACAGAGATAGTAAAATGCTTCAGGTCTTTCCCCCTAAAACATCTTCCTACTTTGGTTAAGCAAAATGTGTCCCAGGTTACGCAATCTTATCAAAGTATATGCCTCTATGACACAAAAATCGTCGCTTTTTTCTTATAAGCTCCAAAATAACCTATTTTCTAGCTTTAAAAAGGGAGAAATAATAAAGAGGTAAAGATGATAAAATCAAATTACCAAGACCACTCTACTTCAAATTGAAACATGATGCCCCTTCCAACAAGTTGGCTTTCACTTCATAGATTCAATCAAAGGAGTCTAAGAACACCTTCTAGGATTTGAACCAATCAAAATACCCAAAAATTGAAAACTAATAACACTCATAACGCAAGATTGGGAACATGATGCATTAGGCACAAACAATCCAATATTCAAAAACAAAAAAATATCACTCTTCCCAAAATTAATCTTTAATCTAAGGTCAACTCAAAACCACACAAAATAGACATATTCGCCCACATGTTGTCAAAGAACCATTTGCACACCAAAATATTGGCATCTTGAAATTGTAGAATTGGAAAATAAATGAACTTAATTGTCCACACGTGGTCACTTTGAATCCACTGAAAACATTGATTTTAACAAATTTCAAGACAAAAGATGTTTACCCTCTATAATAGTAAAGAACAAAAACAGTGCCAAAGATTCCCTTGGCTCATTCCTTTCTCAGCTACAAATTCATACGTCAGACTCATATTAATTAAGAGTGATATTGAGGGAGAACAAGCACAAGCCTTCATCCTTTCCCTCCAAAAAACAACAAAAGTCGAGCCTACTCAACATGTTATCCAGATACTTAAAATTGAATGTTGAAGGTGCAAACACGAGAAGGGGGGGTTGAATTGTGTTTGACTTAAATACTTTTCCTGTTTTAATACTTTCAAAACAAAACTTGATGTATAATTAAAACAGAGTTAGCAGCGGATAAAAATAAAATAAAAACTCACAGATTTTATACTGGTTCACCGTTAACGAGGCTACGTCCAGTCCCTTCGCCTTGAAGGATTTCACTAATTCAATCTTGAATTACAACCTTGCTACTGACCCTCCAAGTCAGTCTTCTCAATAGTCTAACAATCCTAGACTTCTTGAGGAAAACAACCTTGTCTTCAGCCAATCTGACAACCCCAGATTGTAGAAGAAATCACAACACTATGAATCTAATTGCTAAGTACCTTGCTACCCTTTCTGATTCCCTCAGTTTGTAGACTCTACTTCAACAACTTAGATACAACCCTATCTAATTGCCAAGTACCCTACTACCTCTACTGACTCCCTCAGATTGTAGACTCTACTTCAACAACTTAGATTTGCCACAGTGGAAAGAAAATAACACGAGTACTTGCTTCTTGAAAGCTAAAACTCACAATTGACTTCTATGAAAATTTGGGTGTTTGTTGCTTTGGAAGTGTATGACTCTTTTGTGATTTTCGATACTTTATTCTTCAGCATTAAGTCTATATTTATAGTTGAACTTTAGAACTTCACTGATGCTTTACTTCTGCAGTATATTTAGATTAATCTGTTTTGAAAATATTCTGGAGTATTTTGCTCAGATTCTGTTTTGAGCCTTTTGCTCACTGATCTGTTTTGAACATTTTGCTCCGCTTCTGTTTTGAGCATTTTTCTCAGATTTTGTTTTGAGCCTTTTTCTCCAATTCTGTTTTGAGCATTTTTCTCAGATTCTTTAATCCTCATGATCAAATCTGCACCATTGGATCTTCATGCGATAGTCCACATCTGGACCAGCCTATTTGATATTTTGTGATCCTCTGATTTCGGCCATTCCTGGACCACACTTCCTAACCCTCTGATTTCGGCCACCACTGGGCCATGGTCTGATTTTCTGATCTGGACCATCACTGGATCAAATAATTATTTCTGAACCATTGATTTGGAAGTTTTTACTCTGATCTGGACAGATTCTAGACTTTGGTCTGGAACAAACTGAAATTAACTTGAACAAAAAATTATTTCAGTCTGGACATTTTACCTTTAATTTTGGACCAGGTCTGGATTGATTCTGGAACTCATTTCTTTTGGTCTGGACATAGTTCCATGCCCTGAATCATGCTATCTTATGATCTGGGCCAAATCTGAATTGATCCTCTTGTTCTGGACTCATAAACATACCTTCAGGTCAAGTCTAGAACAAGTCTGGACTGTGTAATTTTTCACCGCCAGGCCATCTTCTGGTCAGAATAACTTTTGGAATAAAATTGATATTTGACTCCTGTTTGTCTGGAACAACTCTTCTTCTGGCAGGCTTTCCAATGGTATGATCCATGTTTCATTATGATTTTTCTTCCTTCTGTTCTAGGCCACCAAACATATCCTCTGGTGATGTTTTGACATCCTGGAACATCTGAAAATTCCAGAATTCATTTTCCTTTGATCTCTACTTCTGTTTCCTTCAGTTTCTGGGGCATTTAACTTAATAATTCAAAGTACAAAATAAGTTTACATTGAGTACAGTTGTAAGCATCAAAATCCTAAGTACTTAGAACCAACTTAGTTCCAACAAATGTTTCATAGGAACGTTCGAAATACACCTTCTTAAGGAAATAATCGTTCTTTCTTCACTTACATAGATCGAACAAATCATTTAACACCAGTACCCCATCCAATTATCTTTTTAGGCAATTAAATATTATCACATGGAATATTACTTTTCCAAGCACTTTTTGCATCACTCAGTAAGTAACATAGAAATAATTTTTTACAATCTTTCAAATAAAGAAATAAATAGGACAATACTCCACTAACTCTTACAGATTAACATGAAAAATAAAAAATTCTTAAGGCACAAACTCCAAAAATATGTCATGGTCCACCCAATAATTTTTAAACATGAACAGTTTTGGAGCCCAATTCTTGTCACAACATCTCAAAATGACTACAACTATCCCTATCACCAACCCAATGAGTAGAAATATTCCAAGACAATTTTGTCCCATTTAACAGCAAGAACCTATCCAACCTACTCAATTCACTACTTGTTGCACCAAACCAAGTAAACTTTTTATCTAACATAGACACATCCATGAATAGGATAACATCAATGAACATATTAAATACATTTGTTTCTACTATAGAATTCTATCATGAGAGTCCTTTTCAAAAGAATGCTTAAATAACCAATCAATGCACCCCAAACCCTTAGCCTAAAAATCACATATGATCCATATCAACACACTTAATTTCTTTAAAAAAAAAACATCAAACTTACCCAATACAAGCAAAGATCTATGCCTTCGCCTTTTAGCTTTCTCTCCCAGCCCATGTAGGTAGTAAGAAAGAATGTTCATGGACACCCATCTTAGCCTCCTTTTCCCCCTTCATTAGACAATCAATCACTTCCATCTTAGGCATCTTTGTGTCATATACCTTATCCACCTTATAACCTTATATCCCAACGAGTCTTCCAAAGTGCTCATTGAATATTCTATATTCCAGAGTGACCCACTAAAGCACTTCAAAACACAAATGCTCCAAATAACTTTGCATTATCCATCATAGAAATTCTAAAACTCGCAACACCAAAATGATTATTTTCAAATAAAATGGAGAGGTTGTGTTACCCACTAGAGGAAAACACATGAGGGTTGGCTAGGTTGTGAGTCGAATTGTCTATTTCAATAAAAAAATCTAATGCTCCATTTTGCATCCCTTCCCGCTCATCCAAATCCACTAATACAAGTTGGAGACTCGTATCATCGAGACATTCTAGACTCACCAATGACACATTTTTTTGTAAGATTTGGTAACAAAATTTGACCCTTACATGCCTTTATTCTCTTTGTTGAGTGAAGATTCCCCACCTACTTCTTTGACTTACCAATGCACTAGTTGCCAAATAAAACCAAACAATTATTTCCAACAAAACCAATCGTAGCGTTCCTTTATGGGTGCTAAAAAACGAACAAGGCCAATGATTTCCATCTTTTGAAGTTCTACTTTTCGTCATGCTTATTTATATTATTTCTCTATATTTTAGTTTAGATTTTCACAAAGAATTTATCTTTTTTGTTTTTAATAATTTTGTTTCACCTTTTCTTCGTTACAGGATACGACTCTTCAACCACCAACACAAGATTTAGTGGCGAACGACTTGCATGGGAATGAATGGAATTTTCAGCATATATTTCATAGTAAGTTTAAGTTATTTTATGTCAACTCTTCCTAGTCTTGTTCCATCTATATAGCCTCCATTGTTAGCGTAATTGAGTCTATGATTCTTTTGATTTTGATCCATCCATGACATTTCACTTTGAAATTGTATATATGATTCTCAATAACTACTAGTCATCTAGGTTTGCAATTCTAAGTTTTAGTCACTCTTTCGATTACGAAATCATTTTAGTTTCACATAGATACATATATAGAGTTAAGTGTCACATATATCCTCAATAATTATGACACTCATTTATGCCTCAAGTGAATGAAGTGATAAAAGTATAAAATTTGGCCATAGATATATTACAAATTATTGAGTCCTTTCACATAAAAGATAAGAAGGTAATATACATTGATCCAAAAGTAATCACTCGAAAATAAAAAATTGTAAAACTACATGTGAAGAAAATAAAGTTATTCATTCCAAACTAATGAAATGGTTTTCATTATATCACTACTCAACTAGATTCTCAAGGTTTGGAAGCTTTGTGTTTATATTTTGATATTTTTTTAGATAAGAAAAAATATTCAAATAAAAGAGCGTATAGGATGCTCTAACCAATCTACAAGAATAATAACCTCAACCGAATTTAGAATAGGCTATTTAAACACACAACCAGATCGAAATGTTCATACAAAAAATTATAACCAACTATTGACCTTCCCTTAGGACAATCAAACTTCATGAAATATGTTTAATATGCTCCACAACACCATCACAATCCTAAATCTTGCCATTGAAAATAACACCATCTCTATCTAGTCAAATATACCACACTATAGTCAACCTAACGAGATACCTTATTTTCCTATTAGGTTTCCTATTAAACGAGATACCACACTATAGCCAACCTAAAGATTACCAACATTTGTAACAATGGTGTCTAAAGTGGGACACCCGATGTTAGTGAAAGGTCTCTTCAAAACCTAACTAACGGAAAATAGAAGACCATAACTTTAGACACCATTGTTACAATGTTAGCAATCTTTCTTGAACAGTCTCCATTCAAAAAACCGAACCTTCGACAACATTGCACATTGCCATGAAAGTTGAAAAGCCAGCAATAATCCATCATTAGAAGTTATATAAAAATGATTCTTTAACATAACATAATACCCACTTTTAACATAATAATCACTTATTTTGTCGGATATCCAAACCCAAACATTAGCTTCATTTCGTTCAGACATAACATATGCAAAAAATTCATCAATTCAACCATTATCTTCTCCTCCCATGAAAATAGAATCTTGTGCCAACTACAAGACAAGGCCAACATCATACACTCAAAAGCAATCCGTCTTTGCTACACAACATAACTTATTCATAGCAACATGGAACAAACGAGGATACAAATTATCAAAGGAGAAAGGCCAAACCCACTGATCATGCCAAAGTTGGGTCACTTCACTTGAACCAATTCTTTGGTGCACTCCACGTTTAAACTAAGAGACATCCTCAACATATCCCAAATCACGCTACCATAATGAGGGTTTTCTAAAACTAATATATTCCTCAAGTCGAGTCACCGAGGCTCTTCAAGAACCATATTTAAATTCTAAGAATTAATATCAAATAACACCATCATTCACCAAACACCTCCACTTCCATTTTACTAAGTAAAGCAATGTTCATAAAAATTCAAATTTTTGACACGCAAGCCTCCCATATTTTTTTGTGCACAAATTTGCTCCCCTCTAACCCAACAAAACTTTCTACGGTTCTTTCATCCACCTCAAAGAAAGTTCCTCTGAATAGTCAAAAGTATTCACAATACATATCTAGGAGACTTATAAAATGAAAAGAAGAACAAAGGAAAGCTAGATGAAACCAAATGAATCAAGACAACGCTACCGCCAATAGAAAAAATTTTCCTCTCCAAACCTCCAATCCAATTTGTATGGCCTCAACAATAAATTTCTACATACAAAGTCTTCGTGAGTTAGCTCCTACCAAAATTCTGACAAATTTAAACAGGACTATACCAACTTTGCATGCCAAAAAACAGGTGGCGTTTAATATGGGGGAGGACATGATTTGTCCATCATGATCAAGTGTATTTTTACCTTCAGATGTCGGTTGCAAGTTACTCCAACATTTTTTCAATTGAGGAGAGTAAAGAAAATAATAAATGTGAGGGAGAGGTTGTGGAGGAAGAATTAAAAAAGAAAATTATTGGTTGAAGATGATGTGAGAAATTTATCTAGGTTTTAATTTTCTTTTTGTTTTGGTAAAGATGATGAACAATGGTTTCAAATTATTTTTTTTTAATTTTTTTATACAATTTTAATTTATTTCATATGTATTAACGTATTTATTTAATTTTTTACTAAAAAAAATCTTATTCAAATTGATAAAGAAAACATATCTATAAAAAAATGCTAATTATACTTGTCAATTAAGCGTTTTTGTAAGGTCAAATTCTAAAAAAGGCTAAAAGTTGAAAAGTTTAAAATGATAAGAGTAGAATTTAAGAAAATGTTTTTACAAGGACTAAAATCAGAATCGTTCTATACGAGAGGAATCAAAGTTATTATTTACTCTTATTTGTATTTATTGTAGATGAAGTGAAGGTTAACTAATAACTAAAAAGTTTTTTGAAGACCAATTAAATGTCACTAATCTAAAATGTACTTGACAAATCTATGAAAGATCAACTTAATAGTTAAAGGGTTAAATAAATCCTAACAAGTACTTGGAAGAACAGCGAAAGACTAACTTAATAGTTAAAATATTAAATAAAACTTTACAAGTAATTGGAAGACTAGCGAGAGACCAACTTAATCGTTTAAAAGTTAAATAAGACCTAACAAGTACTTAAAGATCAATGAAAGACCAACTTAGCTATTATAGACTTAAATAAGATATAAAAGTACTTGGAAGACCAACAAAAGACTGACTTAACAAATATAAAGTTAAATAAGGCCTAACAAGTACTTGGAAGACCAAAGAAAAACAAACTTAGCAATTTAAAGGTTCAACAAGACTTAACAAATATTCAGAAGACCAACGAAATACCTAACAAATATTTGGAATACGAACGACAAACCGACTTAACAGTTAAAAGATAAAATAAGATATAAGAAGTACTTGGAAGACAAATAAAATATGAATTTAATAGTTAAAAGGTTAAATAAAACCTAAGTATTTGGAGAACCGACAAAAGATTAACTTAATAGTTTAAATTTTAAATAAGACCTACCAAATTCATTGAAGACCAATGAAAGACTTAACGTGTACTTAAATGACTAACAAAAGACTAACGAAAGACCAACTTAACTGTTAAAAAGTTATATAAGACCTAACAAGTACTTGTAAGATCAACCAACTGACTTAATAGTTAAAAGGTTAAATAAAATCCAACAAGTACTTGAAAGACCAACGAAAGACTTAACAAGTACTTGGAAGACAAACAAAATACTAACGTAATAATTAAAATGTTAAATAAGACTTAACAAATACATGGAAGACCAACGAAAGATCGACTTAACAGTTAAAAGATTAACTAACACCTAATAAGTTTAGGGTTTAAGGTTAACTCATCTAATTTATTTAATCAAAAACACTTCAAAGGCAAACCAAATACCAACTTACACACTTAACTTTAAATTTTCATTAATTTTGTGATATTATATATTAATTTCATATTGTGGGAGAGTTATTTTCAATGTAGTAGTTTTTTATATTACACATTTCATTTTTTACTCAACATCTACTATTATCTTATATACATATCTCTATAAAATTTCACTTTTTTTTCTTTTTTGTTAGTAACAATTTTTTTTCCAATAATTTTCATCTATTAAAGTTCATATTTTCTTTTAAATCACAACAAAATGCACAACTCTGATATATGTAATTTAAGGTTCATATTGTATATTAATATAAACACCAAAGTATATTGTACCAAAAACAAGATAGTAACAAAAAGTAAACATTGTAATAATCAAAAAGCTGATGTACTTTTTTTTTATTTCAAAATAAATGTATTATAATATTATAACAAGTGGAGTCCACTATTTTTGTTTTTGATAAAGTTACAACAAGTTAAAAACAAGTTGTCCTTCTCCAATCTCGACTGTCCACTTATTTAATAATTATATCAATGGCTCTAGAATGCACTTCACCGTCATAGACAAATCTTGTCTTGGCCCATACTAAAAGCCAGCCACCCAAAAAAGTGAAGTTGCTTCCACTAAATATTGCATCAAAATAAATGCAAAGATGTTGTTCTCAAGCCATAGATCAATTTATTCAAATATCTGCAATACAATTTTGATACTCGAAAGTTCTAACTATGATCCTTTTCCCATTAAAATAGTATCATCTGCAAATTGAAGTTTATAAAAGGCGATATTACTTCCAATTGTGAATCCACCAAATACACCTATCTCCACAACCTTCCCCACTAGCCTTGTCAACCTTTGTACAACAATAACAAATAAAAATGAAGCCGATGGATCACCCTGTCTCAGTACCTGTTTTACACCAAAATCATCTCTAGGACCACCATTCACAAGAACCGATACTGAACTGGGACATATACATGTTTACATCAAACCTAGACATTTCGTCATAGCCCCATATGGTTCGTAAGATAGTTTAAACACTTCCATATCACCAAGTTGTAAGCCATCTCAAAATCCACTTTTAAGTAAGAAAACTTCTCATTCCTCCTAACTCAATTTGCTAACTCATTACGATGAGGACACCATCCAACAACTTGAGACAGAGGAAAAAAAATTGTACTATCAAATATAATCTTATTGGTTTAAATACCTCATTAGTCCTTTGACTTAATTTAAAAGTTCAGGTTGGTACCATAACTTTAAACCTAGACAAGTTGGTCCATTAATTTATGTTTGTTAATGATGTTGTTCGTTTATGTCAATATGAAACTAACATCTTTAATTATCATTTTCTTCCTCTGAAAAATCCTAACAACCACCCATTTTTTAGAAGTTTTAGCTATTAATAATCTCTTCTTTTGATGCAATCAATTCCAACAAACTAAATACATAGAGAAACAGGAGCCAACATATACAAAAACGCACAACTCAACCACTTCAAAAAGAACATTAAAAACCCAAATCAGCCCCATATGGTTGTTATGTTTTGATAAGAAAATAACAAACTTACTAGGTAAAGGAAATCAACTTCAAAGCATTGATTTTTACAAGTAAGATGGAAAAAGACCAACCTGACATTATGGAATATAAGTTTGGATTTTCATATTTAAGTGTTTTGGAATAAGGCTCTTTAACGATTGAAAGGTGTATATAAATTTTTCTTTGTTTGAAGTTGAAATTTTTGAATTTTTATGGATTTTGGTTGTAAGGTTTTTCATAACAAGAAGACAACAATTAATAGTGTTAGTGTCATATTGACCAAAATGACCAACTTGCATTATTAGACATAGGTTAGAAGATCATCTTAGCTGATATTTAGAGTTATGAGATCAAAATCAACTTTTAAATTAAATTAGGGACCAAAGAGGTATTTAAGGCAATCTTATTCAACACATGTTCAACCGATTGACCAATAGTTTAGCAACAATTTAGTACAAGTTTTCTATGATTGGGATCAAACGTTGGTATGTAAGTCTCTGCAAGCTCCCACCCTCTTTTAGGAATGAAAGCACAATAAAAGAAGTAGTGATAGCCTTTGGCAACCTGGATGTTTTATGGAATTCGTTACCAAACTCAAACTATCATCCTTCACCACATCCCAACATGAGTTAAAGAAGTTAAAATTAAAGGCGTCACGGTCTGGGCTCTTGTTTCTGGCGCAACTCCACACCCCTTCTTCAGCTTTTCCAAAGTAAATATAACAAACAAATCACCATTAACATGACCTAAAACTGTAGTAAACTCAATTTGTAACACCATAAGTTAGTTATCTAGAATATAATTTGAGCGTTAACATAATTCGACAAAAGAGGTGGTTAATATTGATCTCGACACAAAGTCATGCAAATGTATTAATATACATACTAACTCTTCAAAAGAAAGAGAGTACTAATTCCTAGAAATTGTAACCAACTATAACATAAACTGCTATGCTTCATTTTTCCAACTCTTGATTTAAGTATTTTTACCTGTAAAACATTTAAACAATGTGGATGAGATTACGTCTCAGTGGGTCCCAAGAGATGAAACCAAACCAATTGACATTCTAATTCAGGGATATACTTATCATCTAGGTTTCTCTTCCTTTATAAGTTATTCTTGAGTTACCTCTTCTATCTTTAACTTTGACTTTTTCTAAATATTTAAGTCATTAGGCGTGAGTAATTTAATGGATTAAACTCTACCTAACAAGCATGCCATAAAGACTACATTAGTTTATCAATTAATGCACTCTTGTAGTTAGAAATTTTATTTTGGTAAGATTGAAAATAATTACGTCTGTAAGCGGTATCCCACTTAACCTCGCTTCTAAACGGAGAATCTTATAATTCTCACCTTATTCAAACATCTAGTAAATATATAAAAATACACATACACACACACACACACATATATATATATAACACCACCTATTAATTACAACATCGTTTATTAATGAATACATTAAAAAGTACCACAAACTCAACGTTGCAAATTCATATGATTTTAAGTAATATAACATAAAACATCACTCACTACTATGATAACATACACTATTAAGTCAATCATATCATACTAATCATATAATGTAACAAAAATCAAGAAAACATAATTAGGATAGATTTTTTTTCCAAAACAACCCAAATTGATGTTAAAACAATGCAAAACTAAGTTAACTGCAGTGTCAACTAACATGAATTGAGTAAACGAGCACTCTTTGGAAAACTTATATGTCTAGTTTCTAGATAAAATTTTATTTGTTTTTCAAATTAAGCCTTCAATTTTTGCCAAACAACTTAACTGTTAAAAAGTTATATAAGACCTAACAAGTACTTGTAAGATCAACCAACTGACTTAATAGTTAAAAGGTTAAATAAAATCCAACAAGTACTTGAAAGACCAACGAAAGACTTAACAAGTACTTGGAAGACAAACAAAATACTAACGTAATAATTAAAATGTTAAATAAGACTTAACAAATACATGGAAGACCAACGAAAGATCGACTTAACAGTTAAAAGATTAACTAACACCTAATAAGTTTAGGGTTTAAGGTTAACTCATCTAATTTATTTAATCAAAAACACTTCAAAGGCAAACCAAATACCAACTTACACACTTAACTTTAAATTTTCATTAATTTTGTGATATTATATATTAATTTCATATTGTGGGAGAGTTATTTTCAATGTAGTAGTTTTTTATATTACACATTTCATTTTTTACTCAACATCTACTATTATCTTATATACATATCTCTATAAAATTTCACTTTTTTTTCTTTTTTGTTAGTAACAATTTTTTTTCCAATAATTTTCATCTATTAAAGTTCATATTTTCTTTTAAATCACAACAAAATGCACAACTCTGATATATGTAATTTAAGGTTCATATTGTATATTAATATAAACACCAAAGTATATTGTACCAAAAACAAGATAGTAACAAAAAGTAAACATTGTAATAATCAAAAAGCTGATGTACTTTTTTTTTATTTCAAAATAAATGTATTATAATATTATAACAAGTGGAGTCCACTATTTTTGTTTTTGATAAAGTTACAACAAGTTAAAAACAAGTTGTCCTTCTCCAATCTCGACTGTCCACTTATTTAATAATTATATCAATGGCTCTAGAATGCACTTCACCGTCATAGACAAATCTTGTCTTGGCCCATACTAAAAGCCAGCCACCCAAAAAAGTGAAGTTGCTTCCACTAAATATTGCATCAAAATAAATGCAAAGATGTTGTTCTCAAGCCATAGATCAATTTATTCAAATATCTGCAATACAATTTTGATACTCGAAAGTTCTAACTATGATCCTTTTCCCATTAAAATAGTATCATCTGCAAATTGAAGTTTATAAAAGGCGATATTACTTCCAATTGTGAATCCACCAAATACACCTATCTCCACAACCTTCCCCACTAGCCTTGTCAACCTTTGTACAACAATAACAAATAAAAATGAAGCCGATGGATCACCCTGTCTCAGTACCTGTTTTACACCAAAATCATCTCTAGGACCACCATTCACAAGAACCGATACTGAACTGGGACATATACATGTTTACATCAAACCTAGACATTTCGTCATAGCCCCATATGGTTCGTAAGATAGTTTAAACACTTCCATATCACCAAGTTGTAAGCCATCTCAAAATCCACTTTTAAGTAAGAAAACTTCTCATTCCTCCTAACTCAATTTGCTAACTCATTACGATGAGGACACCATCCAACAACTTGAGACAGAGGAAAAAAAATTGTACTATCAAATATAATCTTATTGGTTTAAATACCTCATTAGTCCTTTGACTTAATTTAAAAGTTCAGGTTGGTACCATAACTTTAAACCTAGACAAGTTGGTCCATTAATTTATGTTTGTTAATGATGTTGTTCGTTTATGTCAATATGAAACTAACATCTTTAATTATCATTTTCTTCCTCTGAAAAATCCTAACAACCACCCATTTTTTAGAAGTTTTAGCTATTAATAATCTCTTCTTTTGATGCAATCAATTCCAACAAACTAAATACATAGAGAAACAGGAGCCAACATATACAAAAACGCACAACTCAACCACTTCAAAAAGAACATTAAAAACCCAAATCAGCCCCATATGGTTGTTATGTTTTGATAAGAAAATAACAAACTTACTAGGTAAAGGAAATCAACTTCAAAGCATTGATTTTTACAAGTAAGATGGAAAAAGACCAACCTGACATTATGGAATATAAGTTTGGATTTTCATATTTAAGTGTTTTGGAATAAGGCTCTTTAACGATTGAAAGGTGTATATAAATTTTTCTTTGTTTGAAGTTGAAATTTTTGAATTTTTATGGATTTTGGTTGTAAGGTTTTTCATAACAAGAAGACAACAATTAATAGTGTTAGTGTCATATTGACCAAAATGACCAACTTGCATTATTAGACATAGGTTAGAAGATCATCTTAGCTGATATTTAGAGTTATGAGATCAAAATCAACTTTTAAATTAAATTAGGGACCAAAGAGGTATTTAAGGCAATCTTATTCAACACATGTTCAACCGATTGACCAATAGTTTAGCAACAATTTAGTACAAGTTTTCTATGATTGGGATCAAACGTTGGTATGTAAGTCTCTGCAAGCTCCCACCCTCTTTTAGGAATGAAAGCACAATAAAAGAAGTAGTGATAGCCTTTGGCAACCTGGATGTTTTATGGAATTCGTTACCAAACTCAAACTATCATCCTTCACCACATCCCAACATGAGTTAAAGAAGTTAAAATTAAAGGCGTCACGGTCTGGGCTCTTGTTTCTGGCGCAACTCCACACCCCTTCTTCAGCTTTTCCAAAGTAAATATAACAAACAAATCACCATTAACATGACCTAAAACTGTAGTAAACTCAATTTGTAACACCATAAGTTAGTTATCTAGAATATAATTTGAGCGTTAACATAATTCGACAAAAGAGGTGGTTAATATTGATCTCGACACAAAGTCATGCAAATGTATTAATATACATACTAACTCTTCAAAAGAAAGAGAGTACTAATTCCTAGAAATTGTAACCAACTATAACATAAACTGCTATGCTTCATTTTTCCAACTCTTGATTTAAGTATTTTTACCTGTAAAACATTTAAACAATGTGGATGAGATTACGTCTCAGTGGGTCCCAAGAGATGAAACCAAACCAATTGACATTCTAATTCAGGGATATACTTATCATCTAGGTTTCTCTTCCTTTATAAGTTATTCTTGAGTTACCTCTTCTATCTTTAACTTTGACTTTTTCTAAATATTTAAGTCATTAGGCGTGAGTAATTTAATGGATTAAACTCTACCTAACAAGCATGCCATAAAGACTACATTAGTTTATCAATTAATGCACTCTTGTAGTTAGAAATTTTATTTTGGTAAGATTGAAAATAATTACGTCTGTAAGCGGTATCCCACTTAACCTCGCTTCTAAACGGAGAATCTTATAATTCTCACCTTATTCAAACATCTAGTAAATATATAAAAATACACATACACACACACACACACATATATATATATAACACCACCTATTAATTACAACATCGTTTATTAATGAATACATTAAAAAGTACCACAAACTCAACGTTGCAAATTCATATGATTTTAAGTAATATAACATAAAACATCACTCACTACTATGATAACATACACTATTAAGTCAATCATATCATACTAATCATATAATGTAACAAAAATCAAGAAAACATAATTAGGATAGATTTTTTTTCCAAAACAACCCAAATTGATGTTAAAACAATGCAAAACTAAGTTAACTGCAGTGTCAACTAACATGAATTGAGTAAACGAGCACTCTTTGGAAAACTTATATGTCTAGTTTCTAGATAAAATTTTATTTGTTTTTCAAATTAAGCCTTCAATTTTTGCAATTTATCAAAACTCTACACAAGGTCATAAAAACAAAACAACAACTCTGGTCAAACTTGTAACTCATTTTTTAGCATCAATACTCAATCAAATATCAACCAATTGGTACTCAAATTGAAGGTAATTGAGTCTAGTTTCTAGAAAAACAACAATCATTCGAAAATAAGGTCTAGTCAAAAAGTTATGACCAAAACATCACATATATCTTGCGAATTTTAAGCTGACAACACTCATTCAATCATACTAATTTCCAAATAATTTTTTGCAAACACAAATGATACAAATTATGAATACATCAAAACAACAACACAATGTCAATTCACTCAACATAATTTGTCAAAATAGTGAAATTCAAGATCTTTAATCTCAAACACGTCAAGAGAGCATATTTTTATGTCATCAAGAAAATTCAATTCTAGTCTACTCTATTCTTAATTTTAGTCATAGAACTTCACATGCATAACCTATTTTAATCGTCAATTTTATACTCGTGTGAATATATATATATATTACTCACTTTGTTCTTTTATAATTTTCACTTTTTTGGTTTTTTACATACCAAAACAACAAATAAAAATTTTGTTACTTGATAAAGTATCATTGACATATCAGTAGTTAATGTTGTATTGAACTTTGTAAACGAAAAATAAATATATTAAGTATAAACATTTTTTTTCTACAAAAACAAAAATTAAAAAAATGGTGGGAGTAGTACATTTTTAATTAATAAATTGAGGAAATTGCATTTACCTCTGGTGAGGTTATCTTAAATGACACTAAAACTCTCTCTAGTTTTGAAAAAACACGCATCTCCTCTATACTCACTAAAAAAGTTGTGCATGACTTTTGTTTTATGTCATTCCTTCAAATTTATTTGTCATTTATCAAAATAACATTAAAATAAACACTTCAGTTGTGCTACTAAGAACATAATTATACCTTTTAAAATTGCAAATGCCATATATTTAGTTGGTGGTACCTTTACAAATTAAAGCAAAAACTCTAATCATGTCATATAGTAAATGACATGAATAGATGTAAGTATGGCAAAAATATGTTTAATGTAGTTTTTTAGTGGGTATAGGGAAGGTGAGTGTTTTTTCAAAACTAGTGGGTGTCATTTAAGGTGACATCAGGGGAGGTAAATGCAATTTCCCCTAATAAAATCAATAAAAGTATATTAAAAGTTTTATGAATATTTATTGATGACCATTTTTCCTAAACATTCATATTCCATAGTTGACCTATAACTCCTATGACTAAATAACTTTTACATTTTGGTAGTGCTCTTTAACTTCATATATTAATGACACATTATATTAGGTTCTTAAGGTCATTATTATAAGTTATATGACTTGTGACCTATAAATAGAAGTTATGTACAATTGTTAAATTCACACATTGAAAAACATAATACAAAGATCATATTGTTGTCTCTTTCTCTCCTCTTCTATATCTTGCTCTCCTTTAAGTTTTTTTTCATAACACCTTAGCACGATTCTCTACCATACGACTGATGAGAAAATCTTCTCTCTTAGTTTAGTGATGTTTCCTTTTTTTTTCCTTCTTCTTTTCTCTCTTAGTTTAGTGATGTATGTGTTTTATTTTGGTGTGTATGTTTTGTGGTGGTGTGTGTTGTGTAAATGGAATGAAGAAAGAATAAGTAGTGTTGACTTGTAAATTAAGCTTTTGCGTTAAGAATTTTTCATACTAAATAGACTTTATTTATTATTCATTCTTCTAATTTCCCTTATTTATTAACGCAAAACAAACTAGAATATATATATATATATATATATATATATATATCACTTTATATTTTTTTTTTGCAATGCTCTCTTTTGTGTACTACAAGCACCTTTGTGATAGTCGTGATTACAATTAATTTTGCAAGAATATAATCACTATTTTATTTATTTATTTATGAGTTATTTACTAACAATTTTTAATATGAAATACAGGTCATCCGAGAAGACACTTGCTTACTAATGGTTGGAGCATGTTTGTAAATTCTAAAAAGCTTCTTCCCGGAGATTCATGCATTTTCGTCAGGTTCTCTCTTCATCTAGTCAATATTATGTTTCTTGGTATTCCATAGGAAATGTTGTTCCATCAATAATATCAACATAAATTTTTTATAATTTGATGCCTCTCAATCTATAAATGCTATTGTGATTGACGATTGTTATATCTAGAAATAACATTACTCATTTTCTATTAAGTAATTTTACATCATAGAAATTAGTTAATGTAGTGTAGCACTTGTAAAAAAGACTATTAGCAAAAATATATTTAATTTCAAATTTGGTAAGTTATAAAAAATGTTTGTAAAGACTAAAAAACATTCATGAACTACTCCATGTTATATGGATTAAGTGATTTATAACAATGACGATGGAAGTGTCACTAACTTGGACAATATATGTACTCAATTCATTGTAGAGGAGAGAATGGTGAAATTGGTATTGGAATTCGTCGAGAGATGATAGAAAAGAGCAATATCTCCACAACGTTGTCTCAACTATCAACTCAAGGCATGCCACTTCAATCATTGATTGGTGCTTCTCATGCTGTTACTACAAAAACTATGTTCCTTGTCAAGTACCATCCTTGGTGAGATATTAATGATTTCACAATTGGATAGAATAAATGAAAAATGTTATATATGCTTTTAAGAATACATTTTGAAATAGATGTTAACACTAACACTCTTTTTTTTTAAGGACTGGCCCCTTTGAATTTATGATTCCTCTAAAAACTTACATTGAGTCAATTGAAAAGGACTATTCAATTGGAACGAGGGTGCACATGATCTTTGATACTGAAGGACGTGTAAGAAGGTGATGACAATTCTAAATTCATTCTGCTTGAAAACACTTTTTAATAAATTCTCTCTTATTGGTTGAAATTTAAATTGAATATACTGAATTATGTGATCTCACATATATTTTGTGGCCCAATATAAATTTTAGCGAATAGAGAAATGTAATAAAGAGCATATTCCTAATTTTTTTTTATTGTTTTGAAATATATGCAGCTATGCAAAATATTGTTTAAGAAACTTTGTAGTTTATAAGGAAATTATTTGTAAATATTTTTTTCTCTTTGGTTTGAGAGACTAGGTATGGTACAATAGTTGGTGATGAAGATATTGATCCAATTAATTGGCCTGGTTCAGAATGGAGATGTATCAAGGTAAAAATAAATACTTTACTATCCTTGTAGTTGTGATTAATATATTGTTTTATCTTGATGAATTTAAATAAATTTAATTACATCTCATTTTAGGTGCAATGGGATTCCATGCTAAATACTTGTACTCATCCTGAAAGAGTTTGTCCTTGGTGGATTGAACCACTGGGATCTTCAAAGATAAAGGGCTATCCTATTCTCCCTTTACAAAACAAGGAACATGTGCATAACTCATCATTGCTTGGGTTAAATGGCCTTGCTAATCATGGTCAGTTCTTATCCATTCATTTTTCAAATCTTAGATGTTAATATTTTAATTACTATGATGTTGCACAAATTTTAAAATCTATAATATTGCGGCAACAATTGAAAATTGCAATTTAAAATCATAATTGTAAAATCAATTTTCATGTTTTATGTAACATTATCATCTTTATTATAAGTACTAAACTAGTTGAATTCTCTTATTGTCATCAGATACGGCTGGGAGTTCATTCAAATGCGAATATCACAAAGTGGATATGGACTTACAAGATCAATATTACAAAACTGGAAATGATGAAAACTCAAAAAAAGTTATTTTAGCATTTTTTATATTTCTTTGCTTTTTTATATTTGTAATTTTTATCTTTCGCCCCGTTATGTAATTCTATATTGTAAAAGACAACCCCAAATACTTTTACAACCCCAAATACTATGAGACAACCCAAATACTTTGTCAACTATTTTTAGTTGTTTTTCTACATTAAACAAATAAATTAATGAATAAGTGGAAAAAAGGAGCGGTGAAATTAGTTTTTCCCATATTTTACTACCAAATGTGATTAAAAATAGTTTAGATACAGTTGTTGAAAAGATAAGAACTTTACTTTTTTTCTTTAAAACACAAAAATGAGGAAGAGTGAAATATAGGAAAGAGAAACGGGTAAAGATTGAAATCTTCACTCAAAAAAATGCAAGTTAAATTTCTGAATTTCTTTAAAAGAAAAAAAATGTGGATCATGTGTTCCTCATTTTGATCAGATATGAAAAGGTGTGAGTCAACCTTTTTAAAATAAAAATATGGAATTACATTCTTTGTCATATTGTAGACTTTTATAGAAAGTAAATGCGTAGGGTCATATTTCTGACTTGGCTAGGAAAGAAATTGACTTGTGCAAATGTTGAGCTAAGCAATTTATGTTAGATTATTTCTCTATAAATAGTTGTGAAAGGCTTTGTAATCGAGGTTGTTTGTTTGCTTTTCTCTCAATTTTAAGATTATGTCAATTTTATTCAAAATTCTTTCAATCAATTTATTAGAAAATTCATTTATTACATCTTTATTTTCGGTCAAACTCTACAATTCTCCATTTTATGAGTATCATTTTGTTATATGTCTTTACATTTATGTCAAATTTAAGTTTATCATTTTATTGCATTAAATATGTTTGGTAATCCGTCATCGACATTATTTTCTCAATAAAATCCATAGTTTTTTACATGTGATTACATTCATTCCTCATTCATTTTATTCATACTCTATATTGAACCTGCTCTATATTCAAATGTTTGGATACATAACAAGCTTCCTTTTAAACTTGTTCAAGACCCCACATTAAACATTCATTTGTTCATATTTCTTATAGATTGAGTGTCAAAACTAAAATCAATGTTAACTCTATTATTCTAGTTATATTTGAATTATTTTCTTTTAGCTCAATTAGCAATCCCTTTACTAAAGCTATTAACCGGTTTTTTCATTCACGATTAGTTTTTTTTTCCTAAATCAATACCTTGTTTGGTCATGCAAAGAATTTAAATTCAATAAAACATAAATGGAAAAAATATATATGATTGGAAGACTATAATTAAGATTGGTCAGGTTATATTTCTAATCTCAGTTATCCTAAAGATTCACCAAGTAATTGTAGTTCGATCGTTGGTCAATTGATTCATTATTGACATGCAAAGGATGTTCAAACCTAACATGTGATTAGAGCAATAGCAAAATTTAATTGAACAATAAAAAGTAATCAAAATAAAACTAGAATAGATAACTAAAATATAGTAAAATGTATCTAAATTAAAAGATCCACCAAATAACGTAGTAGAGATATAGTTACTCATTATCATAAGAAAAATCAAATCAAGAATAATAGTGTTCATCAAATAGAGAGTGAAGGATACAAATCATAAAAAGAAGAAAAAAATTATGTTTAAATATGTCTTTGGTCCTTGCAATTATAACATTTTTTTTTATTCGGTCCTTGTAAGTTTTTTTTGTTTGGTTTACATCCCTACAAATATAGTTTCATTTTAAAATAGTAATTCCATCCAAATTTCGTTACAAAAAATGTAACGCCGTTAAACCTAAATATTATTAAAACATAATTTTTTTTAACCTAAACATAAATCCCCAATATAATTAAATTATAACGTTTTTTGACCTAAAATTAATTCCCAAATGTTTCATTCTTTGTCCCTAAAATTAACTCGAAATGTTTTATTCTTCTTCCCTAAAAAACTACACTCGTACGTAAATTAGGGTTAGGGTTCAAAATAAAATATTAGTACAAAATTGTGAATGTTTGCTTCTTCTTTCGATTGATTCCCTTCAATTTTCTTTGTGTGGATGGATGGCAAAAGTGAAATTGAAGCTAGCGTTTGAGAATTGGTTAAAAATGATGAACAGATTGTTTGTGTTATAAATGAATTGAATTTGAAAAATCTAGTCAACCAATAAATCCCATAGCAGGATTGACCATGAAACGATTATTATAGAAGATAAAAACTAAAAAAAAATTGAACCAAAACAGAAAAATATTTGTCAAACATAAAATAAGGTTCAAACATTCCAAGAACATAAATAATTTTTTTTATCGAATTCCGAGTTGTTTTCAAAATTTAAAGCGATGCAATTGCCCGACTATTTCATCGGTAGAAAAATTTTCCTTCCCGGATTTAGACTAGTTTTATGTATGAATTAAAATAATATTTCAATCATGAAAACATTAAACATCATACTTTAATTCATAAAAAAGAAGAGGTGACAAACTCAACAACAACATTATAGTACAAAACTTAACTAAATACGATTTAGATAAGGGTTATTTTTCTACGGGTCTTACAATCTTCTTCATCGTTAACATCAACGTAGTGATCACCAACTATATGATCATCATGGTCGATTGATTCTAAAGAAGCAAAGAATATGTTCATTGATCAAATCGATAATAGAGGGCCACATAAAATAATATAATTGATGATGGACCTCTTGACTTTGAGAAAAGGCCATATGATAAATTGAATGTAGACTTTGAAGATCCTTTGAAGAAATAAACTTGGGAGCCATGGAGAAGAAATAACCTATTTTTGTAAGTGTTATATTGTCGTCCACACTAAATATCCAATTTTAAAACATTTGAATATAATACGATTGTTCTAAAATTTTGCCTCACGTTTTTTCTATGCAAAGAAATTTTTCCAATGCAATTAATTTGTCATCATGCAAGTCATCTATTTCATCAAACATGATACCCAAATAAATCTAAGTGTAAATTATTTTTCCTTTGCAAAGAGGGTCACACCAAGTAGTACTAATCCATTCCAAATTAATTTCGACAGGAAATATTGCATCATGACCAAACACTAATTTGTAGGGTGATTTCCCTATTGAATCCCTTGGAGAATTCATATATGATTGATATGCTTCTAAATCAAACTTATGATTGTTTTATTCATGGCCTCGACTAGGTCATTTCCTTGAGCATAATATGGAGTACAAGTCAACTTTTTATCTTTCTTGACTCAACATATTTGATAACTGATTTGGCACAAAATTCTCCACATAATATGATTCTCTATGCAATCAATTACATCATCCATGCAAAATCTTTCAAAGGAATAATTTTTATCTATTCACTGAAGTAATCAATTCTAACTAAAATGTATTTACAACCTTTAGACGATTACAGATGTATCTGACCTATCAGATCTAAAGCTCAACCCCTAAACGTCTAGAGTTTTATGATTACATACAATTGAGTTGCCATAACATTTTGAATATGTCAATCTAACATCCACTTCATTCTGTCATCGACCTGATGAGTACCACATATTCTTTCATGTACTTCAACCAAGACTACATAAGCCTCAATGAATCTTAGACATCGTTTTATGTTTCCAGCGACAGATTATCTATTTGACGATCCTCCTGAAAAAGATAATTTTGAAAACTTGATATTCTATACTCCTATTTGAAGATGTGTTAGGATCTCGCAACTATTGGATTATGGACTTCTTCAATCATTATTTATTTAAATAAATTCATATTTTTATTCTTTATTAGATGGAATTTTAAAAATCAAATAAAAAATGAAAATATGAGTTTATTTGAATATTTGAGTTACGAATTTGATAAAATTTGTATTATATTAAATAATGTAATTAATTGTATGGGTTTTGGTTGAAAATTTTGATGAATTTTTTGAATTTTTGTAAAAAAAAAAAGATAATATTGTTAACATTTTAAAACATAAAGGATTAAATTGTCACTTAAAATTAAAATAAAGGACCAAATCGGGAAAAAAAAAGATAAAGGACTAAAACGTTACCTGAAATTAAGTTAAGGGACCATGGATGCTATTTAGCCTTGAAGTTTTTAACAACTGCACAACTACAAGTAAAAAATGTTTAAACTATTTCTTTATATTTTCATTTTACTATATTCAATCAATTGCCTCTAGTCATGTCTTTATGAGTTAGCTCTTCATTATATTTTGATTTTCATATATAAACTATATATATATATTTGATTCTAACTTATTTATGTTTAAATATTATATCGCATAGTACTTTGACAACTTCGATTCAACATACTCTGAAAGTGAACTAATTGAAATAAAAGAACACTGATGTCAGTATGTACTCCAACTGAAAGTTATATAATTTGTTAATAGGTGAGTTTCACATTGCTGGAAATTGTAAACTATTATTGTATATTTTGGTGTGAACTGATCATTATTCTAATTAGTTTGTTTTATTTTTTGTTATAGTAGGGTAAAGAAAGAAATTGTTGGAAATTGCTACTAAACTGTCATGATATTTGTTGCTGTGAATATATAATTGATATTGTGAATATGTTGCTACTGTCAATATTGTTATATTTGTTGTTACTGTCATGAACTTGCAATTTGTTACTGTGAAAATATATGTAATTGATATTGTTGATATTTGTTGCTGTGAATCTGAATTTGAATTTGATAAGAATCTGAATTTGAATTTGATAAGAATCTGAATTTGATGTGAATTTGATAAGAATCTGAATTTGGAAAAAAAATTGAAATCTCAATTTAATAAAGACAGAGATTTTTAAAAAAATGACATAAAAGATATGTTTTCATCATTTTACAGCGCTTTTTTAAACCTTTTACAATGTTTTTTTGAAAAAGCGCTGTAAAACTAGTTGGTAATACAAGCGCGCTATATATATGTATCTATTACAGCGCTTTTTTGAAAAAAGCGCTGTAAAACTAGTTGATAATACAAGCGCGCTATATATATTTACCTTTTACAGCACTTTTTTGAAAAAATGATGTAAAACTAGTTGATAATACAAGCGCGCTATATATATGTACCTATTACAGCGCTTTTTTGAAAAAAGCACTGTAAAACTAGTTGATAATACAAGCGCGCTATATATATGTACCTATTACAGCGCTTTTTTGAAAAAAGCACTGTAAAACTAGTTGATAATACAAGCGCACTATATATATGTACCTATTACAACGCTTTTTTGTAAAAGCGCTGTTGTATCTTTTAACAGCACTAAATACTATAGCACTTAAAAGCGCTGTAAAAGGCTTAAAAAAAGCTCTTCAAAATGCTATTTTTTGCATAGTGATAGGACTCCTTTTACTTTGACAAATAGATTTGTACTCTAAAATCAATTGTCAAATAAAATAGTGATGGTTTCTAAACCTATGAATTCAATTGGCTAAATCTATAGGCACATATTATTTACCAAGACATTTGCACCGGTTTGTCCTTTAGAATCTTTCATTGAAACATATTGCAATGAAAAATCCAACACTACCAAAGTCCAACAAAAAGGATGAGTAACAAAATGATAAATGTTCATCTATTTTTTCTAGGTTTAAAAATGATTTCTTTTGAATTAAATATCAAAATGCCCACTTTTTATAATGTGGGTACTCTTTGACTGACTTAAAAAATGTATTCACTATGTTTGATAATTTTTTATATTCGAAAACATGGTTCGAATGTTAATGACAACTCTACTCAATCTTTGTAATTTTTTAAAATTTTTAGTAATTTAAATCATTTTATATTATTATTAATTAAATTTTTTTTTACGTTTTTATAATAAAATAAAACAATAAGTGAACATTTTGGTATTTATAGGTATATTGATATTTTCTTACAAATATAGGTTATTAAAAATCCTAACAATTAAAGTTGGAGTTTTTGGTTTTTTATTAAAAAACATAAAATTTATTTATAATTATCCTACATAAGCTTGACGCATTAACATTTTTTAATACACATAAGCATTTTTTAACATAAAATAAAAAATAAGATCATCTTATCCACTTTTTAAAAGGTAAATGACGCAAAAAATAAATAACGGAACTATTATTAAAAATTAAGATAAATGACCAGGAGAGTTTTGCCTATATTCAAATATTAGCCTGCACAATGGATTAATTCTTCATATTTTTAGTTTGCTATTCTCCTATGCAAGAATGCATGGTTTTTTAATCTTATCGTGGACAAAAGGGATGAAAATGAAAGGGACAAAAGTGTTTGAGTCTAATTCAATAGACGATTGACACAAGGGGAAAATTCGTCATTTTCTGTTGTCTACATCCATCAAAATTGCACATATATTCTTTTATTTTAATACTAAAATGGAACATTCCAAACAATGCAATTAACGATATGCTTATTCTTGACAGCTTACTAATCCATCCATGTGGAAGATTAAATAATTTATCTTAATAACACTGTAAACGATTTTAATGGGGTAGTTATTTCCTACCCCTGAGTCTAATAAAAATGAATATATGTCATTTCTTTAAGTTTTAGTTCAGGTTGGAATCCGGAGCCTCGTTCTATGAATTAATTATAACATTAATAATTTCATTCACATTTTACTCTCAAATTTATATTGTTTATATCATGGCAAAGATCAAATTTCCAACTATTGATAAAGATGACTTCTACAAAAATATTACACTCATTTATTCATTTATAATTTTTCATAACTCATACCCCATCCAGGATAAATTATTATAAGTAAAAATTTAATAAATTACGCATACTAAATATGTAGTTAATTACATTTAATATATGAAATTTCAGTAAAAAATTAAATCTATTGTTTAAATTACCCTCTATAAATAATAAATTAGAGAAATATAAAAAAGTTTAATTAAATAGAGTTATTTTAAAGACACTAACAATATTAAATAGTTTACGAAGTATTGATATTTGTTTATACTACCAGTTTTTGTCTGAAGCTAGAGTACCAACCACCACCTAAAACTAATAGATATAATTGCGAGATGTTCCAAATTTAAACTCAAATAAAGATGATCGGTCTAATAATATTAATATTTGACAATTGAATTAAGACTTATCGGTTGATATAATTCATAAAATATGTTATTTTTGCTTAAATTTTATTTTGTACTCTAATAAGGAAAAACATTAAATAACATTTGTTTCAAGACATAGGGACTACACAGCATGCAATAAAAAAATGAAAGTCGGCTTTAGACTTAATTCATCAATGTACACACATCACCAAGGCATATAACAGCTCTATAAATACCTTGACTAGCAACATAAAAAACACACATCAATTTACAAAACCCATAAAGCCTTTGAGTGTAAGCCAAGTTATACAAATAACCATGTCAATGAGATTGTCTACTGGAACCCTCATCATCCTTGCTCAACTGTGGCTTTTGATGGCTAAAACATCAATAGCTCAGTTTGTGATTGACACTAATGGCGAACCTGTTGAGATTGACGACGACTATTTCATCAGGCCTGCTATCACAGGCAATGGAGGGGGTTCAACTTTGGTAAACAAAAATGGATCATGTCCTTTGAATGTTGGTTTTGAGAACACTGAATTTCCACAAGGCTTGGCTGTGAAATTCACTCCTTTTGTTGCTCATCATGATGATGACGAAGTGAGACTTAATAGAGACTTGAGAATAACATTTGAAGCTTCTACAATATGTGCTACGTCCACTGAATGGAGGTTGGGTGAGAGGGATGCAAGGAGTGGAAGGAGGCTGATTATCACCGGAAGAGATGATGAAACATTTGATAACTTCTTTAGGATTGTACAAACTCAAACTGTAGGTATCTATAATATCCAATGGTGTCCTAGAGAGGTGTGCGTCACTTGTGACTTTATATGTGGCACTGTTGGTGTTCATCGTGAGAATGGCAAGATTTTGTTGGCCCTTGATGGTGGTGCCCTCCCAATTGTCTTTCAAAATGAATAAGTTTTATTTGGTAGTGTTACAAATATATTGGGAGCTATGGTTTATTTCAATAAATTACATAAAAGAGAGAGAGATGAATGTACTTTGTTGTTGATTCATATATAAAACAAAAGCTCCTAAAATTTATGTTTATATAATTTGTTGAGAAAATGTTACTTGTTTTTTAGTCCAAGTAGCTACGGGTTTTGCTATGACTTTTTATTATCGTCCGACCGTTACGGAGGCTTTTGCTTCTGTTCAATATATAATGATTGAAGCTAACTTTGGTTGGTTAATCTGATCAGTTCATCGATGGTCGGCAAGTATGATGGTCTTAATGATGATTTTGCACGTATTTTGCGTGTATCTCACCAGTGGTTTTAAAAAACCTCGTGAATTGACTTGGGTTACGGGTGTAGTTTTGGGTGTGTTGACTGCATCCTTCGGTGTAACCGGTTATTCCTTACCTTGGGACCAAATTGGTTATTGGGCAGTAAAAATTGTAACGGGTGTACCCGACGCTATTCCTGTAATAGGATCGTCGGTCGTAGAGTTATTGCGCGGAAGCGCTAGTGTAGGACAATCTACTCTGACTCGTTTTTATAGTTTACATACTTTTGTATTACCACTTCTTACGGCCGTATTTATGTTAATGCACTTTCCAATGATACGTAAGCAAGGTATTTCTGGTCCTTTATAAAGAATATGAATCATAGAGATTTGTAATCGATCATTTATCATTTTGGGGACGAGCAATAGTATTTCATTGCTACAAATATGCATTATTTAAAAAAAAAATAAGACATGTATTTGGATATTTCCCTTCAACTTAACAAAATAAATTGGATTCTTTATTTGACATACACGAATAGTTGAAAGGAACTCTCCGAAAAAAGAATGGATTATGGGAGTGTGTGACTTGAACTATTGATTGGGCCATGCAGATATATGACTTTATCTTATCTGCCACATTTGAATTCACAATTTAATGTGTATTTGTTCCAACCACCGCGCCCCCTACAGAGGTAGGTCGGTACGCTTGGAGAGAACCTTTTCTATGATCAAACTCGATCATATCCTGCATGAAAAGGCTCCGTAATATCCAGTAAAATACGTAATATATCACTTAACGTAATAGTATGGAAATGCATTCATTTCCTATGCATTGACTCAATTTATTATACTATCGTAGTGAAAAAGGTAGATCTAAAGAAAAACTGGGGTTGTATTATATTAGTAACAAGTACATCCTTTCTATCTTAAACCTTCCAAAATGAATTTTGGGAGGTTTAACAGTCGAAAGGTTTGAGATCACCCAGAAAGCACTTTTCATTTTGAAAACATACTTGGGTGAAAAGCATTTACTTTAAAATAAGAACTTAATTTTTTGCAACGGATAGTTCAAATTTCGGAAAAAAGAGAATCTAGTCGATTTTTTTACATGGAATCCTCATATATGAGTGACTAACATTTCCATTTTTTTTATGGATGCATTAAGTTCGTTTGATTCGTGCTCGAGCCGGATGATGAAAAATTCTCATGTCCGGTTCTTTCGGAGGATGGATCTATAAGAATTCACCTATCCCAATAACAAAAAAACCTGACGTGAATGATCCTGTGTTAAGAGCTAAATTGGCTAAAGGGATGGGTCATAATTATTATGGAGAACCCGCATGGCCTAATGATCTTTTATATATTTTTCAGTAGTAATTCTAGGTACTATTGCCTGTAACGTAGGCTTAGCGGTTCTCGAACCATCAATGATTGGGGAACCCGCAGATCCGTTTGCAACTCCTTTGGAAATATTGTCCGAATGGTATTTTTTTCCCGTATTTCAAATACTTCGTACAGTGCCAAATAAATTATTGGGCGTTCTTTTAATGGTTTCAGTATCCGCGGGATTATTAACAGTCCTCTTTTTGGATAATGTTAATAAGTTCCAAAACCCATTTCGCCGTCCAGTAGCAACAACCGTCTTTTTGATTGGTACCGCAGTGGCTCTTTGGTTGGGTATTGGAGCAACATTACCTATTGAAAAATCCCTAACTTTAGGTCTTTTTTAATTTTTAAATTTAATTGATTCAATTGTTAAATAAATAACATGTGTATTGTGTATCTAGGGAGAAGTCACTTTGAAATGACTAATCCCTAGATACATGTATTTCATTTTAGACCTATTCTGAATATCTAGATTTGTGCTAAAGATTCAAATTCCATATTTAAAGCTTTATAAAAAAAAATCCAATCGATTTCAAATTTATGCAAAATGTTTTTCTATTTGTAAAATGTTTAATATATTTTTTACATCTTCTACGCGAAAATGTTCAATTTTCATAAGTTCTTCTTGACTCTTATTCAAAAGTTCCAATAATGTATGTATATTGGACTTTTTGAGACAATTATAGATTCTGGGAGGCAATTCTAATTGGTCAATAAAAATGGATTTCAATGCAATTTCTTTTTTTATTTTTCCTTAGTTTATCCTTAACGAATCTATCATGAAAAGTAAAAAGGGGTAAAGTAACTTTGTGTTGATTGTTTTCTAAATTAAATTTATCTTCTTCTGCATGTAAAAAAGGAATAAATAAATCAATTAAATTCCGGGAGGCTTCAAAGAGTGCTTCCTTAGGAGTTAAACTTCCATTTGTCCATATTTCGAGAAAGAGTATCTCTTGTTTTTCATTCCCATTCCCATAAGAATGAATACTATGATTTGCATTTCGAACATGCATGAATACAACATCTATAGTATAACTTTCATCTTGAATGTTGTTTAGTGTTTTTATACGATATCCCCGATTCCTCTCAAGTTTTAATTCTATACACAAATTAATAGGTTCTGTTAGGTTAGCTATATGTTGTGTATTATCAACGATTTCTACCGAAGGTGGTAAAATGATGTCTTGAGCAGTTAAATATCCAGGACCTTTGAAACAAATAGGCGCGTCCCGAGTTCCATACAGATTACTTCTCAATACAATTTCTTCAAATTCATTAAAATTTCATGTATTGATTCTTGAATACCTACTATGGTAGAATATTCATGTGGTATTTTCTCAGATTTTGCACGTGTGATACATGTTCCCTCTATGTCTCCAAGCAAAATTCTTCGCATTGCAATGCCTATTGTATCTGCTTGGCCTTTCATAAGTGGAGACAGAATAAAGCGTCCATAATAAAGACGCTTACTGTCTACCCTTGATTCAACACACTTCCACTGTAGTGTCCGAGTAGATACTTTTACTTTTTCTCGAATCATAGTAATATATTTTTATCAAACTCTTAAATTAATTGTTTATTTCTCTTGAAATATCTTTCTTTAATGTTTATTTTCAGTTTTACACACGTCTTTTTTTAGGAGCCCTACATCCATTATGTGGCATAGGGGTTACATCCCGTATAAACCTTAATAGTATACCACTTCTACGAATAGCTCTTAATGCCGCATCTCTTCCGAGACCGGGACATTTTATTATGACTTCTGCTCGTTGCATGCCTTGATCGACTACTGTTCGAATAGCGTTTGCTGCTGCAGTTTGAGCGGCAAACGGTGTCCCCCTTCGTGTACCCTTAAATCCACACGAACCGGCAGAGGACCAAGAAATCACCCGCCCCCGTACATCGGTAACAGTCACAATGGTATTGTTGAAACTAGCTTGAACATAAATAACTTCCTTTGGTATTTTACGAGTCTGCTTACGCGAACCTATACGTGCATTTTTACGCGAACCGATTTTTGATATAGATTTTGCCATTTATTATTATTTAAAAAAATTAAAGTCTGAAATATATGGATATATCCATTTCCTATCAAAAAAAGATTCTTTCCTATTTTCTAACTAGATTTTCTATATTAATTGTATTCTATAATTCGATTAATATAGATATAGAATTATAGAAATTTCAAGCAATAAATAAGCAATAAAATTTCTTATAATACTTATAACTATAGAATAGATTCCAATTATAGAATCTAAATTTTTATATTTTTATAATTTAATAAAATTGAATATTAATTAGATTTTTTTATTTGAATATCTATTTTTTTGTGCATTAGGTACTTTATTTTTAATAGAAAGCCCTTTTTTTTAATATTATCCTTGTCTTTGTTTATGTTTTGGATTGGAACAAATTACTATAATTCGACCTCTCCTACGGATCAATCGACATTTTTCACAAATTTTATGAACAGAGGCTGCTACTTTCATATTTATGACTCCTTAACTTAATGTCGAATCTATCTATTTATTGGAAGAAAATAGGATTTCCTTATTAACTTAAATTAACTTAAAATTGTGCCCCCTAAAAAACATATTGAAGGTCTAATTAAATTAACTGACTTATACTTCGATTTTTTACTTTCCCAGTCGTATACATAAGTACGCCGAATTATTTTTTGAAATATAGCCTAGAATCTTATTTTCATTCTCTTTGTCTAAAGCTGTAACATACCTTCAGAAGTGATTCAGTAATTTAATTTTCATGAATTTTTATATATTTTTTTATTTGTATTCTAGTTAAATCCTCTTCACGCATTTACTAATGTATCGGGAGTAATATTAGAAATCCATTTTTTCTCTACTACATTCACAAGAATGGATATAAGTTTTTAATATAATTCAAATATCTGAAAAATGACCATTACCATATATAACATAAAACTTCTCCGCCGATTCTTTCTAATTGAGCCTCTCGATCTGTCATTATACCCCTCGAAGTAGAAAGAATGACAATCCCCATTCCTCCTAAAACTCTAGGAACTTTTTGATAGTTAGAATAGATTCGTAGACCAGGTGTACTGATCCTTTTCAAATTTAAAAAAATTTTATACGATCCTTTCCTATTTCTCCGTAGAGTTAAAACTAAAAAGTATTTGTTGCTTTCCCGATGTTTTATGACGTTTTCAACGAAACCCTCTCGTAAAAGTATTTTCACAATGTTTTCGGTGATATTAGTAAGTGGTATTTGAACTTTTTTTTTTCTAGTCATGTCAGCATTGCGTATTAAGGTTAGTATATCAGCTATAATATCTTTACCTACGATATTTTATTGCTCCTTTCAATATAATCAACGTGCTCCCATTTTTCGATTTTTTTTATTCAATAAAATATCTAATATTGAATATAAGAATATAATAATAATAAAACTCTATATATATAGAAAATATTATTCTAATTAGGATTAGTATAATGTAAATCTATATAGAATATTCTAAAACTAAAAAAAGATAGAAAGAAAATGAAGTAATGACCTATTCTAAACTATATAGATAATCTGATATGAAATTCGAATTCAGAATTCTATTTTTTTTTTATACAAATAGAATTCTGAATTCGAATTTTTATTTTGAATATATATATATATTCCTTTTTTTTTCTATCTATTATTATTTTTATTTCGTTTTTTTTATTTAGTTTTTCAAATATTTATTAAATAAATATAATGACTTACTACTACTAATACTTAGTATTAACATATATATTATATACTTCTAATTACTTATAACATAGAATAATCATTACACAAGGTATACATGTGATATTTGATATATTTATGAATATATCCTATTCAATTCATAAATAAGATATCTATATAACAATCTTGTATTATAATACCTCGGGTGCTAATGAAACTATTTTAGTGAAATTTAACTGTCTCAATTCTTGGGCTATTGCACAAAAAATTTGAGTTCCTTTTGGATTTCCTTCTTTATCAATGACAACCGCCGCATTATCATTATACTTTATTATTTATACCGTTACTACGTTTAAGTTCTTTACAAGTACGTACAATTACAGCTCTGATAACTTCTGATATTTCTAAAGGTGTATTTGGTACTGCTTTTTTTATTACAGCAACAATAATGTCACCAATATAAGCCTACCGTCGATTACTAGCTCTTATGATTCGAATACACATCAATTCTCGGGCTCCGCTATTATCGGCTACATTTAAATAGGTTTGAGGTTGAATCATATATTTTTTTTTATCTTTCAGTCAAAAAGTTGAAGTAAAAAAATATTCTGTGTTAAAAAAAAAAATAAACAATTACCATTTTTTTTATACTAAAGACTTCTTTCGTTCTAATTATTATTATCTTCTAAAAGAATGAATTGAGTTCGTATAGGCATTTTGGATGCTACTAATGAAATAGTCTTTCTAGCGATATTTTCTGCGACCCCTCCCATTTCGTAAAGTATTTTGCCGGGTTTAACGACAGCTACCCAATATTCAGGAGATCCTTTTCCAAAACCCATACGCGTTTCGGTTGGTCTTACTGTTGTAACAGGTTTGTCTGAAAATGAAAATATATGTATACATATTTGTCCATATTTGTCTAACGAAGGTTGTGCTCCAGGCCAATGAGGCTATTGCCTTATGCTACAAAAAGAATATTTTTAGTATCTACTACTGCTATATATATATCACTACAAGAAATTTGAAAAACTGCGAGATTAGTGACGGTTGCGATAAAACTGTCTCCGCTCAATATCTGCGATGGTTCCTACGACGGCCGCTGCCGTTAAAGGAACAACAAGCTGCACCTTATCATTTTTCACAAGTCCCGCTTTTTGATTTTTCATGTCCCGCGTTGCAAAAACCTTTATTGTCCAAAACT
The DNA here is from genome assembly GCA_037974295.1 of Cicer cuneatum. Taxonomy (NCBI): domain Eukaryota; kingdom Viridiplantae; phylum Streptophyta; class Magnoliopsida; order Fabales; family Fabaceae; genus Cicer; species Cicer cuneatum. The sequence continues at coordinate 52,774,530 of JBBPBO010001985.1, read as the reverse complement.
CCATTCCCAAATAATCTCTTCCTCCCCCAAATTCGGCGTTCAAATTCATTTTTTTTTCTTTCAAAACCCTGATTTCCCAAGTCTCGCGTTCTGATTTGCGTCCCCGAATTCTCAATCTTCCCCCGGCTACCTTTTCTCTCTCAATTTTACTTTTATCTCTCACTACCATCGCCTCGCTGTTCCCTTGTCGTGCTGCACCACTTGCTTTCAATTCGACCTTCGTTTGTTGGAATCTAAGGTATGATTTCCTTTCCGTTGTTAGGGTTTCGATTACATTGTTCCAATCGATACTGATTTTTAACATCTAATGCCAATTCTGTGAACTAGGAGGATCCTATCTTATTTAAAATAATAAATTGGATTGAAATAATCATGTGTGTGCTTATTACTGATTTAGATGTTATGAATGAACTTTTCAAGTGATGATTAAATGCATTCTGGGGGTTCTTTGCATTTGGGGGAAGGTCACTCTAGTTTTTGGTATATTAGTTTTTGGTGTTTCTTAAAACTTCGATTGTTTTCAATTAGTTTAGCTTCGTCAGTGTGCTTATGTTAATCCTATCTTTTAAGACATGGATCTGTTCAATCTGGTTGTATATGAAGTTTGCGGCTAAACTGTGTGATTTCGTAGAGCTGACAATGCATGTTTTTGGAATAAAATTGTAAATTGATAAGAAAGACATTCACAAGTCTGAAGAAATGGTACAAAATAAAACATAATAATGTTTAAAGTATGAAATCTGATGAAATTTATAAAGAAACTCTTTCATATGTTTGTGCCTTTTTGAATTTTTGTGTGTGTTGTTTTATATATTATGTAGAAGATGGAGCATATGTATTGTTCAGTTTTTTTTTTCTATAGTATCAATGTTCTCTTTGTTTCATATTACTCGTGATTTTTTATACCATCAATCTTTGCCACATTCTATTATCTCTAGTTTAGATTCAATGGTGTCTTATGTTAAATTGCTCTTTTGCTTTTGAGATGATAAAGAAACAAACTAAGAATCCATCAAAAGAAACTTAACTATAGCTATAGGGTGCAAAAGAAGAGAAGAGATATCATCAAATTTCATAGCTAGGTAGTTTCCATAATTGAATAATATATTATTTGATGGAAGAACATCTTACTCCATTGGCTGTAACTCATCTCCTTCAACACACTCTAAGAAGTTTGTGCATCCATGAAAATTATCAGTGGGTTTATGCTGTTTTTTGGAGGATCTTGCCTAGAAACTACCCTCCACCCAAGTAAGAAGACATAGGAAAATGTTCTTGTGGAAACACTTTTCGAGCACTAAGCACAAATATATTGAAGGACTAATTAATTAATTATATCATACTTTATAAAAACATTTTCATTAGTATAAATATATACAAAAAAAATTAATAATTATCAATTTTGTTTGTTTGTAATATAGGTGGGAAGGACAAGGGGCTTATGATAGATCAAGAGGAAACAGAAGGAATTGGTAATGATTTTATTTCGTAGTTAAATATATTATATTGTCATGATGAGGATAGGCTATTGTGTTGTATGTATTTTTGGTTAGAAAGTTTGCGTTGTATATATATGCATGCAGGATATTGGTTTGGGAAGATGGTTTCTGCAATTTTGGTGCATCAGCAGCACCTGAAATAAACTCTGGTGATTGTCCTACTTCATCAATTTATGGGAACTGTGAGTTTCAGCCCTACCTATGTGAGCAAATTAGTTCATGAGATGAGTGAAAGAAAAATAAAGAAACACATTTTTACATATTGGTTGGTTCAAAAGGTTGGTTGACAATCCGTTGAGGTGCCCTTCATCATACTCATGGATGGTGGGTCACTGTTAAAAATGTGAAAAAATCGATGGTTAATTGTGTTTGTATGTATATATATGTATGTCTGATTAACCAACAAGATTTTTCATTTGTGCAGCTATGGGACTTGGATAATATACTGCAAGGTCCAAGAAGCACACAGAGAAACGAAACTGCGGTGATTGGCAATGAAGTTGACAGTGATGACGAAGATGAGATGGACGTAGATAAAGATCATTCCAAGTCTTCTAAAGGTAAGATATGATTGGCACATGTTACAGTTTTGCTTGTTGCTAAACACATAGTGTGGTTCTTGAAAGATTATGTGCATGATGTAATGCTAAATTTGATTATTAATATAATCTTACTTAATGATTTCATATTAAAAGTTTTTTGAAAGAGAATGATTTCTTTTATAATTATAAATACTCTTTTACAACACCCTAGGACTTGGGAAGCTCAGTTCTTGTCTGGTATAAAGGTATATATATATATATGACATTCATATATGTGTATGTAGCACCGCTGTAATAAAATATAAACAATTTTGAGTATCTCTTTCTTTGTTTGATTCAATTAAATATCTTTCAGACTATAGCTCTCATTGCTGTTAGAGAAGGTGTTGTTCAATTAGGAGCTGTTCACAAGGTTCTCTCTTCCCCCTTTGCTCTCTATCTGTTTTAAATCATAGTCAAATGCCACATCAACTACAGTCACATAGACATAAAAACCATGATGTAACAAATTAGTCTCTGCAATCTTAGTTTTAAATAATTGTGGTCACATCATTTGCATTTACCTATATGAACATAATTTAAAACCATGAAAAGAAAGTATGATACAATTATCTTGACTGAACTCATTGAAGGTGATTGAAGACTTAAGCTATGTGGTGGGGAAGGGGGTGATGATTTTCATTTGCTTCAGAGTGATTCTGATGTGGAGGATTTACGCATGGAGATCGAGCAACGGGATACCTTGGAGTACAAGGATCCTTTACTCGAGGACGATTCTGAGATGGATGTTAGAGAGATGTAATCTCGTTAGCATGTCAAAATTCTAAAATTCTTGAGATGGAGGTTTGTTACATTTCAATTTAAATTCGAGTGTTCTCAAGAACATGCAATTCTATACGTTGTTATTAGTCAATTCTGTATTGTTTTGTAGCTTAAAATCTTAAACGAACCTGATTGCTTTTATGCATGAAAGTTGTATACCAAATTAGATAATACTTGTAGCTGTATGGTAGGAGTGAAAGAAATTTTCATACATTTGGGCATATGAAAATCCAGACAACATGGTCTGAATTGTAAATAACTAACTATGCAGTGAAACATTAGGGAGGACAAAAAAATGCATCTTTGTAAAAAAATATGATCCATTAATTCTAGGCTCTAATGTTACTAAAGGGGATAGACAAACTTGGTCCCATCTAGTGAATAATGATTGTATTATATACATGACACTTCATTTTTTTTTTCACAAAAAAAGGACACTTCATCTTTGCCTGGAAATGAATTGGTTTAAAGGACATTAACTATTAGTTTGGTTTACTGTACTGGTTGAATTCATATAACTTTTTGTGAGTAGTGATGTCTAATGTGATTGTTAAATTCAGTTCAACAGCCTGTCTCTTGCTTTTTAGCTCATGTGTTTAGGTAAGGTTTCTGCCTTTTATTAAAAACACAATTTGTAATTGTTGGTTTGAGTGTATATGTAATGAAACTGCATTATAGATCCTATCATAATTAAGGATCATTAATCCTTAGCCTGGATGAATATTTTTAATTGTTTATGCAATGAAACTGCATTTGTAATTGTTGTTCTTTTAAATTTAATATAGTATGAATATTTTTCAATTGATCAAACAATTTATTTTTTCGTACATTGCACGGGTACACACACTAGTTATATATATATTCAATGTGAGAGTGGCTGATTATTTATATGATAAAGAAGCTTTGAAACAATTAGAGAGCAATGGACTAAAGAGACAATAATAAAAGAACCAACATGCATTTAATTTCACTATATATTTGATATCTGTTATATACCATATGATGATATATATACTCCCCATCTCATTTTTATAATTCAGTGGCAGAACTGTATATTTGTTTACATTTATCATGTTTATATTTTTTTACATAATTTGGCATACTTGCTCAGAACAAAGACTTTTTTACATAATTATTCACTGTTTTCTGCTTGAATTTTAATTGACTTCAATTGTTTTTTTTCAATATTTTCTTTGATTTGATCATTTTGTGGTTCTGTGTAGCTTGGCTTTTCAGATTGATCTATTAGGAGTTCTGACATCAGAAACCCAACTTATTCAGATTAAGGTATATGTTGCCTTCCATTCTTTAAATGTACTTTCTAGTTTGTGTTCTTTTACAATTTTTTCATGAATCAAATCAAACTATGTGAATAGATAATATTTACTGTGTAATTAGAAATTTAGCCTTTAACGGGAGATATTTTATCTAGGTCCTTATGTTGTCTTGCTGCATATATGATGCATGAGAACTGTTTGTCTTTGGTTAAAAATATCAATTATGTAATGATTGATATTTGCTATATGAGAAATTTAGTTAATTAGTATTTGACAATGTTTATCAAGATTCATTGAGGTTAATATAATTTTTTTTTTCCAGGCAAAAGGCATAGAATCGCCAATAGATGGTAGACATTCATCTGTTTCTAGCCACCAAGCTGATGATCGTGGAGCAACATCATTAGGGACTGATTAGATATTTTGATGAACTTTTATGTTTCATGGAGTTGTTTTGTATGTTTAGCCACTCCACTAATGTTTTGAATATTTAAACTACTTTATTTATTATTTTAGTTAAGTTCAAGTATGAATCGGTGTTATTTATTTTGAAAAAATTATATAAATTGAATTTAGTTATAGTAGTTATTTAATTGTGTATTTAAATTATGTGGATGATATTAATTTATGAATATTTTTTATTTTAATTAATAAAAAATTAGAAAAAATTGTATCATAATTTTTTAATTTAAATTATTAGGATTGCGATGGTTCAAATTGTCTCAAAATGAATATAGCGACGGTTGATAAATGTCGCAATATTTTGGATCAAATTGTCCAAAATGAATATAGCAATAGTTGATAACTATTGCAATGTTTCAAAAAAAAAATGAACATGTTTTGCGACGGTTCGAACCGTCGCAAAAAACATATATTGAGGCGGTTATAACCGCCGCAGATGTCTTTTAAAACCGCCGCAAATCAATTTTTTTTCTTGTAATGTATAGAGAGATAGATTTGGTGTAAAGTTACTTTCTCTATTTCATAGCATAAGTAAAAATAGATTATAACATGGTTCAAAATTTAAAACACGTATATCTATATCTATTTGCTTTAACAATACGATTGACAATATATGCAACAAAGTCAGTTACTTCTACTGAAAGAAATTTTTCAAAGTTAAAATTGATTAAATCGTTTATGAGATCAATAATGGTACAAGATGGATTGAAAGGATTAATTATCTTATCTATTGCGAGAAATGTTAGAATTGCTTGTTTATAAAAAATTTATAACTGATTTCATAGTTTAAAAATCTAGAAGATTAATTTAAAGAATTGATAGCTTTACTATATTAAATCTCTTTAAGAAATTTACCTTGGGCCTCGAAATTCCTATATAGTCATGAGTCTAATGAGAGCTCTCGGCCCTCTGTCGTTTAATTAGCTATTTAATTGTTAACTCATCATATGGTTAATCTAATCATAAATCCTGAGTCTTAGAAGATAATTTAAGATATGGTTAATCCATCATATTTTACCACTCATCTTTATTCCTCTCTCTCGAATATCCTAAAGATATGTCGTTTTCTAAATATAATATGCTATAATTTGTATTTAAGAGTTAAATTCCAGCAATAGATATTAGAGTCAATTAAATACATTTTATATCTATTTTTTAATAACTCTTTTTTTTTTCTTCTCATTTAATAACTCACTGGAACTATGAATCATATTGACCGATTATTATTTTACCCTATTCATTTGGGAATTGATTTACATCCTAACGTATTAATCTTCATTTGTGGAATTTGGCTTCTTTACACCAAGTATATACACTTAATTTTTTTTTAAGTCAGTTGGCTGATCTGTTGTTTCTTTTTTGTTGTGTTCCATAAGCTCGTGCCTTTTTAAATCTCGGTTGCCATGTGATAAAGTGGTACTCAATTAAGAAAATTTCGGAGATCAACTTATGATAGTTAAAATAATTTGTTTTGGGTTGTTATTTCAGTTAATTAATTGTAACTACTTTTCTTAATTACTTGTGTTTGTAATCAACTAATATAAAAGGGAAGCAAACAGAAAAACAGAGGAATAACGAGAGTGCAAAAACGAGTTATGTCATCGCAAGAAACACAAGCATTAGAGTGCAAAATTATTGTAATCATTTCATCTCATATTAGTGATATTTCGAAGTTGGATCCAGTCCCCCAGACGTAGGAGTTTAACTATGAACTGGGTTAACAATTGTGTGTGTTCATTTTAGCATTGCAAGCTTTAATTATGTTTTTGTTAAAATTGCAGAAAGATAGAAACCAAGAACGTTGAACACTCTCCGCTTCAATTTTGATCAATCTCCGTTTTACAGAAACGCAGAACGCTCTCCATCTTACTTATGCTCAATCTCCGTTTTAGTTTTCAATCAATATCCATTTTTTCTTTGGAAACCAACATTCTTGGTTGAGAAACTCATTGATCTCCATTTTTAAACAACAACTGGCATCAAGAGCACTGGTTTATTTGATTCAGGGAAGATGACATCAACAAAGTATGTACTTGAGAAATTATATGGGAAGAATAATTTTGGGTTATGGCGTCTCAAGATGAAAACGTTGATGGTTCATCAAGGTTTGGCAGAAGCACTGGGAGGAAAGAAAGACATGGCATCCACACTTTCAGAAAAGGAGAAGAAGGATATCATGAACAAGGCTCATAGTGCTCTAATCTTGAATCTTGGAGACAAGGTTCTAAGGGAAGTGTCAAAGGAGACCTCTGTTGCAGGTATTTGGCTCATGTTGGAATCTTTATACATGACAAAATCATTAGCAAATCGTTTATACCTAAAACAAAAATGTATACTTTCAAGATGAAATCTAGGAGGCCAATTGAAGATCATATGGATGAGTTTAATAAGATTGTGTTAGATCTTGAAAATATTGATGTAAAATTGGATGATGAGGATCAGACCCTACTATTGATAAATTTTTTACCAAGTCCTCTTGAAAATCTTTGTGATACACGTCTTTATGGTAGAGATTCTTTGTCATTAGAAGAAGTACAAGCTGCACTAATCTCCAAAGAATTAAAGAGGAAGTCAAATGGGAAAGAAGAGAGAAGTGGTGAGGGACTATTTATCAAGGCCAAAGCAGGGCAGAAGAATCAGAAACAGAAGAATAAATCCAAGAATAAACAAAAGGACAAGTCTAAAATGAAGTGTTTTATATGCTAGAAAGAGGGGCATTTAAAGAAAGAATGCCTAGATTGGAAAGGAAAGAAAAGATCAAATAGTGATAATGATTATGGGAATGCTTCAATAGTCTCTGAAGGATATGACAGCACAGAAGTTCTTATGGAAAATTCAACTGAAATCATGGAGGATGATTGAGTTCTTGACTCAGGGTGTTCATTTCACATGACTTCATACAGAGATTGGTTCCTTGACTACAAAGAAACTGATGGGGGCAAGGTTATCATGGGTAACAAATCAGTCTGCAAGGTTATCGTGGGTAACAAATCATTCTGCAAGGTAGTTGGGATTGGCTCAATCAAGCTGGAGTTGGAAGATGAAACTATGAAGATTTTGTCAAAAGTCAGATGTAATGCCCCAGATTTTTGAATCCAAAACGTTACTTAAAATACTTATTTTTTTAAAAAAGTTTCCGACAATTTATTTTTTGTAAGAATATCTAACACTTATCCATTTAAATAATTAATAACAATTACGTTTATTTAATATATTAAAAAATATTTATTCAAAGCTAAACCAAAGAAAAAGAAATTATTTATAACGGAAGGGAACCCACTTCAATATTTCTAGAATTCGATTGCATTTTAAAGTTTGGTGACAAAAGATTTAAAAATAGACTTAGAAATATCACGACAATTCTATTATTACAAAATTGTCTTGAAAAACCCATTTTTACCCCACGTTAATACTCATCAACTACTCTTGAATCTTTTCAAACTCATTAGTACCTAAAATGTTGTTGTCAGGCTCAATTTTTTCCATCATCCACATCAAACCAAAGCTAAACATATAGAAGAATAAACAAAACACATAAATGTAAAACCTTCCAATTTAAAAGAAAAAAATGTGCAACCGGTAAATTGTATATAAAAAACATATGTATAATGCACGCTTCTAAAACTATATGATCCGAATATAAACTTGCCACTAAGGCAACTTCTACACAAAAGATCACCCATACGAATGGGGAAAACAAATCTACCACTAAAACAACTCCCATGAAGATGCATATGCCATGACATGATGATATATTATCAAAGAGATATATTCTCACACAACCCACTAAGAATCATGTCATATGCATTCAAAATCACTTTTTAAAAATCACCGTTTTATTCACATATCACTAAGATCACATACCACACATCCATATCATCAGTATCACATATTCATGGATAAATAATCATAAAAAATTATAACTTTCACCACATACACATAAAAATTGAAAACTTGATATCATACACCCCATAAGAATTAGCACTTTAACATATATAACAAGAAAATTCAAACTTCAACTCATACATCATTTGAGTTAAAACTTTATCACATAAAACATACAAATTCAACCTTTATTTCATATCCATCATAAAAATTAAAAGTTTATTATGTATAACATAAAAATGCATACTTTACTTCATATTCATAAAAATTAAAACTTTATCATATATAACATAAAAAATCTATACTTTACTTCTTAAAAAAAAACTCGTATATTATATATTGACTCAACGCAGAGGATTGGGGTTTCAATATTTTAATTCATTAGTCTATATTTTATTACTTTCAAAAAGCAAACGATCACAATTATTAATTTCATGATATCCAACCAACGGTCTAACTATAATTTGTGTGGGAAAAAATCCTTACCTTGGCCGCTTTTCTTCCTAGTACAAAGCTCTAAGCCCCCATGAAGTTGTTCACAAGAAAAAGAAATAAAAAGCTTTTGATGCACGAAGAAGAGGAGGTGTGAAGGTGATGGTGGCTAGGGTTTCAGTATTCCTTTATGTTTATTATTAGTAAGCATACATAAATTGTGGACTTAGGGAAATTTAAAGTAGAGATTATAGGGTAGATAGTGTTGGGTGCAAATAAAGAATAGAATGGAATAAATATTATTATTTTTTTTTAACCTTGATCATACAAAATCCAAGCCAAAAACTCCTAGCCCAAATATCTAATATGGGTTGGGTCACACCAAGCCACAAACCATTAGCCCGAATTCTTCTTGTACTAAAAGAAACATATATATATATATATATATATTATATATATATATATATATATATATATATATATATATATATATATACATACATACATATATATAAAACTCCTCCTTTAACTAAATAGTTCTTACTAATAATTTTATCGACTACATAAGTCGAACAAGGCAAATAATTATCACACCTAAATTAATATTGAAAAATATATATGCTAATAGGTCCTAATTATTTTAAAAAATAAATTTAGAGGATGTTACATCAGACATGTTCGAAAGCTGAAAAGGAACTTAATTTCTCTAGGAATGCTGGAAGAAGTTGGTTGTTCATACAAAATAGAGAAAGATACTCTAAAAGTCATAAAAGGATCATTGGTAATCATGAAGGGAAAAAGGGGATCATGGTATCTATCTTCTTAATGGTCAAGCAGTGACATGAATGGCAGCAGTGGCAGTCCAAGCATCGAGCAAAGCTAGCTTGTGGAATCAAAGGTTGGGACATGTAAGTCTAAGAGGAATGCAAATTCTGGACAGACAAGGCATACTAGGTGGGGACAAGATTGGTGATCTTGAATTTTGTGAGCACTGTGTGTATGGAAAGATGCATAAGGTCAAGTTCTCTACAAGGAAACATTGCTCAAAAGGAATTATGGAGTATGTTCATAGTGATATATGGGGCCCTGCAATGATTGCTTCACATGGAGGTAACAAGTATTTCATTACATTTCTTGATGACTATAGTAGAGAAGTATTAATCTACATGTTGAAAAGCAAACATGAAGTATTTAAAACCTTTAAAGTTTGAAAGCCTATGGTTGAAAATAGGATTGACAAAAGGATTAAAACTCTAAGGACAAGACAATGGTCTTGAATTTTTTAGTGAGGAACTCACTAGTGTTTGCAAAGCTCATGGTGTGAACAGACATAGGACTATGAGACACACACCTCAACAAAATGGACTAGCTGAAAGGATGAATAGAACCTTGCTTGAAAGAATGAGATGCATTATGTCCAATGCAGGAATGCCTGCACAGTTTTTGGGTGAAGCTGTCCATACTGCTTGTTATTTGATCAATTTGAGTCCTTCAACTGCAATTGAACTAAAAACCCCTCAAGAAATGTGTGTTAAGACAAACTCTCATTTTAAAGTTTTGATGAAAATAAACAAAGGTTAATTAAGAACGTTAATTATGATTCTAAAATATTATGTTAATTTAACTTGTGCTTTTGAGTGTATTAATTAAAAGATAGGATTCAAGCAAAGCCAAAAAATCAGCATAATGAAGCCAAAATCTGAACAGACAAAAACAGAGAACATTCTTAACACAATCTGGAAAACAGAGAATGTTCTCCAGGTTCAAATATGGTCAAGTCATCTTCAAGATCAATCAATCTTCATTACTTAAATGAAGATATTGCCTCTGGAATTTACATCAATATTATAAGTACTTGACAAGGAACAGATATGATCCATTACAATAAAAAAAGTCATTCGAATCACAAAGGAAAAAGGCAATGAATCAAGCTATCCAAGCAAGACAGAACAATCTCCAGTTTGACTGTCAAGACTGATAAATGATCTTGACAATAAGTAAGGCATAAGGACAATTTCCAATATGTTCAGAAAATCATCTATATTGATTATCAATCTCCAGGAAACTCAAAAGCTAAAAGTCCAAATTGATCATCAATCTCTAGCAGCTTCAGAACAACTATCTACAAACAACTCTTCATGATCTTTTCAAATCTGTTTTAACAAGGATCAAGACTCCAGTTCAAGCTAAAAGGCATCATCACATATATGCAATATTAAATTATCATTAAGCCCAAAAGAATTTGATCAAGAACAAAGGATTTCAGCCCAGTTAAAACAGAACTTAAAAGTAGTCAAAAGCTGGATTATTTTTAATCAGAAATATTGACTCTGGTCAAGCCTGACAAGAGCACTTCCAACAGCTCTCTTGACCTCCATTTACTGCTCTCAAGCTTATAAAAGGAAAGCTAATGCTCAAGGAAAATGTAGAAGTTCAAGTGTTAATCAATTGATTAAATCATTCACATTCACATACTTGAAACTTTCTCATTACTCAAAAAAAGAATCATTCTGATCACTTTTTATTACTCTGATATATTTGTATTGATTTCTATGTAAAGAATCGAATCTCAAACAAGAGTTGAGGCATCTCAGATTCTAACAAAACAATCTCATCATTAGTGTAAAACTCGAACTATAAGAGTTTAATATAGTTTGGGTCGATTGTAAGAAATCTTATCAAGGGTGATATGCGAATTGATTAATCTCTTTTTGGGTGGAATTTGATTAAAGTTTGTAACGAGATTAAGGTTGATCTAAGCTAGGTGTTGTAAAACCAAGAAGGTTCTTGTTTTAAACACTTAGTGGAAAATCTCACAATTGTGAGGACTGGACGTAGCCTAAGTTGGGTGAACCAGGATACATCCTTGTGTGGTATCTCTTATCCTTTATCTCTTTATTAAGTCTGATTAATTTTCAAGTTAAAAATACAAACTGTTTTTCTGATTTTTAACTAACCAAGAACGTTCTCTATTTTTCTGATAAAAACCAAGAACGAAGGAAATGCATCATCAGTAGAGATGTGAAGTTTAATGAGGATGATCTGTATAAGTTCTTAATCAAGGCTGCAAATAAAAGTTCACATCAGATTGAAGCTAAGGAGTTTGATCTTGAGGTGGAGCAAGTTACAGAAAAGGAGAAAGAACAACAGAAACCAAGAACGTTCTCCGTTTCAGAACAACAGAAACCAAGAACGCTCTTGACTTCAGAACAACAATAGACTCAACAGGACAACTATTTCAACTGAACTAGACCATGACAATTCAATAGAACAAGAATTGGATGACTACAACCTCATCAAGGATAGAGAACAAAGGACATCAAAACCTACTCAAAGGTATGGTTATGTAGACATGGCCAGTTATGCTCTACATGCTACTGAAGAAACCATACACGAAGATCCCATAAACTACAATGAAGCTATTAGATGTCAAGATAAAGATAAATGGCTATTAGCTATGGTTGAGGAGCTGAATTCACTGGAGAAGAATAACAGTTGGGAAATCACGCCTAAGCCTGCCAACTCCAGAGTTGTAGGCAGCAAGTGGATCTGCAAGAGGAATGAGGGAATTCCAGGGGTTGAACCACCCAGGTTCAAAGCAAGGCTAGTAGCTAAGGGATTCACTCAAAGGGAAAGTGTAGATTACAATGAAATCTTTTCTCCTGTAGTCAAGCATGCATCTATAAGAATAATTCTAGCCATGGTAGCACACTTTGACATGGAGTTAGAGCAGATGGATGTCAAAACATCATTTCTCCATGGTGATATGAATGTAACAATCTTAATGCAACAATCATAAGGCTTTAGGATTCAAGGGAAAGAAGATTGGGTCTGCTTGCTTATCACTCTATGGGCTAAAGCAATCACCAAGACAATGGAATTTGAGGTTTGATTCATTCATGCTTAGTCAAAGTTATGCAAGAAGTAATTTTGATAGTTGTATGTATTATAAACAAGTATCATCTGAAACATACATTTACTTGTTATATGTGGATGATATGCTAATAGCATAAAAAAGTATGAAAATAGGAAAAATTAAATAGCCAACTGAAGAAAGAATTTGAAATGAAGGACTTGGGACCAGCTAAGAGAATTCTAGGAATGGAAATCATCAGAATTAGATAGCAAGGAAGACTGATAATTTCCCAAGAAAGCTATCTTGGAAAGGTCCTAAACAGATTCAATATGAGTGAATCAAAGGCTGTTAGCTCTCCTCTTGCAGCTCACTTCAAACTTTCTTTAGCTAAGTCACCAAACACAAAGCAGGAAACATAAGACATGAAGGCAATACCATATGCTAGTGCCATAGGGAGCATCATGTACGCAATGGTCTGCTCAAGGCCAGACATTTCTCATGATGTAAGTGTTGTAAGAAGGTTTATGGGAAATCCAGGAATTAGCCATTGGCAAGCTGTTAAATGGATTCTAAGGTACTTAAAAGGAACTCAAAGCTTGTGTTTGCTATACAGTAAAAGTTCAGAACCATCAAAACCAGTCCAAGGATTTGTAGACTCTAATTTTACTGGTGATTTAGATAAAAAAATATCTCTTATAAGATATGTGTTCACTATGTTCAACAACACAGTCAGTTGGAAATCCAATCTTCAACACATAGTAGCATTATCAACAACAAAAGCAGAATATGTTGCCCTTGCTGAAGCAGTGAAAGAAGGAATTTGGCTAAAAGGATTGATCACAGAACTTGGAGTCAAACAAGAGTCTATTTGCATAAATTGTGACAAACAAAGTACTATTCATCTGAGTAAAAATCAAATGTATCATGAAAGAACCAAACATATAGACATCACACTTCATTTCATCACAGATGTCATTGAAAGGGTGAGATAAATGTGGCAAAGGTTCACACAAGTGTTAATCCTTCTAACATGTTTACAAAACCTGTCACACTTAGCAAATTCAAACAATTTTTAGATATGCTGCAAACCAAGTCCAAAAACTGAAATCAAGGACTAAGAAGATCTGATTTGAAGGTTCTCATTTGGTACCAAGGTGGATAATTGTTAAAGTGGTACTCAATTAAGAAGGATTCTTGGAAACCAAGAACATTCTTTGGAAACCAAGAACATTCTTGGTTGAGAAACTCATTGATCAATATCCGTTTTAGTTTTCAATCAATATCCATTTTAGTACCTTAGAATCCATCAACATCCGTTTTAAACTGAAACCAATCTTCGTTTTAGTTTTCAATCAATATCCATTTTTTCTTTGGAAACTAGGAACATTCTTGGTTGATAAACTCATTGATCTACGTTTTTAAAACAACACCATGTTTGAATTAGACCAAAGCTTGTTCATTTTTTATATTCCAAAATGGTGCGAGGAATCAATAATTTTGATTTGGGGATATTATAGACCTTAAATTTGGAATAGAAAACCATATATGAACACACAAGTTCTATACGCTTTTTTTTTCACATCACTTTATTATCTTCTATTTTCTTTTTTTTAAGGAAAATGAGTTTCATTCAAATGAAAATAAGAATAGAGCAAGTAAAATCAACATGAGTCGGGACATTCTTCCTCCATATTTTGATATTAAACTTAATTAAAAAAGCAAAAAAGATATGTCAAAAATACACATAAAGATTTCATAAGCCAATGAAAGATAATCAACAAAACTTTTCTCATAACAATCAAACTAATTTCTTCCACATATGACCAATGGTAAAAAATATTTCTAGGTCCACAGCCTTTAATTCAATCCATCTTTGAAAAAAAATATTTGTTGGTGTTCACTCATATCGACAATATGTTGTATTTGATATGACCAATTCATAGTAAGGTTGTGAGGGTGTTGAATTTGATGATATCCTCCATAAGTCCCTTGCATTGATACAAACACAACGAGTTTTTTGCCTTTGTGAATACCGTACTTAAACATGAAAACAAACAACGTCACCCCATGATGACGAACAAACTAAACGTCGCACTCAGACGACGAAACCTTAATATAGGAAAGAGTTAGATTCCATTTTACATGTTAAGGTTTGACAATGTCTTGTAGGTTCTCTGTTTTTTTAATCTCTCTTTAGATTTTGAATTACTGGAACTTTGGTTTCTGATTGCACATACACCTCATAAATAATGTAGTTACGTTCATTATACTTACCTGGTTTGGGGATGGAGGTAATCCTCCATTATTTTTTTTTTACATGGTAGGCTATGAAACGCTAAAAGATACCATCCATCAGTTTAGATACTACACTTTGAGTTCTTTCTAAGATTATTCATTGTTGTTGGATTCCAAATCGTGGCTGAAAATCAATCATTTATTGACTTGTTATTCTGTAATTAATCTATTATATTATATAGAACATTGGTAGCAAATATCAAAGGATTTATTTCTTTCTTGTACTAGGGCCTGCTGTATTTAAACCAGAAATGTAACCATTCTTATTCAAGAAATGAAACAATCATTTCCTCAATAATTCACATGGTATTAGAGCAAATCTAGTCCAAGTGAGAAACACCATTACTCCGTGGCTAAAGAAAGCAGTTTAATCACAGACCCAAACCTTAAAACGGCAGCTAGAATTTCCACAATTACCAGCCAGATCGAAGAACCATTATACCTACCACTAGCTACAAATTAAATAGCCAAAACTACTCCCAATGGGCAAAATCTGTCTGGATCTTCCTTCAAGGAAAAGGTAAGGAATATTACATCTCTAATGATGCTAAAGAGCTAGAGAAAAAGAACCCAAAATACTCAAAGTGGAAGCTAGAGAACAATTTAGTGATGACATGGCTACTGAACTCAATGACTGCTAAAGCAGGGGAAAACTTCATGTATTACACAATTATAATTGATATCTGGAGCACTGCCAAGGAAACATACTCAAATACTGTTAATACTTCTGCCATATTTGAGATCAAGAGTCTTCTACATGTCCTACAACAAGGAGACATAACAGTCACTAATTACTACCATACCCTCACCTGTTACTGGCAACAGTTGGATGTCTATGAGGATATGGTATGCAAATTTCCATAAGACAACAAATAGTACAAAAAACTGTTGGAAAAATACCGAATCTACCAATTCCTCGTGGGCATGAACAAGAATCTAGATGATGTAAGAGGAAGGATCCTTGGAACCAAACGTCTGCCCAACATCAAAGAGGTATTTTCAAAAGTGAGATGAGAAGATAGCCAAAGGAAAGTCATGTTTGGAAGCACAGATCAAAGCTCCATTAATGAGGGTTCAACCTTGGTTGTGAATGAAAACTACAAAAAATCTAGAGGATGGTGTGATCACTGCAAAAAATCAAGCCACACCAAGGAAACATGTTGGGTCAATCATGGAAAACCAGCAGACTGGAAACCATCTAGGAGAAGGGACATTCGTGCGCATGCTACCACATCAGAATGAGATAAAGTGTTGATAACCCCAGCACTTGAACCAAGTCCATTCAACAAGGAACAAATGGAGATGTTGCAAAAATTGCTATAACAAACCCTTCAAAACACTAGCACACACTCAGTTGTTGCCTTGGCCCAAAAAGGTAATTCCTCGTGTGTTTACTTTGTTGACAATGGAATATCTAACTCATGGATTGAAGACTCTGAAGCCTCAGGCCATATGGTTGGGGATATCACTCTACTTGATATATATTCTCCATGCAATGACAGTTCTATTGTATGAATAGCAGATGGCATAAAAACAAGATTGATTGGTAAAGGCTCAATAATCATCTCCAAGGACATTACTGTTAACTCATTTCTTTATGTTCCAAAGTTGAATTGGCACCTTTTGTCCATAAGTAAATTGACTCAAGATCTAAATTATTTAACTAAATTATTGCCTCATCTATGTGAATTTCAGGATCTAGATTTAGAGAGGAAGATTGGAAATGTTAAGGAATATGCAGGTCTCTACTTCCTTCAAGTTAGTGAGTTTAAGAAGAAAAGAAATAATTCAATCTATGTTGCTGCATTAAGTGGTGAAAACCTAGAGGAAGATGTCATGCTATGGCACTATCATTTAGGACATACAAACTTTATGTACCTTGAAAAAATGTTTCCATCTCTATTCAATAAAAAGTTCAAATTTGTTTCAATGTGAAATGTGTCGATAATCCAAACACTCAAGCAACCATTATCCTCTTCAATTTGATAAACCAGCTAAACCTTTCTCATTATTCCATAGTGATTTTTCGGGACCTTCCTGTGTTAAGAACATAACAGGTTCAAAATGGTTTGTGACCTTTATAGATGATCATACACGAGTTACTTGGGTGTTCTTTATGAAAGAAAAATATGAAGTAGGATAAATCTTTGAAAACTTCAACAATATGATCCAAACCCAATTCCAAACCAAAATCCAAGACCTACGAACTCACAATATTACCATTCCCTCAAATCTCACATTCTCAAGCATGGAGTAATTCACCAAACACATGTGTGGACACAATACAACAAAATGGTATTGTCGAGAGGAAAAACAAGCACCTCATGAAGGTTACTACGCCCTTTATGTTATCAATTAATGTACAAATCATTTTTGGGGCGAAGTCGTCCTTTAACATCATAATTGATAAACATAATGCCTTCTAAAGCTCTCGAGTTCCAAACCCCTTGCCAAACCCTTGTATCCATTTACCCACACAATAAACTTGCTTCATCCATTCCTCCCAAAGTCATTGGCTGCATTGCATTTGTGCATGACAACCAGCGTAAGAAAGGAAAATTATAGCCCAAATCCTTGAAATGCATAACCTTTGGATACCTACTAAATAAGAAGGGATACAGGTGCTACTACCCCATAAACAAAAAATTCTACCATTCCATGGATGTAACCTTCTTTGAAAATCAACCTTACTACCCCAAAGTTGCCCTTTAGGGTGAAAAAGAACAAAACATAGCAGAATCCCAACCTTGAGAAATGGAACAACATTTGCAACATGAAATGGAACAAAATTTGAGCAGCAATAGAGTTTGCAGCATTTTTAGAAACAAAATATACCTCCATACAGTAGCAAGTTGTAAAACCAGAAATTGATCTTGTGATTTGAGAAACTTCAGAACCTACAACCAGATTTGAGACAAAGTGGAAAAAATAACTATTGGTGTACACAAGGAAGAAGGAAACTCAAATGGAGGAAGAAATCTACACATCTCCAAGGCCAATCCAAAATTCTGAACTTAATTCAGATTTAGAAGTTCTACCAGGTAATATTGTTTTTTAGTCTAATGATAATTGCGGTCTAAATGAGAATGATCTTAACTTACCAATTGCGGTGAGGAAAGCAGTGAGATCATGCACTCAACATCCATATGGAAATTATGTATCTCATAAGAATCTGTCACAAGAATACAAGGCCTTTATCACTACATTGAATAACATAAAACTTCCAAGAACGTATCCAACATGTTGAATGGAAGGCTAGTGGAAGATGAAATTAAACCACTGGACAAGCATGGAACATGGAAATTTGTGGAGCTACAAGAAGGAAAAAACCAGTTCGGGTGTAAATGGATCTTCTAAAAAAAGCACAATGCTGATGGGAGTGTGAATAGGTACAAAGCCCGCTTGGTGGCAAAGGGGTTCACCCAATCATATGGGGTGGACTATGAAGATACATTTGCTCCAATTGCAAAACTAAATTTTGTTCATGTCATTATCTCATTAGCTATAAATCTAGATTGACCCTTACACCAACTTGACATCAAGAATGCCTTTCTAAATGGTGAACTCGAAGAAGAGGTATATCTAAAAATACCACATGGCCTAGAAACTCCCCCAAACAACTAGCAAGGTATGCAAGCTCCAGAAAACATTTGACGGTCTTAAGCAATCCCTACAGGCATGGTTTAAAAGACTAACCCGAGTTGTTCAGGGGAACAACTTTACTCAATGCCAAACTGACCTACAATGTTTGTCAAGCATTCTAGTGAAGGAAAGATGGAAATATTTATTGTTTATGTGGATGACATCATAATCATACGCGATGATGAAAAAGAGACAAAAGAACTCAAAAGATTTCTAGCTAAAGAATTTGAGGTCAAGAACCTTGGACACCTAAAATATTTTCTTGGGATGGAGATTGCTCATTCCAAACATGGAATCTACGTATCCCAAAGAAAATATGTGCTACACTTGTTGGAAGAAACAGGAATGTTAGGGTGTAGCCCAGTAGATAAGCCGATGGAACCTAACCTTTAATTGGAAAAACAACAAAGCATTCCCCGAGTTGATAAAGAGAGATACCAAAGATTGGTAGGAAAACTAATTTACCTAACTCACCTAAGACTAGACATTGGTTACTCAGTGAGTATGGTAAGTCGTTTCATGAATAAGCCCACTAAGATCACATAAAACTTATTACTTGAATGTTGCAGTATCTCAAAAAGATACCCCAAGAGATGTCTTCACTTCAAAAAGAACCCAATTAGGAGTGTGAAAATGTTCACAAATGCAAATTGGGTTGGTTCTTTGAGTGATCGCAAGTCAACAACTGGGTATTGCACATATGTGTGGGGAAACTTGACTACTTGGAGAAGAAAAAAACAGTTTGAGGTGGCAAGAAGTGGTGTAGAGGCTGAGTTCATATCAATGGCTCATGGCATTCGTGGGAGAATTTTGTTGTAGAGAATGCTTAAGGAATTAGGAGTACCAACAAATTTCACCATGAGCCTTTGGCACGACAACAAGGCAACCATCAATATTGCAAAAAATCATTTCCACCATGATAGAACAAAACATGTGGAGATAAACAGACATTTCATAAAAGAAAAGATAGATGGTCGAATTATCAAGCTAGTGTACATCCATTCCAAGAACCAAACTTCAGACATACTGACCAAGGCCCTTCATGTTGGAACCAAGTTGGTTCTTCCAATTAAAGTTTTGATGTTAACAAAAGTATTATATGAAAATAATATTTTGACTTAGAAGAAGTGTGAAAAATCAGAGGATGACGTCACCAGAGGATAACGTCACTAGAGGATGTCATAAGTGTTGGAACCAAGTTGGTTCTAAGTACTTAGGATTTTGATGCTTACAAATGTACTCTATGTAAACTTATTTTGTACTTTGAATTATTAATTTAAATGCCCCAGAAACTGAAGGAATCAGAAGCAGTGATCAAAGGATTCCCGAAAAATGAATTCTGGAATGACCAGAAGATACTCCAAGAATGTGAAAACATGACCAGAAGATATCTTTGATGGCCCAGATCAGAAGGACAAAAAATCAAAATGAAACATGGATCATACCATTGGAAAGCCTGCCAGAAGGAGAGTTGATCAAGACAAACAGGAATCAAATATCAATTTTATTCTATAAGGGATTCTGACCAGAAGATGGCTTGGCAGTGAAAAATTACACAGCCCAGACTTGTTCCAGACTTGACCAGAAGGTATGTTTATGAGTCCAAAACAAGAGGATCAATCCAGATTTGGCCCAGACCATAAGATAGCATGATTCAGGGCATGGAACTAAGTCCAGAACAAAAAAAATGAGTTCCAGAATCAACCCAGACCTGGTCCAAAATCAAAGGTAAAATGTCCAGACTGAAATATTTTTGATCAAGTTTATTTCAGTTTGTTCCAGACCAAATTCCAGAATCTGTCCAGATCAGAGTAAAAATATCCAGATCAATGGTTCAGAAGTAATTTTTTGAGTCCAGTGATGGTCCAAATCAGAAAATTAGACCATGGCCCAGTGGTGGCCGAAATTAGAGGGACAGACTGTGCAGTCCAGCAAAGGCCGAATTCAGAGGATTTTAGCATATCAGGTGCGCGTCCAAGGAAGGCCAAAATCAGAAGATTAGAGGGTTAGGAAGAGTGGTCCAGGAATGGCCGAAATCAGAGGATCTCAGAATATCAAATAGGCTGGTCCAGGCTGGACTATCGCAGAACAATCTAATGGTCCATATTTAATCAGGAAATTTATACGGTGGAGAATTTAATTTATTTTGATCAAAGGATTAAAAAAATTTATTACAAAAATAAAGTGAGGTGTTGTGGAATTCAGGAGCTGTGGCGGGAAGGAACCAACAGATTTAATTGGCGAGTTATTTTGAAAGAGAATTTAAAGATATGTTTTTTATTTAAATAAAGCCCAATTGGTCAAGTTATTTTTGCAAGAGAATCCAGCAAGATTCAGCTCGAAATTAGGCTTGGAAGAGGCCCAAATCTGCATCTATAAAAGGAGGCTCAAGGGAGAATACTCAGAATCGAAAATCACAAAAGAGTCATACACTTCCAAAGCAACAAACACCCAAATTTTCATAGAAGTCAATTGTGAGTTTTAGCTTTCAAGAAGCAAGTACTCGTGTTATTTTCTTAACACTGTGGCAAATCTAAGTTGTTGAAGTAGAGTCTACAATCTGAGGGAGTCAGTAGAGGTAGCAGGGTACTTGGCAATTAGATAGGGTTGTATCTAAGTTGTTGAAGTAGAGTCTACAAACTAAGGGAATCAGAAAGGGTAGCAAGGTACTTAGCAATTAGATTCATAGTGTTGTGATTTCTTCTACAATCTGGGGTTGTCAGATTGGCTGAAGACAAGGTTGTTTTCCTCAAGAAGTCTAGGATTGTTATACTATTGAGAAGACTGACTTGGAGGGTCAGTAGCAAGGTTGTAATTCAAGATTGAATTAGTGAAATCCTTCAAGGCGAAGGGACTGGATGTAGCCTCGTTAACGGTGAACCAGTATAAAATCTGTGAGTTTTTATTTTTATTTTTATCCGCTGCTAACTCTGTTTTAATTATACATCAAGTTTTGTTTTGAAAGTATTAAAACAGGAAAAGTATTTAAGTTAAGTCAAACACAATTCAACCCCCTTCTCGTGTTTGCACCTTCAATCAGAGGATTAGACAGTAGAAGATACCTCCAGAAGATACAAATCAGAAGCAGAAGATGTCATCAGAGGATGACGTCACCAGAAGATAAAAATGCCACCAGAAGATACGGCCAGAAGATACCTCCAGAGGATATTACCAGAGGATCCCATCAGAAGCAAGAATCAGAGGATGTCATCAAAGGAAAACATCAGAGGATATCATCAATCAGATGATATCATCAGAGGGAGGAAACAATGACATCATCGGAGGATATTATTCTTGGCCCAGATCAGAAGATCACAGAGTCCAGATCATGAGACAGAATGGTTCAAATCAGATCACATGGTCCAGACTTGGTCCAGATCAGCAGATCATACGGTCTAGAATTTAAATCATGATGTAGATCAGTGAAGACTTGATTAAAATTCGATGAAGACTTGATTGAATTTTGATAGAAATTTGATCAAAGTATTAAGGGGATTTGATTCAAAAATCACTGAAGACTTGAAGGAAATTTGAATGAAATCTGAAGCTAAAAAAGATACATTTTGAAATTAAGAGAAACATGATTGGTCAACAGAATTTCGAAATGAAATCTGAAGCTAAAAAGATTCATTTTGAAATTAAGAGAAACAGGATTGGCCAACAGAATTTTCAAAGGAAATCTGAGCAAGATTTATCTCGAATTTAAGCTTGGACAAAGCCCTAATTGCAGCTATAAAAGGAGGCCTCAGGCAGCAGCATTAGGCATTGAAAAACACAGAAAACATGCTTCAAATTCAAAGTTATCCAAGAGTTCAATAGAGAGAAATACTTGAGTGCAAATGCAATATTTTCTATGTGTTTTCGAGAGAGAAATTCAGTGCAACAATCAGCTTTTCAGAAGCAACATTGCAGAGTTCCAAACCCTTGTAATCAAACCCGTTAGAGGTGTCGATTCCTTCTTCAATCTGGGGTTGTTAGATTGGTAGGAAAAGACTTGACTTGTAGATTCAAGGTGCTATTATCGTTCCTCAAAAGTCTACGGTTTTCAAACTGTTTGGGAAGACTAACTTGGAGGGTCAGGTGTTGTAGTTCAAAGGTTTTGAATTAGTGGATTAAAGCCTTTGGAGTGAAGGGACAAGATGTAGCCAGGTTAATGGTGAACCAGAATAAATCATTGTGTTCTTATGTTGTTATTATTCACTGCTGACTCTGATTAATTATTCATCAAATAAATCACATCAACAGTCAACAAAACAGCAAAAGAATTCAAGTTTGGCAAACACAATTCAACCCCCCTTCTCGTGTTTGCACCCTCACTTCAGAAGTCTAATTTTGAGAATTTAAGGTCAAAGCTAGGCATGATTGACATCTACTGCTTAACTTGAGAGGGAGTGATGGATTCCAAAATCGTGGCTGAGAATCAGTCATTTACTGATTGATTATTCTATAATTAATTTATTATATTATATAGGACATCTATAGCAAATATCAAAGGATCTTGTACAGTAAACTCCTCATATTTCTGATTTATTTCCTTCATAGACTAGGGCATGTTGTATTTAAACCAAAACTGTAACCATTTTGATTCAAGAAATGAAACAATCATTTCCTCAATAATTCACAATTGTAGTATCTCGACAATAACAAGGATTGTTGGGATGAAATATTTAATTTTAATTGCATGTTGGCTTGCAAGTAGCAGAAAATTAGTAAAACATGCTAGCGTGCAAATATTTAGCTTGTAAGTCAGGTGATTCCACATACTATTTAGTAAATAAGTGATACTTTTTCCTACTTGTTGTTGCAATTAAGAAATACATTGCACTTTTTTGTGAAGATGACGTTTGCGAGGAAGTTTAAATGTTTGTATTGATTTATTAAACAAAATTTATCTATTTTTAGGAAGAGAGCATAAGTTGGGGTGACTCCTGAAAAAATGTTTGTCCCATATGCAAGTAAAGGGAAAATACTGCGATTTCGTTGATTAATTATGTGTAATGCAAAACACGTAAGAGATAATACATTTTGACTTATTTTACAAGGTAATGTAATCTTTATATATATATATATATATATATATATATATATATTCTCCTTCATATTTATTACTGTAGTTGAATCTGGACTGATGGCTTTTATTTTGATAAGTAAAACATATTTTTATTTCAATTTGTTGGTTTCATCATCTTTAACACATAATTCTTTATGAGTATATATTTTATTCATGTTGGGTATTGGGCTCTCTTCCTATGTGGAGAAAGGTCCAAATATTGAAACCCAATTGTCTAATTTATTTAAGTGCAGAAGTGTCTGATTAGGGTTGTAAGAGATAAACTATTTTTAAGGACAAGGTAGCCACCAAAAGAGAAAAAAGAAGAGTAAACCCTATTCCTATTTTGTCAAATTAGTCTTAGAAAAACATCGATTCTGCATTCATTAACTGTTGGATCGGGCTGATTTTTGGACAACAGATTTGCAACATTTAGGTCTTCGTTGTCAATGGTTAGATCGGTGCAACGACGTCTGGAGAGGGAGGAATAGTTCTCACATAACAGCAGGTTTTCGGATGTGTTTCTTCTTCTTGCTTTTCATACTGTAAGCTTTAGTCCTTTGATATTCTGGCTGGTTGTAGGCATAATTTGTGCATCATTTTGAGACTCTCTTGTACCCTTATTTGATTATAGTAGTGCTATTTCTTTGGTCCGGACGACCCGTGGTTTTTACCTTTGCATTGAGGAGTTTTCCATGTTAAAATATCGGTGTTCTTTACGCTTTTTTATTTTGATTCATTTGTTGCCATATATATTTGTTGTTGCTCCTCACGGGATCTTGCAAGTTGGGGGAATTTTATATCCACTACGTATTGCTTGTTATCGTGTTTCTGTGTTTATTCCCCATTAGAGCTCTTGGTTAAAGGGCTATTTGACCTTCTTGAAGAATGGAGACAAATATGAATATAAAGATGGTATGCTTGAATGGTACTAAATACCACTTGTGGAAGGGAAAGATGAAAGATTTTTTATTTGTGAAGAAAAAACATCTTCCTAATTTTAATTCTTACAGGTGGGATGATAAATATACAAAAGAATGGGATTTTGAGCATCAACAAGTATGTGATGTTGCTAACCATATTGCTAATATGAAAAATGCAAAAACTATGTGGGAAAAGATACAAACTTTGTTTGCTTCTAAAATAAGGAGTAATAAATTCTTCTTACTGAATAGTTTCATAAGTTTGAAGTATAAGGAGGGAACATCTATTTCGGACCATTTGAGAGAATTTTTGGGACTCCTTGATCAAATGTCTAGAATGGGTATCAAGTTCAAGTCTAGATACAAAAATGTGGAGTGTCATTAATTTCATAGAACCGGGCACATACAGAAGAGTTGTTTTTTGTGGAACAAGGAGAATAAAGGCAAGAAGGGTAAGCAAAAACAAAGAGGTCGTGATGATGATAGTGATGATGATCGTATTACTACTGCTACTAGTGATGATCTTGTTATTCTCCGTGAATATGGGTCAATTAATCTTGTATCTGATAAGAGCATGTGGATAATTGATTGTGGTGCTACACTACATGTTACACCTAGGAAGAAGTTCTTCACATCTTATACTTCAGGTGACTTTCGAGTTTTGAAGATGGGTAACGATGGTGTATATAAGGTAATTGGTGTTGGTGTGTATGCTTGCAAACCAACACGGG
Organism: Cicer cuneatum; assembly: GCA_037974295.1. NCBI lineage: Eukaryota > Viridiplantae > Streptophyta > Magnoliopsida > Fabales > Fabaceae > Cicer > Cicer cuneatum. Next base: position 52,749,114 of record JBBPBO010001985.1, on the reverse strand, counting down.
AATGCAATTGTTGCTTAAAGGAGTCAAACATGCTCCAAATGTTCGCTTCAATTTGATCTTTGTGCATATGCTTGATGAAAGTGGTCTTGATCATCATTTTGCTTCTAGAAAGTGGAAACTCAGTAAAGGTAACTTGGTTGTGGCTAGAGGGGAGAAAATTAGTAAACTGTTTTGGCAAAAGCTTTGGTTGCTAAAGATAATGTGAATAACGTGGATATGAAATCATTTTTGTGACACCGAAGGGTTAAAGTTTTTAACCAGAAAGGATGTGCTTCCAAGATTGAAGAATGTAGATATGGAAAAATATTCTCTCTGCATGATTGGTAAACAAACTAGAAAATTCTTCAAAAGGCATCATTCCTCTTGAAAGTCAAAGTTGCTTCAGTTGGTGTATTATGACATTTGTGGCCCTTTAAAGGTAAAATCTTTTAGTGGTGCACTTTATTTTGTTACTTTTATTGACGACTGTTCCAGAAAACTATGGGTTTATGTTTTGAAGACAAAAGACCAAGTGTTGGAGAAGTTCAAACAATTTCATGCTTTGGTTGAGAGGCAGACAGGCAAGAAGCTGAAACATGTTTGTACTAACAACGGTGGTGAGTATTGTGGACCCTTTGATGTCTATTGCAAACAATAGGATATACCACATGAAAAGACTCCTCCTAAAACTCCTCAGCTAAATGGTTTAGAAGAGACAATGAATCAAACAAGTATTGAGAGAGTGAGGTGTATGCTCTTTGAAGCTAAGTTGCGTAACCATTATTGGGGTGAGGCACTGTACTTGGTGGTGCATGTTATTAATCTTACTCCTATTGTCGCTTTGAATAATGAGGTACCTAACAAGGTATGGTTTGGCAAGAATGTCAAGTATTAAATTTGAGAGTCTTTGGTTGCAAGGCTTTTCTGCATGTTCTGAATGATGAAAGATCCAAGTTGGATGCAAAGTCAAAGTAGTGTATCTTCATTGGTTATGATGAGGATGAATTTGGCTATAAGTTGTATGATCCTATAGACTAAAAGGTTATCAGAAGTCGTGATGTAGGGCTCATGGAAAACCAAACTATTGAAGACATAAATAAGGTGGAGAAGACTACACCTGAGAGAGATAACATATTAGCTGATGGTGATCTAGTTCGGTAAGTTTCAGAATGATGAGCCACATGATTGTGTTGATGATCATCAGCTTAGAGATGAGGTAAATATTCCATCAAGTGAAGATCATAAGTTGTCACACAATGAGAATCTTAATGATGCTTCTGAATCATCTCAAACCCAACTCAGAAGGTCTAAGCGGCAAAGACAACCATCTACAAGGTATGTTTATGATGAGTATGTCAATTTAACTGATGAAGGGGAACCTAAGTGTTTTCGAGAGGCCATGAAAAGTGAAGAACGTCAAAAGTGGTTGGATGCAATGCATGATGAGATGAAACCCTTGTATGATAATCACACTTATGATTTGGTGAAGTTGCTAAAAGGAAAAAGGGCTTTGGAAAACATGTGGATCTATAGAGTGAAGCTTGAGAGTAACTCAAAGTCTCCGAGATAGAAAGCTAGATTAGTGGTGAAAGGTTTCCGTCAAAGAAAGGGTGTTGATTTTAATTTGATTTTCTCGCCTGTGGTAAAAATGTCATCGATTAGAATCGTGTAGAGCTTGGCAGCTACTCTTGACTTAGAGGTAGAGAAAATTAATGTAAAAACGGTTTTCCTTCATGGCGATTTGGAGGAAGAGATTTACATGAAGCAACCTAATGGTTTTCTTGTTCAAGGCGAGGAAGACTATGTGTGTAGACTGAGAAAGAGTCTATACGATTTGAAGCAAACTCCAAGGCAGTGGAACAAAAAGTTTGAGTATGTTATGTGTGACCAAAGATACATGAAGACTACTTCTGACCATTGTGTATTTGTTAGAAAATTTTCTAACGATGATTTCCTTATCCTGGTATTATTTGTTGATGACATACTTATTGTTGGAAAACATATTTCCAAGATTGACAGGTCAAAGAAGCAGTTGCACGAGTCATTTGCCATGAAAGACATGGGAGCAGCTAAACAGATTATTGAGATAAGAATCATGCGTGACAGAAGGAGAATAAACTTTGGAAGTCACATGAACACTATATTGAAAAAGTGTTGCAAAGGTTTCACATGAAAAACTCTAAGGTTGTAAGTACTCCTCTTGCTTTTCACTTTAAGTTGAGTTCTAAACAAAGTTCTTCTAGTGAAGATGAGAAAGAGACATGGAACGAGTTCCTTATGCTTCTGTTGTGGGTAGTTTGATGTACGCAATGGTGTGTACTGTAAGACCCTTAATTTTTAAATTAAAATTATGGAATAAATATTAAGTGTATTTTGGGGATATTTGTAAAATATTTAATATATGTATGTTTTGAGTAAATATATATATAAATATTTATTTTGGAAGATATATTAAGATTATTGGATGAAGAATAAATTAATTTAATTACGAGTAATTAAATTAACGGAAAATTAATTAAGGGATTATCGGCTAATTGCGACGAGACGGGTTAAGTGCTGAAAATCAGACAAGTGTCGGGTGAGGTGGCACCCACACAAGCCTATATATAGGAGTGAGAAGGATGGTGAAATCAGAACACCATTCCTCCTCCCTCACTGCCCATACTGCATGTAACAGTATCCCTTCCCTTCTCCCATTCTGAAATCTGATTCACGTTAAGATAAAAAAAAGAAAAGAGGGAGTTCCTCAAAAGTGCCATTACTTGGAAATCCAAGCACCAAACCAGAAAACCCACAGTACAAAAGTTGTTCCCCTCATCATTCTGAAGCTATAGAACCTATTTTTGTAGCAGCAAACGCAAGCAGGAATTTCCCCGAGTTTTGACGCATAAACGTGAAATGCAACAAGGGTAAGGGCACCTTCCACTTTCCAGTTGCATTAGGGCTGTAAGTGCATAACTGTCATGGCATTACTGGTGTTTTCATTACTGTTTTTGAAGGAAAACTGTTTTGCCTGTTGATTGAAAGAAATGAAAAATGCATTCTGTGATGTTTTAAAAGTTCTGTGATGATTGTTGTTTGGGCTGAATGCATTAAAGTTGTTTTGTTTATGTGGGAAAGTTGAAAAATGTCTTGCATATTATTTTGAAGATGATTAAAATGCTTGTTCATAAAACTGCTTTGAATGTTGTTAGAAAATGCGAAAATACACTCTGTTGGTGTATTGGTTTATGTGATGCTTGCTGTTTGGCTGAATGTGTTAATGTTGTTCTGATGGTTTGAGAAAGCTGAAATGTTTTGCATGTTGTTCTGATGGTTTGAGAAAGTTGAAATGTTTTGCATGTTGTTCTAATGGTTTGAGAAAGCTGAAATGCTTTGCATGTTGTTCTGTTAGTTATGTAAGAATGCTGGAAATACTTTGCATGTAGTTTTGAGAAATGCTCAAAATGTAGACGTTTGGAAATGCATGTTCTGTTTTGAGTTTGATATTCTGTTGGGGGATTTAAGCAAAACTGTGATGTTGCTTTTGGTGTTGATGTTTCTGTTTCTGTTATGTTGATGAAAATCTGGAGTTGCTGATGATTTCAAAATAAAAGGGTTTAAAATGATGAAAGTGTTTTCTTCTAGAAAATCTGTATTTATGAAAAAGCCTGAGTTTTGTGGTTCAAAAGAGTGATAAAACTGTTTTGGGGTTGTGCTGGTTATTCAAAGGTAAAAGTTGCTTCTGTACTCGTATTCGACTACAGGATGCTGACTTTCACAATTTTTGCTTCTGTATTCGAATACAAGGGAGCTGTATTCGAATACAGATTCGAGTTTTTCCAGAAACTCAGTTTTTAGCTTCTGTATTCGAATACAAGGAAGCTGTATTCGAATGCAGATTCGTGTTTTCCAGAAAATCAAGTTTTAAGCACTGTCATGTGAACTTTAAAGTGTTGGGGAAGGTTTGAAACCATTTAAAATGAAGATTTTGAATAGTTTTGAAGAAGAGATGATGAGTTTAATAAAAACTTCAATGATGGTGGGAAAATGCTGAATATACACTGTTTTTGGCTTCTGTATTCGACTACAGGCATGCTGTATTCGAATACAGAATGTTGAAGTTTCAGTTTCAGCTTCTGTATTCGAATACAAGGGATCTGTATTCGAATACAGATTCGTGTTTTTCAGAAATCCAGAGTTTTAAACATTGTTTTATAAACCTTAAGTGTTGGGAATCATTTGGGAAGGTTTGTGATGAATTAAAATGGAATTTTTGTGATAGTTTGAAGTGGTGGTGATGAAGTTCCTGAGACTTTACTGATATAATGAAAAATACTGATTTTTTACACTATGACAGCCCGTGTATTCGAATACAAAAAGGTTGTATTCGAATACAGAGTGTAATTCTACACTGTTTTTGGTTTCTGTATTCGACTACAGAGGAGCTGTATTCGAATACAAATTCGAGTTTTCCAGAAATTCCAGTTTTAAACACTGTTTGATGAATTTTAAGAGTTGGGGAAAAGACTTATGATAATTAAGAATGGAATTTTAAGATAATGTAAAGTGATAATGTTTGCTGGAATGTTTAATCATTGAGGTGTTGATGATTGAAATTAATTGTGTTGAGATGTTTTGGGGGAATGCTGGAAAGGCTGAGTTTTTCTGATATTGCATACTGTTTTCAATGAAGAGAAAACATTGCATGTCCATGCATTTCATAGTCAAGTGGTGACCGCAATGGGCCACAGAGTAATGCGGTAACCGTGATGGTCCGCGAAGTTATGTAGTAACCACAGTAGTGGGCTACGGAATGGCCGCGTGTTCATGGTGGTCCATTCTATCCGTACGAGGATTTAAGTTCTGTGTATTTGTCCTGTGAGAGGCTAATACACGTGAAAGTAGTAACCGTGATGGGTTGTAGACTGGCCACGTGTTCGTGGTGGTCCATTCTATCTGGGTTCAGAGTGGCCGTGTGTTCGTGGTGGTCCATTCTATCCGGGCTACGGAATGGCCGCGTGTTCGTGGTGGTCCATTCAAATACGTAGAACGTGCTGGTCTGTTGAGCGACTGCACTGGTGCTGATCTATTGAGCGATTGCACCCTGGTCTTGAGGGCCGTTAAAGTCAAACATATTTAAATTGTGCTGGTCTGTTGAGCGATTGCACTGGTGGTGATCTGTTGAGCGATTGCACCCTGGTCTTGAGGGCCGTTAAAGTCAAACATATTTAAATTGTGCTGGTCTGTTGAGCGACTGCACCTTGGAAATTCCAAGAAGTTGAATACATGAGCATATACATATTGCATCAAGGTGATTGACCGGTGGGTCACGATTTGGTTATATGATGATGATTAGAAAGTGATGTGTGTAAGTACTTTATAAAAATATGAATTTCTGATATATGATTTTGATTGCTGAGGTGATGGTTGTACTTACAATATGTTTTCCATATTAATTGGCTGCTGTTTTTGAAAAGGCATACATGTCATGAAAATTCAAATGAGCATCCTTACTTTTCATCATTATTATGTGTTCTGCCATGGATGTAATTGTTCTGTGATATAAATGCTATATGTTATTTGTTAATTTCGGTCGGTGACCCTTTACTATTATTGTGGAAATTAGGCTTTGCCCTCAGATGTTACCCGAACCCTTCCTACCGATAGTTACACTAACGACGGAGACGTCGTTAGTTTTCCTTGATCTTTACGCATGGCGTATTTGTAGACAACACGGAGGGGCAGACAGCTGGGTGAAGACGAGATTGGAAGAGGATGCGGCGTAAACCGTGCTACTGTAGCTTAGTGCATGATCAGACTAGACTTTTTGTATAGGGTCTTGAGTTTGGAAAATTTGGTTATTTTGGGAATTATTGTATAACTTTTCCGCTGTTTTTTCTCTGCACTCTGATAAATATTTTGGTGGGTCCAGGACAGCTTTTTGATGTATCTTTATTTTGATATATTTTGAAGAATTAAATTCCCAAAATTAATTTACTTGATTAATCGTACTATAGTTGTTTAACTACTTTTTGGTCGTTTTGGATTACGACAAATTATTTTAAGAAATGACGTAATCTTATTTTAATTCCTTTGAAATTAATTCTGGAAACTCTTTTATTTATTTATTTGGTTTAAAAAAATACACTCGCGTTGTGTTTTAAACTCAGGGTGTTACATGTACAAGACCAGATATTGCGCATGTTGTTGGAACAGTCAGTAGATTTTTGTCAAATCCAGGTAGAGAGCATTGAAATGTTGTAAAATGGATTTTGAGGTATCTTCGTGGTACTACATGTATGAGGTTTTGTTTTGGAGGTGACAAACCAATTTTGGTGTGGTTTCCAACTCATATATGGCTGGAGATATTGACTCGAGGAAGTCCACTTCAGGCTATATGATTAAATTTGCAAAGGGAGTTGTGGCTTGACAGTCCAGATTACAGAAATGTGTAGCATTGTCTACAACTGAGGCAGAGTTCATTGTCATTACCGAAGCATGCAAGGAGTTGATTTGATTGAAGAAATTCTTGTATGAGCTTGGGTTTACTCAAGAAAATATGTATTATTTTTTTATAGTCAAAGTGTTATTCATCTTTGTAAGAATTCGACATTTCATAGTAGGTCCAAACACATTTATGTGAGGTATCATTGGATACGTGATGTTTTGGAAGCTAAGTTGTTGGAGTTGCTAAAGTTCATACTGATTATAATGGTTCTGATATGATGACTAAAGCATTATCAAGAGGGAAGTTTGAAACTTGTTGTGATCTCACCGGTTTGGCGGTTATCTCTACGTAGTTGTGAGAGGGAGACATGTTCGTTATTGGGCTCCCTTCCTATGTGGAGAAAGACCCAAATACTGTAGCTCATGTGTCTCACTTATTTAAGTGGAGAGGGGTCTGATTAGAGTTCTAAGAGATATACTATTTTGAAGGAAAATGCAACCACCAAAAGAGAAAAGAGAAGAGTAAACCTTATTTTTGATTTTATCAAATCAGTCTCAGAACAACATTGATTGTACATTTGTTAACTGTTGGATCGGGCTAATTTTTGGACAGCAGGTTCGCAACATTAAGGTCTTGTTTTTCAACGGTCTGATCGGTGAAACAACGTTTGGAGAGGGAGGAATAGTGCTCGCACAACAGCAGGTTTTTGAGTGTTTTTTCTTTTTCTTCCTTTTCATTTGTAAGCTTTAGTGCTTTGCTATTTTGGCTGGTTGTAGGCATAATTTGTGCATTATTTTGAGACTCTCTTGTACCCTTATTTGATTATAGTTGAGTTATTTCTTTGGACCCGTGGTTTTACCCTTGCATTGAGGGGTTTTCCATGTTAAAATATCGATGTTCTTTACGCTCTTTTATTTTGATTAATTTGCTGCCATATATATATGTTGTTGCTCCTCAATTCAAGTTTGAGAATTTTATATCCACTGCGTATTACTTGTTATCGTGTTTCTGTGTTTATTCCCCATCAATTCCTACCTCTCTTGGAGTTGAAATTTAGAAGATGATTAGTTCATTTTTTTTGGGGATCATATGGAAGAAGGTCAAGACACATTTAGTGGCTATTTTGAGATAAAACTTCTATGCCAAAAACTGTTGAAGGTATGGGATTATGTAATTTCTCAACCCAATGACATAATGTCAAAAGTCTTGAAAGCCAAAAACTACCAACAAGAGGATTTCATGCATGTACATGTTGCATATAATTCAAATTTCTCAAGGTGAAACAATTGTACTAAAAGATTGTTGATTAAATAAAGATATAGCCAGAGAATAGGTGATGGTACTCAAATTGGTTTATGGAACGAATCATGGATGCTATATGGTACTCAAATGTGGGAAAAGCATTTAGTATGGAGAAGACAATTTGATTTCAACCGGCAGTTTCTATTTGTGAAGGAGAAGCACTTGGCCTCTGGCATGTTGTTTATTGAGTGTGAGATTTGAGTAACTTAGCTTTGAGACACTTTTAAATTTGGTTGTTGCAACTCTGTATTTAAGTTTATTTTTATTTCATTTGCTTGTTGCCACTATAATGGTTTTAAATTGTAGTCCAAGTTGAGTTGCAACTTAAAGATTATTTTTTGAGGTCTCTAATTACATTATAATTTTTTATAGGTTCAAATAGTAAGAGTGTCTCGATATTATATTATATAATGCAATAATGAAAATCAAAGTAAAAGAGAATGGAGACTAATGGTGGTGAATCTTCTTTCATTGTTGTGAGCTTATAGGCATGCATGAATTTTGAAAATATTAACAAAAAAAATTTAATCTCGATTACCCTTAAGACAACTTGGGAATAATAGTCCACCATGATTTATTAACAATGGAGGTCGAATAGTAGCTAGCCTTTTTGTGTGTAAATTAATTCCAACTAGCAATTGAATATTGATTTTCAAGCTTTTTTGGGCTACAATCCTAGATCAATCGGTGCTTTAAGAGGCTTCTTAGTTGTCACTTGAAGTCAGACTTTGAATTCTATAAATATATTTTTGGATGCAAAATTCTATATATAGGTGCCCCCAAAAAGCCACTGTCTAAAGAATAAAAACAAAAGCCTAAAAAAATGTTTGAAATCAGGCAATAAACTATTTGATACTAATTAATGAAATTGTATTGATAACAAATGTGACTTTCAATTTTCAATTACCATGGGATTGATCTCATTATCTTTTTTTTTCTTAGGTAGTATATTGCAGTCTGCTATATTTATTTGTTTCAAACTTTCAAATGATATTATGTTATGTTTCTTATTCTTATATTCCATTTCATATGTATGAACAACTTGGTTGCATGCATAATTAATTAGTAGTTAAAGTAATATGCTATTTGAATTATATGTTGTTAGATTTTTATATTACACAATGAGTAGTTTAGTGTTTTGAGGCTTTAGTTTTTATATTTTACTGTTGAGTTGTATTAGGTTATCTTGTTATTTGAATGGAATCCTAGCCTCCTTTTTTTCTCTCTCTTCTTTATCTCTTCTTCCTATTGTTAACATCACATCTAGAGCTTGGTTTGTTCCTCCTTGAATTGTCTCATCTTATTTTGTTGTCAAGATCCAAAAATATGGGAATATATTGTGGGCATTTCAATATTTAAAGGTTTGGCAAAATTTTTTACATTCGGAATTTGCAAGATTTAGGTCTTTGGAGTGTATGAGTTATATTTAAAGCATTTAAAGCCACATCTTAGTGCATTCTTTGAACCGCTCTTTTCCTAGTTGGTGCCGTTTGTAAAAGTTGTTTGATCTATTTATTGGTTTGTAAGGAAGTAAAAAAATAATATTGTTTACATCTAAAAATAAATAATATGTTAGTTGAGGACGATAAATAGTCGAATTTTGAGGTAGTCGAGTTCTTCTTAGCCGAGGGAGGATCATGCATGCAAGAAATAGTTGAATATAAGTTAGTCGAATCTTTTTCCGGTTTACAGGAATCAACAAAGATTGCAACATAAAACTAAGTCAAAGCTCAATGGAACCTAATAATTTGGTTGTTACGCTTATCTTACACGTTTTTAGCTCTAGTAACGATTAATGTGACACCCTAAATCCCAGCTTTATTTTAATTTTTCTTTTCTTCTAATTTTAGTTTAAAAATAATAAAATAAAATAAATCAATAAATAAACGTCCAAATGTTTTCTTTAAGGCAAAAAGAATCACTTAATCATGAACATGTCAAATTAATTCAAAGTTTCCATCAACTTAACAACTCAAAGTCATAACAGTAGTCAACAAAATTCTTTTTGAAGCACACGTACATAAGTTACTGATAATTGTAAATGTAGTCTCAACTCGATGTCACTACAGAGCGGAAGTTCCCAAAATAAAAGACGTTCAAATATGAAGTTAACAGAAGGAAGATAATAAAAGTCTTCGAGATAAGACGACTTCCTACACTCTGAGAGTATTAGTCTTCACCTGCAGCTTGCAGCTCGTCTGTGTCCATCGCAAATGCCAAACACAAACAACGAAGGGTGAGTATCGAAATTATGTAACAGTATAATGTAAACGAGAAGAACACGTAAGTAATCAAATTAACACAAACTTGAGAAACATTCAAGAACATAATATCAAAGGTTAATCTAATTCAATCACAATAAAATAGTCACATGGATAAAATATTATGCATGTCCTATACTCTATACTTCTTCATCACTTGGTACCATTCTACTCTGAAGTACTTGGTTAGGAGGCCCGATACTGTCACTACAAGATTGGACGAACAATTCATGAATGGCCAAGTCCTCATAGATCCTCTCAACTCAACCCGAGACACATATATGCGACGGTTGGGGTACTCTTGTTTTGCACGGTAGCTCCCGACCTTAGGGAACAACCCACTAATCCACTTAGGAATTCCCAACTAGATGTACCCCCAAGGTCTATCAGTCTTACCTTATGGTTCGACTGTAGCTCTCCACGATCACGCTCATTCAGTTGTACTTCCCCAAATCACTAGGTTTGTCAAACCCTCCCTATATGATGACAAAATAATCCTCACTCCACAACTACAACATCTATCTCATACTTACTCGATTATCACAACTCAATAATTTTCAGTTGGACTTCACAATATTCATCATTATATATATATATATATCAGTCAATCACAATAAAATCTCAATATTTGGTTTACACTACTCACAATACACAATCCAAACTCATCAATCACATAATAAGAAATCAAGCAGGTGGCACATTCAAGTAATATCATATTATTATTATTATTATTATCATCATTATCATTACAATCATAAACCCACTCTACCAGTGCTTAAGTTAATAGATTAATGTAGCAACACACACGTTTACTTCTTATTTTATTTTTATATAAATATATGTATATATATATATATATTCTAAAACAAATGGAATATTATTAATATTAATAATTTAAATAAATCACTAAGGCGAACACATAGAACAAACACGAAGGAAATTATCACACATGTCAAACATATAGATAATAATAGTTGTGCATCATTTTATAATTAAAATATAATAATAAGAAATTGGGGTGTTACAATTAACATGGAGGCACAATTATAGAGAAAAGCATGAACGAATATTGTCAATGGGACATGCCAAAGAACTAGGAAAGACGAGTCGATCATGGGGCACCACTAATTCCCCCAAACAAGAATTAGCACGCACTACTTCCGTAATTAGTTGAGCAAGGCTACATGTTTGTAGGCCACATTTTATGGCCAATAGGATAAATTTTGCATACAAATATCAGTACTTGTAATGTTTTCGACACACATAATCAATCAAATAAACTTTTTACGCATTATCTGCATTCACAATTCAGTAGCTTAAATACCAACAACATACTTAACACTCTTTGAAGCAGTTAAGGAACCCATAGTTAAGGGGACAAAATTCTTTCCTCAACGTAATTGTTTGAAGTAAAAGGAAATCATAAGTTGAGAATAGTTAGCCATTTCATTGAATAATTCTTAATCCAAACAACAAATCTAAAGCAAAAGAATTTTGTTCTACTGAATCGCAAAGCTATCTCCCCTAGTTGTGTTGTTTGTTACCATAACTTAACCACATCTTGTGAGTATAACATTTGAAGACCTGCACATTGTTATTATTAAAGTAGAACATTTGATTTGCTAAGATAATTTGATTGGTGAATCACAATGCATAAAATTCTTGAAGCATTACTCTTTTTCTTTGCTCTGCTAGCTTTTTGGCTCTACTGTAGCACTTGGCATTTTGGATTGGCAGAATAGTAGTACACACAAAGTTGCAAACTAATTTTGGATTTGTGATCTTTTGATACAATTTGGGACTTTTTGATGTGATTTGGGTTTATTGCATGTTTTGTTGCAGATAATCTATCGGTTGAGGAGTTCTATTAATCATGATTTGGATTTCTTCTATTGTGAATTTCTGACGCAGTCGGAATCACAAAAGATTAGCAAGCGCTAATCCTAAAAAAAAAAGAACAAGTTCTGGAATCCACCAGAGATGAGAAAACTCTCAAAATTAATTATTTTATTAAAAGATACCTTTTGTTACAGCATAGAAAGTCTTTAAATAGATAATAGAAACCCTAGTGCGAAAATTAGGTAAAACAGAAAAAGCCCGAAATTGCAGGAAAAACTAAACGGTTGTTTTGAGGCCCAAGACGAGCCCAAAATGGTTCTGGAGCCCATACATCATGGCAAAGCGATGAGTTGTGTTTGTGGCACGATACCCTTTCCGAAAAGGTATAATAATAGGCAATCTGACACCGGACGATCATTTTTCGCATTTCCTGCTGCGTTTGTCCGCAAAGCCGTTTCTTCCTCGATTCTGGCCGTGAACCTTCCTACATCAGTCTCCTCCACTTCTAAAGAACTTGACTCCGAGTTCATACCAGGATAAAGGTCATCATCTTCATGGAACTCATAAATATCAGCCACATTAAAGGTATTGGAAATATTCATGGATCCCAGCAAGTCGAACACATAAGCGTTGTCATTGATCTTCTTTTGCACCTTGAAAGTCCCGTACTTGCGAGGCTGAAGCTTCTTGTAAGTGCCAACTGAGAACCTCTCCTTACGCAGGAACACCATCACATCATCTCCCACAGCAAAGACCTTGACTCTTTTGCGCTTGTCAGCAGCGACTTTGTTCTTCTGCCCAGTAGCCTCTAACTTCGCCTTGACAGCTTCCTTAACGGCTTGAACATCCTTGGCCACCACTGGGCAAAACCACTCAGTTTCCTTGAAGGTCTCGTCAGGTCATGCTCATCATGCGTCATAACAAGAAAACTGGACTTCTCCTTCCCTGTTTGTCTATTAAAACCAGAAACCGGGGCCATAGCTATCTTGTGCGTTCCCCAGGTGAACATCAGCACATTATCTCTGCCACTATATGTGATATCACTGTCATACTGCCAAGGTTGCCCCAGTAGGACATGACACACATCCATATTCATAACATCACACACTACCTCTTCCTTGTAATGCCTTCCGATGGAAATAGGCACCTTGCAAGTCTTCGTCACCTTGACCTGCGAACCCTTACTCACCCAGCCCAAAGCATAAGGCTTGGCATGCGGTTCTGTCGGCAACTCTAGGTATTCCACCTGCTTCTGGGATACCAAGTTTTCTGTACTCCCGTTATCCACGATCAGATTACACACCTTATTCTTAATAGAACAGTGTGTTCTAAAAAGATTCTTCCTTTGTTCCTCCTCCTTTGAAGACAACAGAACTCTCTACAGCACAAAATTCACTACTTCTTCAGCGAACTCAACACCGTCATACTCGTTGCCTGCTTCCTCTTCCTCAGACTCCTCATTCAAGACTGCAGTCGTTCTCCTGGAAGCGCAAACATTCGACTTGTGACCCTGCCCACTACAACGGAAACACTTATCTCCCGTCGGTTTCGCGTATGGGTTGGCTGACTTCTAGTTCGCTCTCTTGTTGGGTGTAGCACTACTGGTTCCACCAGTTTCCTTTGCCGAGGAGTTAGAATCCTTAGCAGCAACGCTCTTATCCTAGTCACCAGCAACTTCAGAATTACCCTGTGGAGTGAATCTGTGAAAAGATGGAAAAAATTTGGGGGATTTCTCCATCAGTTCCGCTTTCAAGGCTAGCGTAGAGGCCTCCGTCACGGTCCAGACAGTCTGCAGACCCATCTTCTCCTGTATCGACCCCTTCAAGCCATTAATATAGCGAGTCACCTTCTGACCCTCAGTTTCCCCTAGTTCGTTGTGTTCTGTGAAACGCAAGAACTCTATTGTATACTCGGTCACGCTCCTTCTACCCTGAACGCAATCGATATACATTTTGTACAGAATCTGCTCATAATCTTCAGGCAAGAAACGTTCCAGCATCAATTATTTCATTCGCCTCCACGTTCTGATTGGCGCTTTCCTCTGGCATTGCCTCTGAACAACAAGCTTATCCCACCACACAGCAGCGGTGCTCTTCAATCGAATTGCCACCATCTTCACCTGCTTTTTTCTGGAACACCCATCACGTTGAAGAACCGATCAACGTCAATCTGCCAATCCTGAAACTCTTCAACCCCCATAGTTCCATAGAACAACGGGATATCAGCCTTGACTCTGTAGTCGTTGCGATTCTATTGATTATCGTAACCTTGATTCTCCTCCAAGATCTCTTCTTCGGAACTAGAGTCCGATTCAATACGAGTCTGCAAGCCTCCATGTGGACGCCTGGGCAGTTCGTCTCTCCTGCCTCTGTCCCTCCTATCATTGATGGCGTTCACTCGATCCGTCAAAGTCGCCATCTGCGTAGTCAAAGCAGTAAGGGCCGCAGTAAAAGCCGTAGTGATACCCTCGATGTTTGCTCTTGTGACAGGTTGATCTCCCATGGCTGTTCAAGATACGAAAAGAAACAGGAGAAAACCTGCTCTGATGCCACCTAACTCAGTCGGAATCACAAAAGATTAGCAAGTGCTAATCCTAAAAAAAAGAACAATTTATGGAATCCATCAGAGAAGAGAAAACTCTCAAAATTAATTATTTTATTAAAAGATACCTTTTGTTACAGCATAGAAAGTCTTTAAATTGATAATAGAAACCCTAGTGCAAAAATTAGGTAAAACAGAAAATGCTCAAAATTACAGGAAAAACTAAAACGACTGTTTTGAGGCCCACGACGAGCTCAAAACGGTTGTGGATCCCATACATCATGGCAAAGCGATGAGTTGTGTTTGTGGCGCGATTCCCTTTCCAGAAAGATATAATAATAGGCAATCTGACACCGGACGATCGTTTTCCGCATTTCCTATTGCATTTGTCCACAAAGCCGTTTCTTCCTCGATTCTGGCCGTGAACCTTCCTACATCAATTTCTTAACTCTGTTTCTTTTTTTTTATAGCTAATATTGTGGAGTTGATTTTGTTTTGGTTCATGTGCTTATTTGTCGATTATGTGTTTAATTGTGGGTCAGTTGTCTGATTGATTTGGATAGATTTTCATTGTTGGATTTCTTGTTGTCTATTGGTTCTTCCGTTTATGTTTGATATGATTGTTGCTTTTTTTTTGTTGCTTCTCTCTGTTGGTTCTTTTATTTGGTTTCTTTTCTCTCTATTTGTTCTTCTATTTGGTAGCTCCTCCTTCTATTGTTTCTTCTGTTCATTTTCTTATCTCTATTGGTTCTTCTATTTTGGTTGCGCTTATCTCTATTGTTTCTTCTATTTTATTTCTCTTCTTTCTATTGGTTCTTATGATTGGTTGTTTCTCTCTATCAGCTCTTCTTCTTGGTTGTTCCTCTCTCTATTGGTTCCTCTATTTGGTTGTTTCTCACTTTGTTTGGTTTTGTTTGATTTGGTTTGGGTTGGTTCTTCTCTCTTATGGTTCCTCTTGTTGGCCGCTGCCTTTTCTTTGGTTGTTTCTCTTTGTTGGTTTTCATTTTGGTTGGTTTGGTTTGAACTTTAGTTTGAGGGTGTGTTCCAATATTAAAAAATATGTTAGGATTAAGTCTTTTATATGATTGACAAACTCTCGATGCTCCATGTTAATGCATTGTGAGTTGAAAAGGGAGATGTTAAGTAATATGCTATTAGACTTATATGGTATTGGACTTTTATATTGCATGAAAGGTACTTTAATGTTTTGATGTTTTAGTATTTATATCACATTATTGCATTATATTAGGTCATCTTGTTATTTGAATTGAATTTTAACCTCCTTTTGTTCTTTCTCTTCTTTATCTTGTATTCCTATTTATTCATATCATTAAGAGTTACAACTTGGTTTGTCTTTCAACATATAAAAAGAAGACATGTTAGTTTATCATATTTTGATCATCAAACAAGAAGTGTTTAATACATCATATGAAGCAGATACTTGAAGATAATTGATTTTTCTAGTAAACAATAAATGAGTTGTACCATTTGAAGGAGCAAGAATACAACCATTTATTATTAAACATTTGAATTTGTAAAAAAAACAAAAACATTATACATCTAAAATATTGTGTCATTTAGGCTCTATAAGCCTTACATCATTACCAATCAAGGTATACCTCAAACAATCTCTAATGTTGAGTGTCAAAGTGTTTGAAGGTGCACCCCACTATCGAGAGTGATCACTAGCATCTCGAGAGCTTCAACATCTCAAAAGCTATCTCCGACATCGATTTTGACCACAAATCCCTCACCCATGGAGCATTTCTCTCATTGATCAACCACCAATGTAAAATCCCTAATCTTCAACAATAAATTTGATTTTCGAATGGAAACAAGTTTAACAAAATCCACAATTGGATTGAAAGTTTATATCATATAGATCATCCATGTTAAATGTTGCCCAAATCTAGAATCATTTGATAGGTTATTGAGACTCATCAAGATTAACGATGTTAATTAAAACACATAAGACGTTAATTTTGATATATCTCAATTATCTAATCTTCTAGTTGCAGTCAAGTCCTAATGATCGTTCCTTTGATTTGTATCCAGATGCTTTGTCGATTATTGCTTTGAATTTGTTATTTGTTCTTGAGCTTTGAATTTTCTAATCGTTGTTTGACAGTTGCTGAAATTCATTTCTCGTTAGCTACTAAAATTCAGTTCTTGATTGTTGTTTGTCAATTAATGAAATTCAATTCTTGATCATTGCTTTGATTCTAGGATGTTCTTTATTTGATTGCATAAATTCTTTGTCGTGAACTTGAATTGGAAAGTTTATATTTGATGAGATATTCAACCTAGTGCAATTAAGAATGTAACGGAATGGGGACTTTAATCCATTCAAGTGTGGACAAGAGTAATTGGTTGGTCATTTGTGTTAGTTAAGAGGCACACCTAAGAGGGGGTGAACTAGGTGTTTAGAAATTTTCTGGTTTTTAGAGACTTAGTGGATTATTTTTCTAACTATGTGTATAGTAAAATGTAACGTTCGTATTATTATTTTTCTGACTATTATTTTTCTGAGTGTAGTCGAATACACTTCTGTAACGTTCGTATTTATTTCAAAATTTGAAGCTTGTATTCGAATACAAATCCATGTAGTCGAATACAGATGACTAAATTTTGCCACTGACTTGATTTTGTATTCGGCTACATCCTACTGTAGTCGAATACAAAAGTGCAGTTTTAGCAACTGACTTGGTTTTGTATTCAGCTACGACATCCTGTAGTCGAATACAGATATGAAGTTTTTGCTATTGACTTGAGTTTGTATTCGGCTATAACATGTTGTAGTCGAATACAGATGTGCAGTTTTTGCTACTGGCTTCATCTGTATTCCGCTACACATATATGTAGTCGAATACAACTTTAAATTTTGCCAAAAACTTGATTTTCAAACATTATTTATGCATTTTGACACTTTTAAAATTCTTTTGATGCATTTGGTAGAGTTTAGATGAAGTAACAAGGTTCTCATGTGCATTTGAAATGTAACAATATTAGATTGCATCATGTAGCTTAAAATATACATCTTTAATGAATAAGACTTCTAGCACATAACAAGGGTTGACTTGATGTTGATTTCTCTTAGCATCTTTGAACTTGCAACTTGATCTTTCAATTTACTTGGTCTTTGTCTTCATCAAAAACATGGATAGTCTTGCACATTTACAATTTGAGTCTTCAGTATCAGAATCAGAGGCAATGAGCCTTCATCAGATTCTATTTCTGAGTGGTATGTAGAACGTGTCTTTAGGGTCAGCTTCAAGAGTCAAGGTCGTTGACTTTCCTCATAGTCAAACGCTTGTTTTTGTTAGAGGCAGATTCAAAAAATCAGAGTCAAAAGTAGTGTGATGTTCAGAGTCAGAACCAGTCATCTTTTGGTGTTGAATTATTGGCCAGAGGCAACTTAGTAGAGATAGAGTCAACATTGTAAATTAGAGTCAGATTTTTGCCTCTGAGTTGCTTTGTTGGAGGCAGCTTATTGGAGCATGTTGCACTTAACTTTAGAGTCTTGTCTTTAGAGGTAAAACCTTTGAGGAAAATAATCAGAGTCAGATCCTTAAACTCATATACTTATACGCAAAGGACCCTTAGAGGCATCTCCTTATAAGACAACAAAGAGAGAGTGTTATTCCGTTCTTCTGATTCGTCCTTTTATTTGGTTTCCTCTTGATCTGCTTTCTTCCTCTGGTGTAAAGTTCAACACACCAAAAGGCATGTGTTGTTCTTTTCCTCTGATCCGTTTTTTTATTTTGTCTCCTCTTGATTTGATTACTTCTTCTTGTGACTTCTTTTGGTCACTTCCTCTAGTTATATCTTCTGGTTGTATCTTCTTGTGGTATCCTTTTGTTGACACGTTTCCTCTTATCATGGGCGCTTCCTCTAGCTTATGTTCTACACACTCAATTTAAACAATTAGTGCATTAAATTATTCCCACAAAATACCTTTTGTAATCATCAAAACAAGGTAAGGAATTATTCTCTAAATCATCCTAGTTCTAACAATCTCCCCCTTTTTTATGGTAACAAAACATCTATTTTTGTGAACAATTTAACAAAGATAATAAAGCATAAGGCTCCCCCTAACTCTTAGCATATTTAATAGTAATAGTATAGAGTAATGTTCTGACTTTTAAAAGAAATCCCTCTGTTTGAAATTGTTCCCAAAAGCTATTCTCCTTATTTTTGTCATCAAACTAAAGGAGTGAATCTGTCAGACTTATTACAGAAAAAAAACATACATAAAATACTTCAAAGTATATTAGTAATTGGAGCATGGTATATACATAACTTAGAAATTTTATTTTGACAAAACAGAACCATTATTCAGTTACAAAAGGAATATTCATATTTTGTTTTATAAACTCAAACATGTGTGCAACAAGGGGTTTTCTTAGAATGTTTGTCCACTGATGCTCAATGTTTATAAAGTTCAGTTCTGGACAAAGTTGAAGGTACAAACACGAGAGCGAGGGTTGAATTGTGTTGACTAAGTTGATAACTACTTTATTATTTGATTAAACTGGTTCAAACTTATTGATTTACTTGGAGTAGAAGTAATAACAAAACTAAGGAGTGCAAGAATGAAGTGACACAAGTAATTTATCCTAGTTAACCACTAAATTGGCTACATCCAGTCCCTTCACTTACAAGGATTCAATTCACTAATTCAAAAACTTGAATTACGAGGCACTTGACCTTCCAAATCAGTCTTCTCAAACACAATAGTGAGAAGACTTGGTTGATAGAGTAAAGGTGTGTGTGTTCCTCACGAGAACTAGGGTTGAATTGTGTTTGACTAAGTTGATAACTACTTTATTATTTGATTAAACTGGTTCACACTTATTGATTTACTTGGAGTAGAAGTAATAACAAAACTAAGGAGTGCAAGAATAAAGTGACAAGTATTTTATCTTAGTTAACCACTAACTTGGCTACATCTAGTCCCTTCACTTACAAGGATTCAATTCACTAATTCAACAACTTGAATTACGAAGCACTTGACATTCCAAGTCATTCTTCCCAAACAGCTCGACAACCCCAAACTTTTGAGGAACACACACACCTTGACTCTATCAACCAAGTCTTCTCACTATTGTGTTTGAATACCACTATTGTGTTTGAATACAAAGGTTTGGAACTTGAGTAGTTGCTTCTAACAAGCTGATTATAACAATGACCATCAAACTCTAAGGAAAACCCTTAGAAAATATTTCCAATTTGAACAAGTGTTTCTCTCTTTGAACTCTAAGATAAATTTGGAATTTTGAGCTTGAGTTCTTCTACATATTTATGATTTTTCGATGATCTTCTTTGTCATCCTTGAGTATCTATTTATAGATAAAATTAGGGCTTCAAAATAGTCCTTGTTTAATTCTAAATTGTATCTTCATTCCTAGCTTGGTCAACAATGATTTTATTCAAAAATAATTTTGAGCAAGATCCTTTTTGATAATATGTTCTTTAGTCAATTCTTTATTTTTAAATCCCATCTGAGCAATTCTTCTAGATTGATTTTGTTCGTAATGTTCAGATTGAGTTTATAAATTTTTCAGATTGATATTATTCGTATTTTGTTAAGATTGAGTTTGAAAATTCTTTAGATTGATATTGTTCGTATTTTGTTAACATTGAGTTTGTAAATTTTTCGTATTGATATTTTTCGTATTTTGTTAAGATTGCTTTTGCAAATTCTTCAAAGGAAACTTCCTTCATATTGTTTTCTTTGATTTGGGTGGGAACATAGTGTTGGACCGGTTCTTGAACTTTCACAAGTAGGAATATGACTAAGTCCAATTCAGAATTTTCTCTTTTGTCAAAATCTGAATAATATCTTTGCAAATAGTAAATGTATCTTCTTGTGAGTGTTTCTTCTTGTAAACAATTCCTGATCATATCTTCTTGTAAATAATTCATATCTTCTGGTAGACAAATCTTAATCAAATCTTCTTTTAAATAATTCATATCTTCTTGTGATAAATTTTGATTAAATCTTCTTATAAATAATTCATATCTTCTTGTAGATAAATCTGGATCGAGTCTTCTTGTAAATAATTCATATATTCTTGTAGATAACTCTTGATCAAAGCTTCTTGTAAATAATTCATATGTTATTGTTGATAAGATGTTGATCATATCTTCTTCAAATCTTGACCATATCTTTTTTTCAACTTGGTCAAAGATTTTCTTCAATTATAAATTTTAATCAAATATTATTTTAGATTGTCTTCAAAAACATGAATCTTCTTTCATACTCTGTGAAGTCAAATATATTATTCTCATAAAATATTTTTGTTAACATCAAAACTCTAAGTATAAAACCAACTTGGTTCCAACAAAAGTCTCTTATAAGTGATGTATGTTTTATTTCTATGTGTTTAACCCTAGAGTGCATAATTGGATTTTTAGTTAAGCATATGTAGAAGCGTTATCATAGAATATAGGAATTTTTCTCTCATGAACCTTGTAGTCTTCCAGCTGATGTTTCATTTATAAGAGTTGAGTACTACATCATGCTGGTGAGATATATTATGCTTCTATTATTGATAGAGCAATGGTGTTTTGTCTCTTGTTGAACCATGAGATCATATTGCCATCTAGGAAAGTGCAGTTTCCACTAGTGATTTTTCTTTCAAGTTTGTCTCCTACATAATCAGCATCGTAATATCCCACCAACATGTACTTACAAGATTGCTTATAGAATAAACCAAGGTTAGTAGTACCTTTCATGTATCTAAATATCCTCTTAATTGTTGTTAAGTGGGATTCTTTTGGATTTGCATGAAACCTAGCACGCACACACACTAAACATAATATCACGCCTAGATGAAGTTAAATAAAGTCAAGAACCTATCATTATCATGCCTCTGAAGGTTTTCTGATCAACCTTCTTGCTTGACTCATCTTTGTCTAACGAGTACGTTGGATGCATTGGAGTGCTCATTGGTTTGCATTCATCCATCTTGAATTTTTTGAGAAGCTATTTTCTGTACTTAGTTTGATGAATCAAAACTCCATTCTGCTTTTGTTGAATTTGAATTCATATGAAGAACTTCACTTCTCCCATCATGCCCATTTCGAATTCATGTTTCAATAACTCAGCAAATTCTTGGCGAGGCTTGCCATTAGTTGATCCAAAGATTATATCATCAACATAAATCTGAATTATAAGCAGATCATTTTAACTTATTGTCTAAACAAGGTTGCGTCAACTTGCCCTCTTTCAAAACCATTTTCTAGCAAGTAATTGCTTAGTCTATCATACCAAGCTCTAGTTGCTTGTTTCATACCATATAAATATTTTCTAAGTTTAAAAACATAATCTGGAAAGTCAAAATTTTGTAAACTATAGGGTTGTTTAACATAGACTTCCTCATTTATGTAACCATTTAAAAAAGCGCATTTTACATCCATTTATTATAAAATAATCTTATTTTGTTCAGCATAAGATAATAGATTTTGAATAGTTTCTAACCTTCCCACTGGAGCAAATGTCTCATTGTAGTCTATACCTTTTTGTTGATTGTAACCATGAGCTACTAGTCTAGCTTTATTACTTACCATTTCTCTTTTTTCATTCAACTTGTTTCTGAATACCCACTTTGTTCTTATAGGCTTCTTATCCTCTGGTCTTGGAACAAGATTCCAGACATCGTTTCTCTTAAATTCATTCAGTTATTCCTGCATTTCCAGCATCCAACCATTGTTTGATAAAGCTTCATCTACAGAGGTTGGTTCAATATGAGATAATATACCAAACAATGATGTATCTTTCAAGGTTGATTTGGTCTTTAGATGATCACTTGCTTTTCCAAGTATAAGTGGTTCTGGATCAGATGACTTGTATTTCCATCCAGTTTTGGAATTCCTTTTATTTTCTTATTCTTTTGGTCTTCCAATATCTTCTGGTCTGTTGTTATCCTCTTATTTGTCTTCTATTTCTGGTGTTTCTGGTTTTCCTGCAAAATCATCATCTTGCTATGAACTTTCAAAGTCAGGTTGTTAGTCATCAAACTTAACATTGATTGACTCTTCCACAACAGAGTTTCCAAATTGTATACTCTATAGGCTTTAGACCTTTCAAAGTATCCCAAGATGATGCATTTTTGTGATTTTTAGTCAAATTTGCCAACTTTTTCTATGGTGTTTAAAATATAACAAATACAGCCAAATTGTCTAAAGTAGGAAATTTTGGGCTTTTTCCTCTTCCAATGTTCATAAGGAGTATGCATTGCTTCTGCCAAGAAGTGCTTTGCAACATTCATTTCACATCTCTTGAAGAGACCTATTTTTCCTTTCTACAACACCATTCTGTTGAGGTGTTCTAGGAGAAGAAAAATTATGTAGGATGCCATTCTCTTCAGAGAAGTTTTCAAAAAGGGAGTTTTCACACTTACCATCATGATCACTACGAATTGTTGTAATTGAAAGGCATTTTTCATTTTGCACTTGCTTACAGAAGGTAGTGAATACCTTATGTGACTCATCCTTGTGTCTTAGGAATTTTACCCATGTTCATCTAGTGTAATCATCAACAGTAACAAGCCCATATTTTTTACCATTGATAAAGGCAGTTTTAACTAGACCAAACAAATCTATGTGTAAAAGCACAATAGGTCTTGTTATGGAAACAAAATTTTTTGAAGAAAAAGAACTCTTAGTTTGTTTTCCTTTATGGCATGCTTCACAAAAAACTTATGATTTGTACTTGAGATTTGGCAATCCTCTAACCAGTCTTGTTTTTCTAGATTAAAAAGGTTTATTTTGTAAAAGTTATTTTGCCTTTGACAAGTGAAAAGTACAGCCATGTCACTTTGATTCAGTGTCCTACAATATTTTTCATTGAAGACAACATCATAACCATTGTCGCTTAATTGACTTATGCTCAGTAGGTTATGCTTCAATCCTTTAACAAATAAAACATTTTTAATAGAGGGTGAAAAGCCATTACCAATTGTACCAGAACATACTATCCTTCCTTTCTAGTTGCCTTTAAAGCATATTGCTCCTCCTTTCTTCATGATCAGGTCTTGGAACATAGAACTTTCTCCTTCCATGTGATATAAGCAACCATTGTTATGGTGCCATGATTGGTGTTTTAATTGTGATGCTAAGGACATCTGCAAGTGGAACTATTTTGTGTTTAAGTACCCAAATCTTGTTGGGTCTAGGATTGTTAGTCTTAGCAGGCTTCTTGTCATTCCATTTTTTGCATGAGACAAGTTAATCTATTATGGCTCTTTTTATGACAATATGCACACATAAAATCAAATGGAATTAATTTGGAATTTTGCGTTGATTCTACAAACCCAATTCCTATATTTCCATTTCTACTAAAACCATAGATCATTGAAGCTTGCATACTCATATCTATGCCATTTGCTAGTAAATCATGGAATTCCAATTCGTATTTAATAGACTTGTAGACCTTATGCTCTAATGGTTTCAAAACTTTTTCATTCTGAGTTAAGTTTTGTCTTTTAGTTTTTCAAAATCATTTGAAGAGAGTTATGTTTCTCAGTCAAATCCTTGTAAGCTTTCTTTAGGTTTTTTAGTTTTGAATAGACAAACTAATTTGCATTCAAAAAATCATTTAAAGCAGCTATTAATTAACTACGAGTTAGATCAGAAAATACCTCAATTTCCTCATCGTATTCTGAGCCAGAGTCGGAGTCTACGTCGGCCATCAGAGCCAAGTTTTTCAATTCTTCATCATCAAAAGAGTCATTATCAAAGTAATCCCATGTGACCAAACCTTTCTTCTTAGTCTTCGATTCTTTCCTCTAGTTCCTTTTCTCAAGCTTTGGACAATTTGCTTTGAAATGTCTAGGTTCCTTGCATTCCAAAACAAGTGGGTTTCTCCTTGTCATTACCATTGTATTTACTCTGGTACTTCTTGAAATCCTTTTGGGGAAATGATCTCTTTTTGTGCCACATGCGATGAATTCTCCTTGAAATGAAGGATAGTTCCTCTGCTTCTTAATTATCATTCAGACTTTCTTAATCATACTTTGATTCTTCATCTGCTTTCAAGACTTTCTTCTCTCTGGTTTTGAGAGCCAAAGATTTTTGCCTCTTCTTAGTCTCGTTCTCTGATAGTTCAATTTCATGATACCGGAGGGAGCTCATTAATTCTTCCAGAGGCAGATTGTTTAGGTCTTTAGCTTTTTGAATGGCAGTGACTTTAGGTCTCCACTTGATGGGTAGACTTCTAAGAATCTTTTTTCAAAGGTCTGTTGTTGTGTAGCTCTTTTGTAGTACCTTCTGCCTTGAGACCAGAGTCTGGAATCTGGAGAACATCTTTTCAATGACTTCATCTTCCTCTATCTAAAAAAGCTCATACTTCCTGACTAAGAGGTTGGCCTTTGCTTCCTACACATACTTATTTCCTCCATATGTTATAATCAAACAATCATAGATACTTTTACTTGTTTCCTTGTTGGTGCACTTATCAAACTCTTTGAAAGTGATTGAATTTACCATAAAGGTTCTAGCTTTATGATGCATCTTATATCGTTTATTTTACTTAACAATCATTTATTTTTTGGATAGTTCAGTACCATCAGCATTTGTAGGAGCAGTGTACCCATCTTCAATCAAATCCCAAAGTTCAGGATCTTGGGTAATAAAGAAACTATTGACTCTATCCTTCTAGTACTCAAAGTGTTCCCCATCAAACGGAGTTGGTATATTGACATATCTGAAGGTGTAAACACGAGAAGGGGGGTTGAATTGTGTTTGCCAAAGTTGAATACTTTTTCTGATTTGATGAAAGTTGATATAAATTACTTGGAGAAGAAGCAATCAGATTCAGCAGCAGCGGATAATAAAAGCATAAGAATTTGGACATATAGATTTATCATGGTTCACCATTAACTTGGCTACATACAGTCCCCTCATTTAGAAGGCTTTAATCCACTAATTCAAACACTTTGAATTACACAGCACCTGACCCTCCAAGCCAGTCTTCCCAAACAGCTTGACAGCCCCAGACTTTTGAGGAACAACAACACCTTGACCCTACAAGCCAAGTCTTCTCCTACCAATCTGACAACCCCAGATTGAAGAAGGAACTTACACCACCTTAACCCTACAAACCAAGTCTTCTCCTAACAATCTGACAACCCCAAATTGAAGAAGGAACTTACACCACTATCCGATTGGATGCAAAGGTTTGGAACTTAAGTAGTTTCTACTGGAAAGCTGATTATAACAATGACTCACACACTCTAAGAAAAGAACACTTAGAAAATATTTCCCTTTCTCACAAGTGTTTCTCTCTTTGAACTCTAAGATGAATTTGGATTTTAAGCTTGAGTTCTTCTACTCTCTTCAATTTTTCGATGATATCTTATTCAGCCTGGAGTATCTATTTATAGTTGAGATTTGAGTTTTCTACTTGGTCCAAGTTTAATTTCAAATTGTATTTTGTTATTTCTTTTGTAAATTCTTCAACTAGATTATGTTCCTTTTTAAATTTGAACCAAATCTTCTTCTCATTTAAATTAAATCATCTTCAAATTTTGATCAGATCTTCTTCAAATTTCAATCAAGTCTTCTTCGAATTTGAATCAAATCTTCTACGAATCTTGACCATGTCTTCTTTCATACTCCGATGTTTTCCTCGGATGGTATCCTCTAATGATGTCCTCTGATTCCTGCCTCTGAAGATATCCTCGGATGATATCTTCTGATTTTTGCCTCTGATGATATCCTCTGATTTTTTCCTCTTATGATCTCCTCTGATTTTGCCTCCGGTGATATCCTCTTGTGGGATCCTTTGGTGATATCCTCTGGTGGGATCCTCTGGTGATATCCTCTGGAGGTATTATCTGGTGTTATCCTATGGTGGCATCCTCTCGTGACATCCTCCAGTGGGATCCTCTAGTAGTATCCTCTGGTTACGTCCTCTGGTTATGTCCTCTGGTGGTATACTTCTTCGAAGTCAAATATATTATTCTCATAAAATACTTTTGTTAACATCAAAACTTTAAGTGTCAAACCAACTTGGTTCCAACAATCTCCCTCTTTTTGATGATGACAAAACTTGTATTTTTTATAACCACTTTTCTTTCTATTTCTTTGACTTCCCCTAAGCCTAAGCATCAGTTTCTTCCCATTTTATATCTTTCTCGTATATCTTTCTCCCCCTAAGTCTAAGCCCCACTTTATCTTCTCTTTATCAAATATCTTTTCCCCCTTTTGTCATCAGACAAAAAGGCATGAAAGTGAGTTTTCTCCCCCTTTTATTTTGCATACATGTTTACAACACTGTATAAACATTTTTTTTCATCTTTTCTTTTTTCATCTTTTTTTTTTAATAACGTGAATATAACATATTACAAGAAAATATAAAAACTAATTTAAAACTAAACTATTTTGAAGTGATTACACTATCAATCAGAGATGAATGTAAGGTTTAGGTTTTTCTTAATGAAGTCAAACCTATCTTCAGATAGGTTTGGTTCAGTGTCTACAAATTAAATGTTGAGTACCCCTTTTTGAACAAAGTCTCTAAAGAAGTGATGTTTGATCTCTATGTGTTTAGCTCTGGAATGAAGTATAGGGTTTTTGGTTAGATTGATGGCAGAAGTGTTGTCACAAAAGATGGGAATGTTGGTTTCGAGGATTTTGTAGTCTTGCAGCTGATGTTTCATCCAAATGAGTTTAGAACAACATCCAACTACTGAAATGTACTCAGCCTCTGTTGTTGACATTGCAATAGTGTTTTGTCTCTTACTTGACCAGGATATTAAGTTGTCACCTAAAAAGGTGAAGTTTCCACTTGTGCTCTTTCTCTCAAGTTTATCTCCAGCATAGTCAGAGTCACAGTATCCACTAAGTTTGTACTTAGGAGATTTCTTGTAGAACAAGGTAACGTTGGTAGTGCGTTTTAGGTATCTACGGGTTATCTTAACAGTAGTTAAATGTGATTCCCTAGGGTCAAATTGCAATATTACACATACACATACCCTAAACATGATGTCAGGTCTAGAAGCAGTAAGGTAAAGTAGAGATCCTATCATTCCTCTATAGGTTTTTTTATCAACTTTTTGGCATGAATCATCTTTTTCAAGTGAGCAAGTAGGGTGCATTGGGGTAGCCGTAGATTTGCAATCACTCATCTTAAACTTCTCGATAAGCTCTTTTGTATATTTCATTTGATGAATGTATATACCTTTTTTACTTTGCTGAATTTGTATCCCTAAGAAGAACTTAAGATCTCCCATCATACTCATTTGAAATTCATGTTGCATTAATTGAGAAAATTCTTAGCAAAGAGTGTCATTAGTAGATCCAAAAATAATGTCATCAACATAAACTTGAATAATAAGAACGTCGTCTTTTGTTGATTTTCTAAAAAGTGTATTGTCTACTTGTCCTCTTTCAAAGTTATTTTTAAGCAAGAAGTTACTAAGCCTATCATACCATGCCCTAGGTGCTTGTTTTAGACCATACAGAGATTTTCTATGTTTAAAAAGATGATTTAGAAATTCAGAACTTTCAAAACCTGGGGGTTGTTTAACATAGACTTCTTCACTTATATAACCATTTAGAAAAGCACTTTTAACATCCATTTGAAATAATACAATGTTATTATTTGCAGCAAAAGATAGTAAGATACGAATAGCTTCTAACCTGGCCACTGGAGAAAATGTCTCAATGTAATCAATGCCTTCTTGCTGACGGTAGCCTTGTGCAACAAGTCTTGCCTTATTTATGACCACTTCACCTTTTTCATTTAGCTTGTTTCTGAAAACCCACTTGGTTCCAATAGTGTTCTTTTCTGGTCTTGGTACTAGATCCCAAACATCATTCCTCTCAAATTCATTTAACTCTTCTTGCATTGCAAGAATCCATCCATTATCGGCCAATGCTTCATCAATAGAGGTAGGCTTAATTGATGAAAGTAAGCCAAACAAACTGGTGTCTTTAAGTGATGATATGATCCTTAAAGGATCACTTTCACTTCCAATGATTAGAGTTTCATAATGAGATGACTTGTACTTCCATTCACATCTTTCTTCTGACTTATCTTCAGATTCATCCTTTGAAAATTTATCATATTCTTCTGATTTGCTTGTATCCTCTACTTTTTCAAGTTCTTCTGGTTTGTCTGCATCAGCTTCCTTTGGTTCTGGTAAACTTGCACTATCATCATCTTGCTTTGACTTTTCAAGGTCAAGCTGTTTGTCATCAAATTTAACATATATGGATTCTTCCATAATATTAGTTTCCCTATTAAACGCTCTATAAGCCTTGGATCTTTCAGAGTAACCAATGAAGGTGCACTTTTGAGATCGAGAATCAAATTTTCTAAGGTTATCTTTGGTGTTCAACATATAACAAGTACAACCAAATTGTTTAAAATAGGAGATGTTAGGCTTTTTACCTTCCACAATTCATATGGTGTTTTATTCAATATGGATCTGATATAGACTCTATTTTGAATGTAACATGCAGTATTAATTGCTTCAGCCCAAAGGTGTTTTGCAACATTCATATCATTTAACATGGTTCTTGCCATTTCTTGGAGTGATCTATTCTTTCTTTCTACAACTTCATTTTGTTGGGGTGTTCTAGGAGAAGAAAAGTTGTGAGAGATTCCATTCTCATCACAAAAACTTTCAAAGAACTTGTTCTCAAATTCTCCTCCATGATCACTTCTAATTTTTATAATCTTAAAACCCTTTTCATTCATGATTTGTTTGCAAAATGTGATAAACACTTTGTGGGATTCATCCTTACTTCTTAAAACATTTACCCATGTCCACCTAGTGTAATCATCTACTACAACAAAGCGATATTTCTTTCCACTTAGAGAGGCTGTTTTCACTGGCCCAAATAGATCTATATGGAAAAGCTCAAGGGGCTCTCACATAGAGACTGAGTTTTTAGGTTAAAGGAGTTTTTTGTTTGTTTTCCCTTTTGACAAGCTTCACACATAATTTCAGTTTTGTAACTAAGCTTAGGTAGACCTCTCACCAGTTGAAGTTTATTTAGTTTTGAAACTAATCTAAGGTTTGCATGACCTAATATTTTGTGCCAAATTAGTTTCTCTTTATTTACTAACATAAGACACTTAACCTTTTGTTTCTCTAGACTAAACAGATTTATTTTATAAATGTTGTTTTGCCTCTGACCTGTAAAGAGTACAGATCCATCCTTCTAACTAATTGCCTTGAATGTTTTTTGATTGAATATAATATCATAATTATTATCACTTAACTGACTAATACTTAATAAGTTGTGCTTAAGAACTTTAACAAACAAGACATCTTTAATAGAAGGGGAAGTACCATTACCAACTGTGCCTTGACCAATGATCTGGCCTTTTTGCTTTCCTCTAAAAGTCATTGTGCCTTCTTTGGTCAAGGTTAGTTCTTGGAACATAGACTTTTCTCCTATCATATGTCGCGAGCATCCACTATCTTGGTACCATGATTGGTGTTGTAACTTGATTGCTGAGGACATCTGCAACAAAGATAATTTTATTCTTAGGTACCCAAATCTGGTTGGGTCCTGGTTTGTTAGTCTTGAAAGATTTCTTGTATTTCTTGTATTTATCATGGGACAAGATAATTTGGAGTGACCTTTCTTAGTGCAAACAGTACACAAAACATCAGAGGAAATAGGTTTAGTTTCAATTACAGGTTCTTCAAATCCTATACCTCTTTTACCATACTAACTCCATAAATCATATAAGCATATTTGCTTCTTTCCATACCCTTAGCAAGAAAGTCTTCAAATACTTGTTCATGCATATCATAATTACATGTAGTATTTTCACTTGATGTTGAACAATGATTACTTTTTAGAGTTAGATTTTCGGCCTTAAGTTTAGCAAAAATAGTTATAAGAGTTGCATTTTCTGTTTTACATTCTGCACTTTGATTCTTTAAAATATTGATTTCTTTGGTTAGAATTTTATTTTCTTTCCTAAGTGTTTTCAGTTTTAAAGACAATTTGTTATTAATATTTAAAAAATCATTTATTGTAGTAATTAAATCAAATCGGGTGAATTTAGAAAATACCTATTTTTTTTCATTTGTTGATTTACTTCCAGAGTCAGAATCTATGTTGGATTCAGAGGCAGAGTTGGAGTGAGCCATCATAGCCAAATCTGTTTCTTCATCATCAGAGAATTCTTCAGAATCATCGCATGTAGCCATCAAATTCTTCTTCTTGGGTCTGGAATATTTCTTCTGGTGTTTCCCTTTCTCCATGTTTGTATATTCTGACTTGATATGCCCAGGTTCATTGCATCCATAGCAAATGATATTTTTCTTTTCATATTCATCTTTTCCTTTGTTGGAATGCTTGGAATACCTTTGGGGAAATTTCTTCTTTCTGTTGTGCCACATCTTTAGAACCTTTCTGGTTATGAAAGCAATCTCCTCTTCCTTTGGGTTCATATTCTAATCATCTGAATCACTATCTTCTGATTCTGATGTTGCTTTTAGAACCTTCTTCTGCTTGGATTTCAAGGCTAGGGTTTTGTTCTTCTTCTTGGGATTATCTTCTTCAAACTCAATTTCATGTGATGTGAGGGAGCTGATTAATTCTTCCAGCTTTAGAGTATTCAGATCCGTTGCTTCCTGAATGGCAGTGATCTTTGGTCTCCACTTGGTTAGAAGGCTCCTAAGGATTTTCTGCACATGATCAGCAGAAGTATAACTCTTCTCAAGTACCTTTAATCCTGATACCAAAGTCTGGAATCTGGAAAACATTATTTCAATGTCTTCATCTTATTCCATCTTGAACAACTCATACATTTTGACTACGAGGTTGGCCTTTGCTTCTTGAACTTGCTTGCATCTTGTACATCTTCTTCTGATCAGCATTCATATCTTTTCTTGGAATTTCAATACCATCAGTATCCTCTGGAGCAATATAACTATCTATCTTTCCAATACTCAAAATGTTCTCCATCTAACATAGGTGGTCTGTTGATGTTTCCTCCGACAGCTTCTTCACTGAATCCAGACATATTGAATCCTTGGATCTTTTCTCAAACACTGTAAAGTGCTCAGCCTTGAAACTGAGCTCTGATACCAATTGAAGGTGCAAACACGAGAAAATGGTTGAATTGTGTTTGCTAAAGTTGAATACTTTTTCTGATTTGATGAAAGTTGATATAAATTACATGGAGAAGAAGCAATCATATTCAACAGCAGCGAATAATAAAAGCATAAGTATTTAGACACATAGATTTATCTTGGTTCACCATTAACTTGGCTACATCCAGTCCCTTCATCTAGAAGGCTTTAATCCACTAATTCAAACACTTTGAATTACACAGCACCTGACCCTCCAAGCCCGTCTTCCTAAACAGCCTGACAGCCCCAGAATTTTGAGGAACAACAACACCTTGACCCTACAAGCCAAGTCTTCTCCTACCAATCTGACAACCCCAGATTGAAGAAGGAACTTACACCACCTTGACCCTACAAGCCAAGTCTTATCCTATTAATCTGACATTCCCATATTGAAAAAGGAACTTACACCACTATCGGGCTGGATACAAAGGTTTGGAACTTGAGTAGTTGCTTTTGGAAAGCTGATTATAACAATGACTCTCACACTCTAAGAAAATAACACTTTGAACTCTAAGATGAATTTGGATTTTAAGCTTGATTTCTTCAACTCTCTTCAGTTTTTCAATGATTTCTTCTTCAACCTGGAGTGTCTATTTATAGTTGAGATTTGGGCTTTCTACTTGGTCCAAGTTTAATTTCGAATTCTATTTTGTTCAGATTTCTTTTGTAAATTCTTCAACTTGATTCTCTTCCTTTTTAAATTTGAACCAAATCTTCTTCTGATTTAAATTAAATCTTCTTCAAATTTTGATCAGATCTTCTTCAAATTTCAATCAAGTCTTCTTCGAATTTGAATCAAATATTCTACGAATCTTGACCATGTCTTCTTTCATACTCTGATGTTTGCCTTGGATGGTATCCTTTAATGATGTCCTCTGATTCCTGCCTCTGAAGTTATCCTCTGATTTTTGCCTCTGATGATATCCTCTGATTTTTGCCTCAGATGATATCCTCTGATTTTTGCCTCTGATGATATCCTCTGATTTTTGCCTCTGATGATATCCTCTGATTTTTGCCTTTGATGATATCCTCTTATTTTTGCCTCTGATGATATCCTCTTATTTTTGCCTATGATGATTTCATCTGATTTTTGCCTCTGGTGGGATCCTTTGGTGATATCCTCTAGTGGGACCCTCTAGTGATATCCTTTGGTGATATCCTCTGGTGACATCCTCTGGTGACATCCTCAGGTGGGATCCTCTGCTAGTATCCTCTGGTGACGTCCTTTGGTGGCATCCTCTGGTGGAATACTTCTTCTAAGTCAAATATATTATTCTCATAAAATACTTTTGTTAACATCAAAACTTTAAGTGTAAAACCAATTTGGTTCCAACAATTTCCTCTCATTGACTAATCACCATAGTTAGACATAGTTGAAAGGTGGATATTTTCTCAAACACTATAAAGTGCCCAGGCCTTGAGACTGAGCTTTGATACCAATTGTAGATGGAAAATACACAAGAAAGGGGGTTTGAATTGTGTATTCGGTTTTTAAGAAATTTCTGGGCTAACAAATAGTGAAAATAGAACAAGTAAAACAGAGGCAGTATACGGATGGAAGAGGGATAATGGAGTAATTTAACCTGGTTCACTACCAACTCAGTAGCTACATCCAATCCTTTCACCCAGAAGGATTTAATCTAGTAATTCATGTAAGAACAGAGGCGCACCTAAGAGGGGGGTGAATTAGGTGTTAGACGATTTTTCTGTTTTTAGAGTTTTGTGAGTTTGTTTCACTGGTAGTGTTTAAGTCTATGAAAACTTTGTAAAAGACTGAAAGTAAATCACACAGGCATTTATCCTAGTTCTCCTTACAACCAAGGGTACATCCAGTCCTCTTGCACACCACAAGAGATTTTCCACTAATTGTTTGAATAAGTTACAAGTCTAACACTAAGACTTCAGTTACAAATTCTTAACACTTAACCAAAGATAGTACACCACTATCTCAGTTAACAATACTTGAAGAATCTACACTAAGTTCTTCAAATGATACAATAACTTTAATTGATTTTGTAATTATGTTCTTAACTAAGAACAAGATTATAACACTAAGTATAATGATACTTAATCAAGGACACTTCCAAGTACAACTGAGAACATTTCTTAATGATATGAAATTGAAAAGCATGTACCTGAAAATATGAAACTTAAGCTTTGAAAGTGTTTGATATTTCAGAAAGTAATTCTAAGGTTAGTAAGTCAAAAGTTGTCAGTAAAAATTGAAGCTATGAAGTATTCATACTCCATAGATAACACTTCAGATCAGTGGCAATTGTTCCCATTAGTTTTGATGAACTTATGCAATGGTCTAGAACTGAAAAATTGCATTGTTTCGAAGTTGTATTCGAATACATCCTCAGTGTATTCGAATACACTTCTGTAACGTTCAGTTTTTATTCAAAATTTGAACTTCGTATTCGAATACGATACATTGTAGTCGAATACAAGTATGAGATTTTTGCCACTGACTTGAGTTGTATTCGAATACGCGAAGCTGTAGTCGAATACAAAAGTTCAATTTTAGCTACTGACTTGACATCTGTATTCGGCTACGATACTTCGTATTCGAATACTGATCTTCAGTTTTAGCTACTGACTTGCAATCTGTATTCAGCTACGACACTTCGTATTCGAATACAGATCTTCAATTTTTACTATTGACCTACTGTTTGTATTCGGCTACGAAAGGATGTAGTCGAATACATCTTTGATTTTTGTCAAAAACTTCATTTTTAAATATTTGTTTATGAATTTAAATATTTAGAAATCATTTTAATGCATATGCTAACAAGAGGGTTCTCATAATATTGTATTTGAAATGTAGTTTGAATTTATATCAAGTACCTTAAGGCCTAAGATACCTAGTATGAATTTGAAGGATGAGTTGAATTAATATCCTTTTGCTTTTCGATCAATAATCTTTTTGTCTTCATAAAAAATGTAGATCTTATTCTTTTTCAATTCAAACCAAATTACAACCACTTAATTTCACAAGTAATGTTTTCTCAACATCCAATTTGAAAACCATAAGTCATAAGTAATCTTATGGTTACTTCAATTTTCTAATCTTCCTGTTGCATTCAAGTTCTAATGATCATTGCTTTGATTTGTGTGTAGAAGCTTAGTCGACTGTTGCTTTGAATTTGTTTTTTGTTCTTGAGCTTTGAATTTTCTGACTGTTATTTGATGGTTGCTGAAATTCATTTCTTGCCAGTTACTGAAATTCAATTCTTGACGGTGCAATTAAGAATGTAACTGAATAGGCACTTTAATCCATTCAAATATGGAAAAAAGTAACTGGTTAGTCATTTGAATCTTCAGTATCAGAATCAGAGGCTATGAGCCTTCATCAGATTATGTTTCTAAATTGTATGTAGATTATGTCTTCAGATACAGCTTCCAAAGTCATGACTTTTATCACAGTCTGAGCTGTTAACTTTTTCAGAGCGTTGACTTTTTCATGTTATGTTCACTTTTTTATGTTGCATTGACTTTTTTATCTGAGGAATTGACTTTTTTTAGAGTCAAACGCTTGCTTTTGTTGGAGGCAGAGTCTAAAAATTAGAGTCAAAAGTAGTGTGAAGTTCAGAGTCAGATCCAATTATCTTCTAGTGTTGAATTACTAGCCAGAGACAACTTAGTAGAGATAGAGTCAACATTGTAAATTTGAGTCATTTGCTTGTCTTTGAGTTGCTTTGTTGGAGGTAGCTTATTGAAGTATGTTGCACTTGACTTTAGAGTGTTATCTGCAAAGGTAAAATCTTGGAGGCGGATTATCAGAGTCAGATCCTTAGACTCAGATACTTAGAGGCAGAAGCAAATCCTCAAAGGCATCTCCTTTAGAGATACCGAAGAGGGCATGTTGTTCCTTTCCTCTTATTCGTCATTTTATTTTGTTTCCTCTTGATCTGCTTGCTTCTTCTGATGTACAGTTCAACATAGCGATGGGCGCATGTTGTTCCTTTCCTCTGATCTATCCTTTTATTCTATTGTCTCTTGATCTGTTTGCTTCTTCTGATGACTTCCTTTGGTGACTTCCTCTGATTATATTTTTTGGCGGTATCCTCTGGTAGACGCGCTTCCTCTGATTCTGAGCGCTTCCTCTAGCATATTTTCTGCACACTCAATTTAAATTATTAGTGCATTAAATTGTTTTCATAAAATACCTTTTGTTATCATCAAAACAAGGTAAGGAATTGTTCTCCAAACCATCCTGGTTCTAGCACACCTAAATAGAAAGAAATACTCATCAGTGACGAGAACCATGAGTTTGGATTGATAATGAGTTTGACAAAATCACAGTGGCACCGTGATTTTGTTGAAGCTCTGAGTTGTAGCTTTTGCTAAATCATAATAATTCATGATGATTTAGTCAATCTTACCGCCAATTCAAACAAGCACTAAGTGTTTCAAATGCATATCCATTGTGAGATGAATGGATGGAGACAGAGAACTCTTGTAGAAAAATGGAACCCTATAAAGATATTCCAACATACATGGAAAATTACCCATCCTCAAATGGGTTAAAATTTAATGTTGTGTGCATGTATAACTTTTTATTAATTGTCAAAACGCGCTCTATGACGTGACATCTACGTTTAGGTGTCACTATGTCACTTAAGGTGATACATTTGCACCTCTAATGAGGCTCATTGACGGAAGGGACATTTTGACATCTATACTATATAAAAGGGGGACTCATTCCATAAAGAAAAATGTACATGTGGCGCTTCCACATTCCTTGCACCACATATGCCTCCATACATAATTGCAATGATACCACTACACAAAATAAAATAAAATAATTAAATGATTATTTTTTGAATTAAACATTTTAGTTTTGTCTCAAAGCATTAGCTCTTTTAGAAAAATAAGATACAATTTTTGTATCTTTAAAAATTCAAAACTATGCATTAAATATATTTTATTACTTAATAAATAAAAAGTAAAAAAGACTAAACTTATCTAAATTTATTATTTATTAATATATATTCAAAGCCAAAAGAACTAAAATTCAAATTCACATGGAGTAACATTTTGTTAATAACAAAATCAATCAAAATCTTATCTATGTATGTAATAAGGTAATTAATTGTATTATTTTGGTAGCCTATTCCAAAATAATCAATTCAGAAATGTCTACATGGTCTTTTGAAGGAATGTGTTTATTGTGCATTAAAACAATTTAATGCCGCAAATTTCTTTCCCCGCTTAACCTATCAACAAAAGAAAATATAATACTGTTTAGTTCAAACCCATTTGAATATTGTCCATATATGTGACTTCATATATGCATATATAGAATAAAATCAATACTAGACCTACTATAATACATTACGATGGAAATAAATAAAATGATATATCAGAATATTCTAAACACATATAACATATACAATATATAGGAATAAAATTTATTACAAATTTATCCGTAAGGTTCAACTCAATTGGTAAATATCAATATTATTAAATTGAATACCATTTTTTTACTAATTCGTCTGAAAAAATTATTACATGTCATCTTTTATTTTTTAGGCTAAATAGCACCCGTGGTCCCTTAACTTAATTTCAATTAACGTTTTAGTCATTTATCTTTTTTTTTCTCGATTTGGTCTTTTATTTTAATTTTAAGTGACAATTTGATCTTTTATGTTTTAAAATGTCAACAATATTATCCTTTTTTTTACAATAAATTAAAAATTCATCAAAATTTTCAACCAATACCCATAAAATTAATTATATTCTTTAATATAATACAAATTTTATCAAATTCGTAACTCAAATCTTCAAATAAACTCATATTTTCATTTTTTATTTGATGTTGTTAGAGATGGAATTTTAAAAATCAAATAAAGAATAAAAATATGAGTTTATTTGAATATTTGAGTTACGAATTTGATGAAATTTGTATTATATTAAAGAATATAAATAATTTTATGGGTTTTGATTGAAAATTTTGATGAGTTTTTTGAATTTTTGTAAAAAAAAAAGAATAATATTGTTAACATTTTAAAACATAAAAGATTAAATTGTCACTTAAAATTAAAATAAAGGACTAAATTGAAAGAAAAAAAAGATAAAGGACTAAAACGTTAACTGAAATTAAGTTAAGGGACCATGAGTGCTAGTTAGCCTATTTTTTAATGTGGTTGCCCTTATCTATTTTATTATTATTCTCTTAATGGCATTACTGTTGTTAATGTTGCTTCGTTATTGTTTGTCATCTTTATCAGTGAATAATAAATTTAACTGGAAAACATATCTAAAAAATAAAATAGACAACTTTTAGGGTGTTTTGTTAGTTTCTTATTTTCTAGAAAAATATGTTAGTTTTTCAAAAGGATTAATATGTGAGTTTATATATTAATGTAAATTCTTCTGAGACAATTTGAGAGAATTAATTGAAACATCTTATTACTTATCTGAAAGCTATTTTTTGTTTATTTCTATAAACTCTTTAGGATAATACTTAATGCTTGTTTGAATTTACGGTAAAATTGACGGAATCACGCTGAGTTTCTATGATTTAGCAAAAGTTAGAAATTGGAGATCCAATCAAGATAGTCAAAATTGTGACCCTACACACGATTAAAAAGAAATCACATAATTGTAAATCGAAGGATAGTAATACGGATTATAAGATTTTATCAAAATTATTAAATATATTTTAATAAATTTTTTTTAATGTAATTGATTTATAGATATTAATATAAATAAAATTCAAATAATGGTATACATATTTATTTTATAATAGTTTTCTAATATTGATTTTAATTTCTAAAAGTTACTAATAAAATAAAGTAAAACCACTTGAGAGAGATATCAGCTCAGAATTGAAGATTTTACGTCATACCCCCCACATTTTATCTTTACCCAAACAAATGCAAGAAGATGACGTTTTCGCCCTCGTATAAAGCATAAAATCTGAAATTTTTCATCATTCCATCATTAAACATTTTCGGTAAAAAGTGTGAATTTTGAAAAATTCAATCGGAAAATTTCTTTCAAGTTTTCCGATAGTTCATGTCTACTCAGTTTTTCGGTAGTTCATGTCTATTCCGAAAAACTTTTTTCAAGTTTTCTGGTAGTTCATATCTATTCCAGAAAATTTGAAAAAAGTTTTCCAGTAACTACAGAAAAACTTGAAAAAATATTTCTGGTAGTTCATGTCTAATACGAACATCACGCGACGCTGATACTTCATCATCCATGATGCATCATCTGGAGAGGATCTGACCGACAACATTGACGAGGAGAAGATGACGGATGATAGTAGAAGAAGACGACGAGGGAGACCTGGATCATCTGGTTATCCCGGAGGCTGATGTTACTATCCATCAACAGGAGGACCCTCCTACAGTACATGAGGAGAAGGAGAAGAGAGAGCATATGGATGAGGGACATGATGGACCTGAGGGACCCGGTGAGCTGACATGGTATCTTGGAGGACCATATGATTTGTCTGTCCTTACATGATACCAACACCATGGTGAATTAAAAATATTTCAATTAATTATTATTTTTGTTCTATATTTAATTTTAATGTCATATATTTTCTTTGTATATAGGAGTGACCAATGCTTAAAATTGTTGTGCATGGAAAGAAACTACAACAATTTAAGCTGTAGGTACTCTCGCGAGTCATAGAGAACTAGGTGAACTTGTCGGGATTGGCGCTATTACAACAAGGTAGTTTGAAGATGATTAACAACAACCTGATTTCTGCATTTGTGGAAAGATGGCATTCTGAGACATTGTCATTTCACATGCCATTTGGTGAAATGACGGTTACTTTGGATGATGTTGCCAATCTTCTTGGATTGCCTATCAGGGGTGAGTTCTACAGTCCACGCAATGTAGATAAAGTAATGGCATGTAATCTTGCCATGACTTTATTAGAAGTGCCCGCGGAAGAGATCTGGGAGAAGACTAGAAAGACCAAATGGGAGCACTATAGACTAGATTGGTTGAAGGAGGTATTCAAAAATCAGTGTACAATATAGAGATTTGATTGTGCTGCTAGGGCGTATCTGCTGAATTTAGTAGGGAGTACTATTTTCGCATATAAGAGTCATACTCTTGTTGATGCGAAGTACCTTCCTTTATTCAGACATTTGAACGGTACAAATAGATACGACTAGGATACTGCTGCACTCGTAGTCCTTTATGACTACCTCTCGGATGCATGCTGTTACGACACCTAACAGCTAGGTGGTTATATGTCGCTACTATAGGTATTAAATATTTATAATTATTTTATTTATTTTTAATTATTAATTTTTATGTTTATCATTAATTTATTTATTTTTATTTGCAGTAGTGTTGGATATACGAATATTTTGCAAATATTTGTAATAGAGGTGA
This sequence comes from Cicer cuneatum, assembly GCA_037974295.1. NCBI lineage: Eukaryota > Viridiplantae > Streptophyta > Magnoliopsida > Fabales > Fabaceae > Cicer > Cicer cuneatum. The sequence continues at coordinate 52,709,290 of JBBPBO010001985.1, read as the reverse complement.
ACAAGGTGTACCCCAAGTCCCAGAATTTAATGCCCCGACCACCGCTGCAGATGCTACTAATTCATAGCCATCTATTCTACAGCAGTTTGGTGATCTTATACAACAGGGCTTGGATGTACATGAAGCTCGTCCAGATGACGACTTGTATTTTCACTTTTATATAGCTTTGTATTTAACGCGTCATCACAATAGTTATTAGATGACTTGTATAGAGCTTTGTATTTTTTTTTTATTTCATTATGTTTAGCATTATTTGTATGTCGTTAATTTTATATTATTTATGATGAACTATAACAAAAGTAAACTAAATAAAATACAAGATGAAATATAACGACAGTAAACTAAAATGAACTAATAACAAGTGATTTTATATAAGTTTTCATGTATTGTAGTTCATACAAAATCAATCTTCATCTAATGACATGACATCTATGAGTTCTTTTAGTTTATCTTTTCTAACACGTGGCATATGGCCTATTAAATACCCCCAATGTTGTAGACGCCCTATATATGCTTTTCCCCAAGAAGTTGCCTCATCGGTGTGATATTGCTTCCAACCTGGTGCAATGTCTGGCATTGGAAATCCATCTTTCATCTTTAACTGCAAAATACATTAAAATAATAAATAATTTTATTATTTAAATAAAAACATTATTTAAGAAAATAATATAATTTTATCATAACCCAGTGACTTGTGTCGACAAAACTAATACATATGATATGATCATTTTTTTTCGATCCTGAATGTGTACCGCTCATAGGAAAGAAAGTCATAGAAAATGTCTGACCAAATATGACAAGAATAATATTATATGTTATCGCTATCACGTAACCCATATCAGGTATATACATCCATTTATCTATGGGTTGAACACCTAAGCTTGTTATCTTCAACGAAACTATGATTTCTCTAATGCATCTTGGGAACAGTCTATCACATGGACTTATATGAGAAGCAATCTCCTGTTCCAAACTATGGTGGACTAAAGACCAAGACTCCTCACTGTGTCTAAGCAGTGATGCAATAGCACGATAGCCACAATTTCCACCTTCTACCACATTAAATATGTCATCAACGTATGGTTGAATAACATTAGGAAATTGTCTCAAGAAAAAGTATATTGAGGATTGAGAGGGTTGTTTCTTTGATGAAAGAGAATGTCTTTGTTGGAACCAAGTTGGTTCTTTCACTTAAAGTTTTGATGTTAACAAAAATATTTTATGAAAATAACATATTTGACTTAGAAGAAGAATGAAAAATGCCACCAGAAGATGACGTCACTAGAAGATGAAGATGATGTCACCAGAAGATACAAATTAGAAGCAGGATGAAGTCACCAGAGGATGGTCATCAGATGACGTCACCAAAAGATACAAATCAGAAGTAGAGGAAGTCACCAGACGATGGTCACCAGAGGATATCATCAGAGGAACCTGTCAGAAGATATCATAAGAAGATCCCATCGAAGGATATAATCAGAAATTCCCATCAGAGGATACAATCAGAGGATCCCGTCGGAGGATAATTCTAGATGATCTCTTAAAGGCAAAAATCAGAAGCTACATCATTAGAAGCTGAAAGTATGCTCAAAACAGAATTTGAGCAAAATGCTCAAAACAGAATCGGAGCAAAAGACTCCAGAAACAGAATCTAGCTAAATTATGCTCAAAACAGAATCTGAGTAAAATTCTCAAAACATAATCGGAGCAAAAGACTCCAGAAAACAGAATCTAAGCAAAATACTCCAGAATATTCTCAAAACAAAATCAATCGAAATACAATCCAGAAGTAAAGCAACAGATCCAAGTGAAGCTCTAATTTCAACTATAAATAGAGGCTTAATGCTGAAGAATAAAGCATCAAAAAATAGAAGAACTCAAGAAAAAATTCCTAAGTATTCAAAGAGTTCAAAGGAGAAAAACACTTGCTTAAAAGATAAATATTTTCTAAGAGTTCTTTTCTTAGAGTATGACGCTGATTGTCATCATAAATTTTTCAGAAGCAAACACTCAAGTTCAAGTTAAGCTTGTTGTGAGTATCAACTTTCCATAAGTAGTTACTCAGTTTTAATTTCGATCCCTTGTATAAAATCCTATAGTGTTGAAGTTCCTTTTATAATATGGGGTTGTCAGGTTGTTAGAAAAATACTTAGCTTATAGGTTTAAGGTTTGAAGTTCCTCAAAAGAGTATTCAAAGAGTTCAAAGGAGAAAAACACTTGCTTAAAAGATAAATATTTTCTAAGAGTTCTTTTCTTAGAGTATGACGCTGATTGTCATCATAAATTTTTCAGAAGCAAACACTCAAGTTCAAGTTAAGCTTGTTGTGAGTATCAACTTTCCATAAGTAGTTACTCAGTTTTAATTTCGATCCCTTGTATAAAATCCTATAGTGTTGAAGTTCCTTTTATAATATGGGGTTGTCAGGTTGTTAGAAAAATACTTAGCTTATAGGTTTAAGGTTTGAAGTTCCTCAAAAGTCTGGGGTTGTCAGACTGTTTGAGAAGACTTGGCTGGTATAGTCAATGTGTTATTGTTCCTCAAAAGTCTAGGGTTGTCAGGCTGTTTGAGAAGACTTGACTGGTATAGTCAAGGTGTTGTTGTTCCTCAAAAGTCTGGGGTTGTCAGGCTGTTTGGGAAGACTGACTTGAAGGGTCAGTGGTGTTGTAATTCAAAGGAGTTTGAATTAGTGAAAAGACCTTCTGAAGGAAGGGACTGGACGTAGCCTAGTTAACGGTGAACCAGTATAAATTCAAGGTGTTAACTTTTATTATCCTCTGCTTATTTACTTTGATTGCTCATTATTCAACTAATTAGCTAAAAGAATTAAAGTTTTTCAAACACAATTCAACCCCCTTCTTGTGTTGCATCTTCAGTCTCTTCTGATGATTGAGATGGTTGGGAACTAGGATCTTCACAATATGTTGCATTAACATGCTCAAAGTAATAAGGGTCTCGATATATATCATATCCATCCGACTTCTTAGACTTACTCTTCTTCACCTATCATTTGGTTTGAACTTTTTCAGGTGGTGGACACGTTGAACTTGTAGTTGGAAAAGCAAGTTCACGCACCTTACTCTTCAACACTCTTTTTCCTATAACATCAAATGATCGAAAACGTTTCCACAAGGCATTCATTTCATTAGACATATCTAACTCTAATCCATCTTTTGTGTCTTGGGTGAGTTCACATTCCATGCTTAATCTCTTTCATTGAATATGCACGGAATTTAGAGGAATTGGTTCACCCATCAATTTATATTGTGCCAATTCTCAAGCACAAGGTAACCCGTATGTTGTTCTGAGAGAGCACCCACATATAGATTTATCGGTACCCACCCACTCAACTTTCTCGTATTCTTCAGCAATACGTCTTTGAGCTTCTCTTGATACAAATGTATTCAATCTCTGATAAAATGGATTGTTGTATTCATGCTCTTTATCATAGAAACTTTTCTAAAATGAGCCCCTTATTTTTTTATGTTGTAACTTTATCATGTTGTTCATAGCCTCCCAACATTTACACACGTCACCCATGTTGTATTCCAACATTAACTTCAGTTTCCAATGAGTTGACTCAACCCTATCATTACATGTAAATTGTCACCATGGAGCAATCCAACAATATATAGTAAAATTATAAAATCGAAGTTTTACAGTGAGATGTCATACCTCTTAGTCGTTGTGTTCCCCAAATGCATCACTCGATTTGTCCATGCTTCAACAAACCTTTGCTTATGAGGAGTCAACCAAGTTTCTTTTACATAATCAACAAACACTTTATTATCGACACATGATTGCTCAAACATGTGCAAGCGCATGTTATACTCTTTTTCATCAATGTAATACATAATGTCTTTCCACATATTCAATACTAGCTCTTGTCTATCCTTTAAGACACATTGCTTGCATTTTGCTCCAACATTTTTGTCGATATGAAATCGACAAAGTAAATTAACAGCATGTGGAAATACAATACCAATTGCTTTCATTAAAGCAAGATCTCTATCTGTCACAATTACGTGAGGAAAATTATTTTGTGTAACAAACAGTTCTCTTATTCTCTCTAATACCCAACATAAGTTTTCTTTCCACTCACATTCCAAATAAGCAAATCCAACTACAAATGTCATCTCTGTTGATGTCATACCAACAATTTCAAGTAATGGCATTATGTATTTATTGGTTTTGTAGGTGTTGTCCATAATTAGGGATGGGAATAGGCTAGGCCATCTGTCAAGGGACAACCACATTTTGTTGTTGAACTTCGAGTTAAACTATCAACACCCTTGTCTTTTCCTCCTTTGTCACAACCTAATATTAATTTATTTCTCCTCCTTCTCTCTCTTTATCTAATCTTGTGACGATAACGGTCACTTTATTTTTTATACTAATTTCTCTAGCCCAATTCACAACAGCTTCCTGTGTATCAAATATTTGAAATAAAATATAGAATAATTTATAATAATTAATCACAATAATAGATTTTTACAATATTAATATTAATTATAATTATTCATATCTAATCTGTGTTAAAAACGTTGATAGTATCAACGCATGCTTTATCATATAATAGTAGCGGTTTATCCATATCTGTTAAAACTTATAAAATAAATAAAATTAAAAATTAAACAAAGAAATTTTAAAAAATAATAATAATACTACCGAAAAAATTGTGAAAAAGTTTTCCGGTACCTACCGAAATACTTATTCACAAGTTTTCCGATAGTATTAATTTTAACGCTTCTGTACCGAAAAACTCGAAAAAAGTTTTCCTGTAGAATCTTCTGTACCGGAAAACTTGAAAAAAGTTTTCTAGTAGAAGCCTTCTGTACCGGAAATCTGTTTAACATGTTTTCTAGTAACTTCTGGAAACTTTTACTTATCGAAAAACTTTTTTTTCTGGCCCGGAAATCTATGGATGGTAAAAAAAAAGTGAAATTGAATTGATAAAAAAACAGTAAAAAAAAATCAAGAGTATATTTGGCATTTTTAAAAATTTGTGGGGTATAAGTACAAGGTATGAGGTAAAATCTTTTTCACAATTTACAAGACAAGAATGAGGTTAAATGGAGGCCCAAAACTAAGCCCACGATATAACTAGAGAACAGAGCATGAATAATTGAAGAGAATTGAATACAGGGTTTTTAACAAACAGGGTTTTAAGCAACCGGGTCGCTCACCCGACCCACAAAAATCTCACGCTGTAACTTTTCTGCTACCGAGAAACGCACGATTTCAGCGCTTCTACGAATAAGCACAGCGACCCTTTGTAATTTTGCCAAACACTCACCGTGAATTGAAATATACAGTTATATGATAAGTGCTTTAGTATAATGCTGTTTATGTAATGACACTGATATATGGTTTTGTGCATGTGGCTTAGGATAAGCTGCAGAAGAGGAGTGTTTTTGGAGTAAAAATGAAGTACGTTTTGGTGACTGGTGGAGTTGTTAGTGGACTTGGGAAAGGAGTCACTGCAAGCAGCATTGGCGTACTCCTTCAAGCTTGTGGTTTTCGTGTTACTTCAATCAAAATTGGTATTTTCCTTTTTTTTTTTTAATTCAATTCTCACTCTTTTCTTTTACTTTTTCTCCCTTTTTCTTCAACATTTGAATTTGAATTTGAATGACATGCAAATTTCTATTACTTTCAGATCCGTACCTGAATACTGATGCAGGGACAATGTCTCCTTTTGAGCATGGGGAAGTGTTTGTCTTAGATGATGGTGGTGAGGTAAATATATTAATCAATATTACTTGAGATTGTATCAATCACATTCTCAATATTGTAGCATCAATCAACGAATTTAATGTGAATTCTAACTAATGTATAGTGCATCCTTCTTTGTGTAGCTTATTTTTTTCTGAGGTCACGCGAGTCGTTTTTCTGTGATAATATAATAACAGGGTAATAGCATTCCCTTCTCACTTATGTTCTGTTTTCATTTTTGTTTCTTTGGTTGAAGGTTGATCTTGATCTTGGAAACTATGAACGTTTCTTGGACATCAAATTAACTCGCGACAATAATATCACAACTGGAAAAATTTATCAGGTCGACAAAATGTTTGTTTCTTATATTTCCATGTCTGAATTTTTATTTTTCTTTTGTTTATAATAACAGGGTTTCTTAATTATTTTTTATTTTTTTGAATTCTTAATAGTCTGTTGTTGAGAAGGAAAGAAGAGGAGATTATCTTGGCAAAACTGTCCAGGTATATTTTGTCAATCTGATTTTTCCTTCCGAAGCTATTTGTTATTGTTGATTGTAGTGTTTGTTAGGTAGTGGCTATGGTTTAGTGGAATTTGACTAAATCACTATTATTCTACGTTAAGCTATTTAGTACAAAATGTTGTCATATAGCAGCTATAGCACTCTAGTATAGTGGAATTTGAACAAATTGCTACTTTCTGTGATCTATTATTGATAACACTGGTTGATTGTCTCTTTGTTTTGATTTTATCTTTGGTGTACTGGTAGGTTGTTCCACACATTACAGATGCCATCCAAGAGTGGATAGAACGTGTTGCACAGGTACCTGTTGATGGAAAAGTAAGCCCAGCTGATGTTTGTGTCATTGAATTGGGTGGAACTATAGGTAAATTATTATCTTTTGGATATTTTTTTCTTTTTTATATTTTGAATATCTTTGACGAAGCTGAATTAGAAAACCAGGCTTGTTCTATCTGGCAAATAGTAATCGTGAAGCTTTGATTTTTAATTTTAGTAGTAATATAAAATGATTTTACTTTGATATAGGTGATATTGAATCTATGCCTTTTATTGAAGCACTTGGACAATTTTCATACCGCGTAGGTAATGTTTGTCATGCCGAGACCTTATAGTATACGTAATTATATGAACATATTTTGGTTGGGCGTTCTTTGGCAACGGAGTTCTATCTGATTGTTCATTTTTTTCTCTCTATAGGTCCTTGCAACTTCTGTTTGGTTCATGTCAGCCTGGTGCCTGTTCTCAATGTTGTTGGCGAACAGGTACACCGCAAACTGTATGTTATCAATGGACATTGTAATTTAATAGTATATATTTTTACTTAATGGAAGTTTTAATCAACAGAAAACAAAACCAACCCAGCACAGTGTCCGTCAACTTCGAGGGTTAGGATTGATCCCAAATCTTCTTGCTTGTCGCAGTTCAAAGGTCTATCCGTCTCTTGACTCTTTGATTTTTCTTTTCATTCTCGATGGTTCCCAATAATAATGATTGAAGCTTTTTATGTTGTCCTTACCAGGAACTTGATGATAATGTTAAGGCAAAACTTGCTCAATTTTGTCATGTGCCGGTAACTAACACAACATAATTTATGAAACTTTTTCACTTTGCTTATCCTTAAAGCCTTCTCAAACCAAACTTATGTATCTGCAGTTATCAAATATACTCACTCTATGCGATGTTCCAAATATTTGGCACATTCCTTTGCTGTTAAGAGTAAGTAACGCTACGATATTTTATGAAACTTTTTTCTATTGTCTCCAAGTATTTAAACCTTGTTTACAAAGTTTCAGATTTTTAAGCTGCGAATTTAATATCTTTTTGCCAAGGTAGTTGAATTGCATTATTTTTCTGTTACATTATGTGCTTCATACACTAACTAGAATTTTTTCTTTTGATATTGCTCTATTACAAATAGGACCAGAAGGCACATGAAGCAATCCTGAAAACATTGAACCTGCAAGGGTTTGTTTGACAAACTCATTCTTGTTTTGTTGTAATCTTCATCCCTACCCTCAGAAGAATCCTTATCCTGATGTGTTGATTTTCCGAGAATTTATTGTTAGTTACTGTACCCGCAGTTACCTTAAAATGATTGTGTTGGAACTGATGTCCTTAGTTTTTGCAGTGTTGCTACAGAACCTAATTTTAAGGAGTGGATCACTCGAACAAAAGTTTATGACAATTTTAATGAATCTGTGAGTTTCTATACTTTCTGATATATCATTAAAAAAATTATAATACAGGACTAGATATTCACCTCCCTGATTATGTTCTTCACAGGTTAGAATTGCAATGGTGGGAAAATATACAGGCCTTTCTGATGCATATCTTTCTGTGCTGAAGGTGCATTACTCTTCAATAATACTCCTTTTCCATTTTCACCAATTTGTAGTTTTAGTAGTTGTTGATTTTGTTTAAAAAGGCAGAGTAAGGTGTCTCATCTAATGTAGTACCAGTGGCCTCTATTCACCATCTTTATCCTGTAGCTCTTGTAATAGTTTAATCACAAATTTATTGCTTTCGGTGCTGAAGCTGTTATCTCAAGTTTACATACACTTAGGACGGTTGATGTGCAGTAATGATTATCTATATGACTAGGTGCATGTCTGATGCATTAAAACCTGAATTTTATCCCAATATTTGGGATACTTGTGATGATTGATGGAGCTTAGGAATTTCGTTTTTTCTGTTGAAAGTTAAAACCTCTATAGTCAATAGAGGTACTTGACTTTGCTACCTCTCCTATCTTCTCTTTGGAAACATCCCCTCTCCGCCATGAGACTGTGATCTCTCCTCTCTGCTAGGTTTGCAGCTGTGCAACTCCGGTGTGGCTGCTGCCGACTCCAGCGTGACCATCTATACCCCTTTCTTTTCTCTGCGCCACCAAATCTCTTCTTCCCGTTTTTTCTCACCCCTAGACTTCGGCATAGCCGCCTTACCGCTACACGCTATAGCGTTTTGGGGGTCGTCCACTACACTATGGGTCATTGACTCATTTATTTGTTGTTAGTGCTTCATTGTCATTTTCCTGTAACAAGATTTTATATATGTTGTGAGGATAAACTAGTGAGATGTTGTTCAATAAAATGCATGTATTAATTCGCAAATGATTGATATGGATTGCATTGGGTGTGTATTGTGTGTTATCTCCTGTTTCAGTTGCCAATATGAACTTTGTTTTGGTGAGTGTCATGGAACACGTGTACTATGATATGCTTAAAGGAAAAATCTTATATATTTGGTATTCTGTCCAGGCACTTATGCATGCTTCTGTTGCTTGCAATCGCAAGCTCATTGTGGACTGGGTTCCTGCTGGGGATCTGGAAGATGATACCTTTAAAGAGGTGATTATCGATCTTTCTACTGTTGCTACATATGTTAGTTAACTGTTTTGTTTTGCTTTATTCCAAACCTCTGATGATAAATTTACCGCTTGCAGGATCCTGATGCATTTAAAGCTGCTTGGAGTCTTTTACAGGTTTTCGATTGTTTCTACTGTTTACACTTTTATGCACTAAATGTATTTCGTCACTTTTCCTCTGTTAATATACATCAACTAAAATATACCAAAACCAACAATTGAAGGTGTGTCCAGTGTCTGACAGGTGCAATGTCTGACACCGACACGGCATTGACACATGTGATTACACTCAATTACTTTCATTTTCGTAAATTATTACCAGTGTCGGTGTTGGTATTTCATAGAATGTGATATTATTATCTTCAGAATTTACCTAAATGGTTTTCTGTTGCAGGGTGCTAATGGGATCCTAGTTCCAGGAGGTTTTGGTGATAGAGGAGTACAAGGGAAAACTTTTGCTGCTAAGTATGCTCGAGAAAATAGTGTTCCATTTCTTGGCATTTGCTTGGGGATGCAAATTGCTGTCATTGAATTTGCAAGATCTGTTCTTGGTCTTGATGATGCTAATAGCACAGAATTTGATCCTGAAACAAAAAATCCTTGTGTCATATTTATGCCAGAAGTATAATTTCTGATGTTCCAGTTTTTACGCAGTTACATCGTAATAATTATTATTCCTTTTAGAATTTAATTAGAACTTTTTTTCTTTCTATTATAGGGTTCAAAGACTCATATGGGTGGAACTATGCGTCTTGGTTCGAGGAGAACATACTTCCATGTTGACGAGTGCAAATCAGCCAAGTTGTAAGAATTAATAACCAAACTCCATGTTGCTTTTGCTATCATCTATTAAGGGTAGCAGACTGATGAATTTGTTCCAGTATTTAAATTTATGCGACAAAAATGTTTCCACCTTTAATTTAATCCAACACAATAATTCATCTTCACGTGTATACTAAAAATTAATTCAAAATGGATTTTATGGATCTCCACCAAACATTTATCTCTAATTTTTTATACTGTATTTGAAATGTGTCTAGGTATGGCAATGTAAGCTTTATCGATGAGCGACATCGCCATAGATATGAGGTAAGTTGTTTTTGCATGTGAAAGCTTCCTTTACGGGAAAAAATCAACATTTTTCATGTACATAAGTGGTTGGTTGCAATGTACAGGTTAATCCTGACATGATATCCCAACTTGAGACTGCTGGTCTTTCCTTTGTTGGCAAAGACGAAACTGGGAGACGTATGGAGGTGTGTATTTGCATGCAACTGAAAATCTTTATCTTGAGACAGACAACTTATAACTACAATTTTTATTTTGTAATTATGTCAATGATACAATTGCAGATAGTTGAAATGCCTGGTCATCCTTTCTTTATTGGTGCTCAGTTTCACCCAGAGTTTAAATCAAGACCTGGGAAACCTTCTCCACTATTCTCCGGTATTTTTCTATAAGCGTTATTCTGTGTCCCTTTTAATTCTCCACATATCTAGGTCATACCTTTGTAATCCCCTCCTCTTTTCATCATTTGTTAAATGCTATGTTTCTATTATTTATGTTTCCTACCGATCTATGCATGTATCTTTTGCGCTATCTTCTCTAGTTTGACCGATTTGTACAAAACTTAGCTTAATCTCCTTTCACTGAATAAGGTTCTGGGGAGTAGATATTAATAAGCCCAATTCAAAATCGAGTATCTCTTCAGACTTTCACAAATTTTTATAGGACCCTAGTTGAACTTTTTGCATGCTTGTGTGACATAATAAATTTTTATAGGACCCTAGTAGAACTTTTCGCATGCTTCTGTTCCCTAGGTTTGGATGGTTATTCAATTTTCCCTAGTTAATAATAATGCAGGATAGTAGAATATGGTTATTGAGGTGCAGTTGTTATGGTTATCAAATGGAAATTCAAAATGTGAATTTCAAGACTTATTTTCTGAATCGTGAATCGAACCTTATTTTGAATTGTAAGATACATTACCAATAAAATAATTACATTTTTAAATAAAAATAAGTGACAACTAAATTATAGGCTAATATTAAGCCGTGATTCATCATAATGATTTGGAATTCATCATAGTGATTTGGGATTCGCCATAATGAATCCGAATTTAAAATGAGATTCACAATCAAAATAAATACACATCAGAGACTCAGATTAGGTTCAGTTTTGTATCAAATCAAAATACGACAACCATGTGTTGTAAGATACTGGAAAGTTGTCACTATTTCTTTGAATATGTTTTGTCTGCTCTGTTAATTTATCTATGATACATTTTGTGAGAATAGCAAGAGAAGCATTTAACACACTCAATGAATGCCTCACTATAACAACAGGATTAATAGAAGCAGCATGTGAGAGGACAGTTGTGTCAAAAAGCAAAGGGAATGTGAATTTAACCAATGGGGTACTTGAAGCACACTCGCCAACGTCGAAATCACAGAACAGAAATGGGTTCATATCTTCCAATGGTTCCTTAAATGGTGTATGTCCCAATGGCAACGGTGTCTATGTCGATGGGGAAGTTTAGTAATATCAACTTTTTTAGCTTACAATGTGCTTTGGTTTTCTCCTAGCACATTTTTGTCCTTGGTTAGCTTGTACAGTTCGAAGTGGTTGGTTAGATAACTTTGAGCTCTATCTATTGCTTTTGTTTCCAGCATGAAGCAAATTTTGGGTGTAACAGCTTTTGTTTCAAAGCATATAGGTGATGCTTATGGATAATGTTTTTTTTTTTTTCACAATGGATTAAAAGAGTGGTTTTTTCCCTGTAATAAATAATGTGATGAATTTTAAACTCTTTCTCCTTACTTTACAGGGAAAAAACCACTTTCCTTTTGTTTTTATTTTTTCTTATTCCTGAATATGGTGGGCTTTGATTCTGGAGGAACATAACAAATGGACAAATGAAACAAGTTTAAAACATTTGAAGGAAAACATTTGGAATCTGATTATGCAGCTGCAACATTTGGCATTCTAGTTCTTTGATATTCTTATGCAAGCACATGGTTATGTCTAAATCTTATACACAATGTTTCATAATCACTTAGCTAATCATTTCTATTCTCATTTTTCCTTTCTTCTTTGTCTGCATAGTTAGACAATAAAACAGTTTTGTCTCCTTCATATTGTTGATGTTCATAATCAGACTCACTAATTACTATTTCAAGGATTGCTCTATTAACTTAATTATCATCAATATTTGGCAATGTAACATACAATCTAATACAAATGCAGTTACTATTTAGCTTCAGCATGTAGAGAACATGAGATGATTCAGTGTTAATCCAATTTATGAATATTATCAAGAACTATTCGGTGTTTGGGTGTCTTTCAATGAATCCTCTGAGGAGGAAAATGAAATTTTCACGTATTTTGTTCAAGTAAAACTTTTTTTATCAAAACTTCAAATGTTGAAGTTACAGTGGCTGAAGTAGTTCGTTATCACACCGTTAGCTATTCAATTACCCATTCTGTAAAATTTTATTTTATATGAAATTGATCAAATTCAAAGTATGATAGACCAACTACTTTTATACATTTTTGGTCCCATGCAACACTAAGGCAATTAGAAGCACACACGATAAACACAGTTAATTTTTTGGGTCCACTCATTTATTAAAAAAACTAGTCTAAATTTACATTGACAATTATAAAAGTTATCATTGAACATAATTTTCATAGGTCATAACCATTTAATAAGCAGTAGTACAATTACAGAGAAATTTACCATAAGAGGAAATAATACAGATCATCTGCAATTAAGTCATGATATGAAAAAATAAAGGTGAAAAAAGACTCGAAAAATAGTGAAATTTCAAGCATGATCTTGTTCTGGATCAGAACCAAACACATTTTCATTAGTATCTGTTTCTCCTCCATTGTTTGTAGAAGTTCCTTGTGATGACTTAGCCATCTCCATCACTTCACCTGGTGGTGGATGGTCAAACTTGCAGGTTACACCAAACTTGCACGTTCCAGTTTTCAAATAGTATGGGCAGATCTCAACACCCTTCAAGAAAACATACAAAAAGTCATGATATGTCAATAGTTTTTTACACTAATAATATTTAATATGAAATTCACTAGTATATTCATGAATCTCTGAAAGAAATTTGAGGCTACTAAAAACTGAAGTTAATGGCACAAGAGCCACATCCTTGGCCACTTTGTTTGAATACTCTACTCATGCATCTACGAATAATTACTTAAAACTTCCACCGCACTTGTGTAACAATCCAAGTAATCATGCACTTTTTTGACAATACAAAATCTATTTACTAATGGAAAGGAAATGCAAATACTTCTCCATTTTGTAACGCGTCTGAATGTGAAAAAAGAGCAAACATACCTCTCTTCTTGGTAACCCTGCAGGAGTGAGTTTAACAGTTGATTGCAGTTTTGACATTGATGGTGTTGAGCGGTCGAGTGGGTGATGGTACTTGCATCTTTCCCCAAATTTACATATGCCAGTTTTCATATAGAACTACATGGCAAATCATTAAATAGAAATGTCAGAGGAAATTTGATGTTTTATGCAAAGACTAGGGCTTTGCATGCAGAGTTAATCAAGTAATATAAGCTTGCATCAGTTGCGTGAAGTTAAAACAAGTGTTATTTTGTAAGAATCAAATTTTTGAAAACCAGATCAGGTTTTTAATTGATAAAAGGAGAAAAAAAAAGGCATGTTTGCTTACATCACATTCAATCTGTCCAGGGCGCTGAGGAAAGACAGTCTGTGTTGTTCCCACCTGAGACTGGAAAACAAATAGCCACATGAGATGCATTGACTTTAAGTATGTTCAATGGATGATACATATTGGAAACCCAATTTACAGTAACATAAGAGTGGCAACTTTTCTAAGCTGATAACATTTCTCTGTATATTGCTCACAGTTTTTTTTTTCTCTACGCTTCCGTTCATTATACGGACATGTTTCTTAACACTTCAGTGTGTGTTGTCGGTTGATGACAGGAGACATAAGACATATAAAACGTAGATGCTAATTCACATTTTATATACGACAAGTATTTTAACAATCATATAGAGAGAAAATTGACAGTTTAAACAACCACTCCATATCTCATTATGTAGACTAGTGCAAAAGTAGTACATCTGAAAAAAACAAGAATGAAGGTGTTTGATTACATTATTTGCAATTTGCATCAGTCAAATCTCTATGAGAATAAGTACAGTAAAAACTTCCACATTACCACTGGATTTGACAGCCTGGGGTCAAGAGCTTGATAAAGACATGCAGCTGGATTAATAACTCCAATGTTAAGATTAGCTGCTGAAGATGCCAATGTAGAAATAGTTGGATTAATTGCTGCACCGAAGTACAAACATATGAAATGATTGTTTAAGAAACAAGAAAAAGTGTTAACAGTCAACACCATACATACCATTCATGGCTGGATGATTGTAGCGGCAAGTGGCACCAAACTTGCAACTGGTTTATATATAAATGGTAGAAAAATGTAAGTACTTCTATTAACCAATTAAACAGAAATCAATATTTCCACTTCAATTAAAAGAAAAATCAATATTTACCTTCCAGTTTTCATGTAGAATGAACAATCCACTTCTCCCTGTCAGCAGATATTTGAACAGTGAAAAACATCGCTTAGGCAATATTGACAATATGCATTTTAGCTATTATGCAACAGAGAATGAACACCAAAAAACTTAAAAGAGAAAATTAATACCAATCTCACAGGAAGCCCTTTGCTATTATGCAACAGTGGAGGTATAAGAGGATTAATTGGTTGTGTATCTCCTGTTGCACCGTCCAACGTAGAATTAGTTTGAGTCTGCTCATCGGTATGGCTCAATTCATCAGAGACCTGAATCTGGATATCTTTGGGGTGATGGAATTTGCATGCAGCACCATACTTACATAATCCAGTTTTCAAGTAGAACTGCATAAATATAAAAAAGAAATAAGTCATGTATGAATTGTGTCAACTCTCAAGTATTCATGCAAAAGATAAATGTCTAACCGCACAAGGGGTCTCTAGAGGCCTCTCGGGTAAGCCGGAACCATCAGCATTTTCAGAGGGAACATTTGGATGATTAAATTTGCACCGTGAACCAAACTTGCATTTTTTAGTTTTCAGAAAGTACTGCAATGTATTTAACTCAATGAATTAGAAAATGATCAAATGCATCTGAAAAACAAAAGAAAAAGAATAATTGCAAATTCTACTCACCGGACAATCTGGTTCTCCTGGTCTCTCGGGAAGAATTTCACTTGGAACAATATTTGGAACCTAATTCAGTTTTAAATAAATCATATGTATCATAATAAATCAGTAAACCCATTTTCTATTTCAGAATTCAAATTGCTAGGTGATTATAATGCACCCTTTGCGACCAAAACCAATTGCCAGCAGACACAAATCAGGAAAATTAAAATGTAAAGAAACATTGATAACATATTTAGCTGATTAAATGAACTAACTGGTACAGAGTTATCCTAAATCCCAACGTTGATTTAACACAACCTCTCACACACACCTTGAATTTCATTGGGCACTTGATACTAGTAGAGCAAAAATTGATTGACAAGTTGACAACATGGTAAAATATTAGAAGGTTGCTTATACGTCACCCGTGTTTGCTCATCCACCCCAAATATACTACCGGAAGCTAGGATCCAGTAGTGTATTTTACACTATCGGAAGCTAGGATCCAGTAAAAAGATTGAAAAATGAGCAAACATAGGTGGCTGGATGAGCAATCACCAAATTATTATTCTAATTCAATTATGCAGTTTACTACTACATTCACAATTTCATAGACAGATATATGCTGAGTTACTCAACTTCAAATTAGTGAAATAGTTGTAAACAATCATGCGACGCCATAAAAAAACACCTTCATTAAAATGTTATGCTAAATCATAAGTTCTTATTCCAATTGACAGGAACCCAGAAATCAAATATGTTATGCTAAATTTAGAAATACAAAGATCCTTGACTACCACTGATATTACTGGATTATCAAACAGGTGATCCAAGATAGAAAATTTGGGGAAGTAATACAGATGAAACTGATGTAATAACCAAGCTGCCTTACAGATTGCATCCAATTAAGTATTTAATAAGAGGACCGAACATAAAGCGGACTTTAATTTTATCCACGAGTAGATCTTGTCAAGTATTGATCTCTACTAGTTTTTTCAGTTCAAATGACTTTGAAACATAAGTGGAGTCGTTTGATCTATATAGCCGACCCTACTTAGTGTGATAAGGTTTTGTTGTTGTTGACGACTTTGAAACATAAGTGTTTACTCGTTATTCAGTTTCTCAAAAGTCACCAAGCTAGTGAAATGCTTAAATCTATAACAAGTTTGATGCATATACGATTTATATGCTCCATCATGGGCAAAACATTGAGATAGAGGATTAGTTATTAGTCTTTAATATTATTAGTTTGTATTGTGTTGTACTGCAAATACTATTGTACTTGGCATATCTTTGCTTGCTACTTTTTATGCCATTATAATTCATTAATACCTTTACACTGTTGGACACATGTATTGATCGAAATCAAGGGTTTTACTACAAATATAATACATTATATAATACTGTAAGAAATAGAATAGGTTAAACTAGTATATAATAAACCAGCACACCACACCATTATATATTTATATATATATATGCTTTGAAAAATACATATCACTTTGCAATAACCAATAGTAAATGTACTATACAATAAAAATATAATTTTTATAGGCATATAAATAATAACAGTAGTCACCTCTTTCCAATCTGGGATTCCACCCTCAGGAACCCAAATAGGATGGTCAAACTTGCAGCTCTCTCCAAATTTACAGGTTCTTGTTAGCATATAGTGGGAACAATCCTTCTCTCCTGGCCTCTGTGGATAAATAGGCAAAGTGCTTCCAGTTTCGTATCTAGGGCGCTTGGTCAGTGAGTTTGTAGTATACCAAGCTTCATTTTGCCCAATTGTACTCAAAATGGTTGGATGGTGGAGTGCTATAATACATAATAGAAGTGTATATACAAAGGAGCATAAACTTAGTAAACGTATAATGTTATTTTATAAGTTTTACTTAGAAAATAAGTTTGACAAAAAGCATAAGCTTAGTAATAACTATAAACAATATATTTCAACTAAAAACTGAGATGACCAAAGTTCATTAAAATTGTATAAAAGCCTAAGTATAAGTTTGTTAGAATTATATCAAAATAACTATCTAGCGTATAAAACAACATAATCCATAAAATATGTTAAATAGCAACACTATGCCCTCTGTTTGATGTCAGAAGGTCAAGTTAACTTGGTTAGTAAGTAGTGAAAGTGTGAAACACTCAAACAAGAAGCCAACTCTAGCAGGTTTCTGTTGGGCCTCTTATAACTAAATATTATAAGAGGAGGGTCAAGAGTTAGAATTTTAAGTGGGAACTGAATTTGTATGGCAGTTATTTCTTATGTAGACAGTTATTGTGTCAGTTTAAGTTGTAAATCAGGCAGTAACTGCTGCTCTAGAGCAGTTATGATGCAAATAAAAGTAGGAAAATGAGAAAAAGGAAAGGAGGAAAATTCTGAGTGGTTATCGGGAAGGGAGAGACCAAGCTCTCAAATTCTTGGAGGGGATAATTCTGTAACAAGTTTATCAATTCTGCCTAAATAGAATTGTAAACACACATTCTGTCTAAATTCAATAAAGAATTCAGTTTTCCATTTCAATTATGTACTAACCAGTTCCAACACTGGTATCAAAGCAACAAAATCCAGGAGAAATTCATGGTATTTACGCGCAATATGGAAGCACGCAGTATGGAAGCACGTATGGAAGTTATGGAACGAGGGTTTGAAGGGTTGCTGGCTTTGCGGGAAACATGGGAAAAACATATGGAACAAGAGAGGGTGGAGCGGTTGGAAGCCAGGCGCCAATTGAATGACTTGGCTGATGCTGTCAGGCTAATTCACACGAGGCAGGAAGATGATTCCAGCGATGGGAGTCGCGCTGCGTTGTGTGGAGAGAGGCCAGAAAATTCCCTAGACTCGCGAAACAGGGTCGAAAGGTGGAGGAAATTAGAAATACCCGTCTTTGATGGTGAAGATGCGTATGGATGGACGACTAGGGTGGAAAGATACTTTGATCTGAAAGGAATGTCTGGGGCAGAGAAGTTGCAAGCGGTAATGGTGGCTATGGAGGGAAAGGCTTTGACATGGTACCAATGGTGGGAATTTTCTGCTCAACATCCTACTTGGGATGATTTTCGTGCTGCTGTGATTAAGCGTTTCCAACCATCTATGGTTGAAAGCCCTTTTGAATTGTTACTAAGTCTCAAACAAACAGGGTCAGTCGAAGAGTATCGAGAAAACTTTGAACTATACGCAGGCCCACTCAAATGTGCAGAACCAGCATATTTGAAAGGAATTTTTTTGAATGGACTTAAGGAAGTGATAAGGGCAGAATTAAAATTACACCCAGTGGAGACTCTTGCGGAATTAATGGACTTCGCTCAGAGAGTTGATGAGAAGAACAATTTAATCAACAAAGGGAGCAGTTCCGCGTCTTCTGGGGGTAAACCAATGAGAACTTTCAATAATACCAGAACTGTGACATGGGAACCAGGGGTAAAGCAACAAACGCAAACTACAACGTCAGGAGTTGGAAGTTCTTCAAGGGAAGGAAGTGTTGCAAAGCCCGCTGGAACTTTCAGAGGCAGAGGATTCAGAAGGTTAACCGAGGCTGAAATGCAAGAAAAATCACAACAGGGATTATGTTTTCGCTGTGATGAGAGGTTTAGTCCAGGCCATGTGTGTGTTAACAAGCAGTTGCACGTGCTGGTTTTGGGTGAGGAAGATGAGAACTGTGAATTGCAGGAATCGAATCTAGTGGAAGTGGAGGAAGAATTGAAAGACCTCAAATTGTCTAGGTGTAGCATTGCTAGTCTCACTTCGAAAAAAACCATTAAGTTATGGGGAATGATTGGCCAGGAACATGTTATGGTCCTTGTAGATTGTGGAGCTTCACATAATTTCATTTCAGCCACTTTTGTGAAGGAACATAATTTGCAAATGTTTGCAACCTCCATATAAATGGTGGAAGTAGGAGATGGGAGAAAACTTGATTGTGAAGGAGTGTGTCCTCAATTAGAATTGGTGATACAAGGACTCAAAGTGCAACAAGATTTTTATGTCTTTGATCTTGGAGGAGTGGATGTAGTGTTGGGGATGGAATGGTTGGCTGGCCTGGGAGAAATTAGAGCCAATTTCCGTGAGTTGACACTTAGAATTCCTATTGGAAATGGTTATCACACTTTGAAAGGGGACCCCGATTTAACTAGAGCTGTAGCATCTCTAAAATCCCTTTTGAAAGCGTTAAATGATCAAGGCCAAGGATTCTTAGTGGAATACCATCAACTACAAGCCAAAACTGAAGTTACAGATGACAATCTAGAATGGACAGCAGCTATTTTAGAAGAATATGGTGATGTTTTTCAAGAACCTCAAGGGCTACCCCCTACTAGAAGACAAGACCATGCTATTATCTTGAAGGAAGGTGCCAATATTCCCAATATACGGCCTTATAGGTACCCTCACTATCAAAAAAATGAAATAGAAAGATTAGTAGATGATATGTTGAATTCTGGTATTATTAGACCAAGTGTGAGCCCCTATTCTAGCCCAATCATTTTAGTGAAAAAAAAAAAAGATGGCAGGTGGCGCTTTTGTGTAGATTACAGGGCTTTGAATAAGATAACCATACCAGATAAGTTCCCTATTCCTATTATTGATGAGCTGCTTGATGAATTGGGAGGCGCAGTGATCTTTTCAAAATTGGACCTGAAATCAGGGTATCATCAAATTAGGATGCGGGAAACAGACATTCCAAAAACAGCTTTTAGAACTCATGAGGGGCATTATGAGTTTATTGTCATGCCTTTTGGACTTACGAATGCTCCTTCTACTTTTCAATCCCTTATGAATGAAGTGTTAAGGCCGTACTTGAGAAAGTTTGTGTTGGTTTTCTTCGATGACATCTTGGTTTACAGTACAGATGAACAGGAGCACCAAAGACATTTAAGGGCTGTCCTAGCTTTGTTGAAAGAGAATCAATTATTTGCCAACAAGAAAAAATGCACTTTTGGGCAGACTCAATTAGAGTATTTGGGTCATATCATCTCAGCCGGTGGAGTTGCAGCAGATCCGAAGAAGATTGAAGCTATGCTAGATTGGCCAACACCCAAGGACATCAAGGCCTTAAGAGGATTTTTGGGGCTGACAGGGTATTATCGAAGATTTGTCAGAGATTATGGCAAGATAGCTAGGCCCTTGACCCAACTTTTGAAGAAAGACAATTTCCAATGGAATAGTGAAGCCCAAGCTGCCTTGGAACAACTCAAGAGATTGGTGGCAGAATTACCAACACTAACTGTTCCAGATTTTACTAAAACTTTTACCATAGAAACTGATGCATCTAACAAGGGCTTGGGTGCAGTTTTATTGCAGGAGGGGAGACCAGTGGCTTTTCTTAGCCAAACATTATCCGACAGAGCACAATCTAAGTCAGTTTATGAACGAGAGTAGATGGCTATTGTGATGGCTGTTCAAAAGTGGCGACATTACCTGCTAGGGAGGCATTTTGTCATCATCATCGATCAAAAAAGCCTCAAATTTCTAACAGAACAACGAGTAATGGGTGAAGAATATTTCAGGTGGACTTCCAAACTCATGGGACTGGACTTTGAAATCCATTATAGGCCTAGAAAAGAAAATGGCGTAGCTGATGCACTTTCTAGAAAGATGACATTTGCAGCTTTGTCTTCAGTTCACTTTGAAGAGGTGGAAGATTGGGAGTCGGAAACTTATCGAGATCCTAAGTTACAAAAATTGATACATGATCTAATCCAAGATCATAATGCTCATCCAGGCTATACATTTCAAAATAAAAAATTGCTATATAAGGGGAAATTGGTACTACCGAAAGGATCTTCAAGGAATCCCATTTTGCTACAAGAATTTCACAACTCCGCAGTGGGGGGACACTCTGGTTTTTTCAGAACCTATAAAAGAATTACTGAGGTTGTGTATTGGGAGAGCATGAGAAAAGATATCCAGCAGCATGTGCCTAATTGTGAGGTGTGTCAACTGAACAAGTATCAAGCTTTGTCTCCTGCAGGCCTTCTTCAACCACTACCTATACCCAATCAGGTTTGGGCTGATATATCTATGGATTTCATTGAAGGATTACCTAAGGTTCAAGGTAAAAATGTCATTCTCGTAGTGGTGGACAGATTGACTAAATATGCTCATTTTCTAGCACTTAGCCATCCTTTCACTGCAAAAGATGTTGCTGAAATTTTCCTTCAAGAGGTAGTAAAGTTACATGGTTTCCCCTCTACTATTGTGTCTGACAGACATAAGATTTTCCTGAGCCATTTTTGGTTGGAGTTGTTCAAAATGGCGGGTACGAGACTCAAATTTAGCTCTACTTACCATCCTCAAACAGATGGACAAACCGAAGTAGTCAATAGATGTTTGGAAACATACTTGAGATGCCTCACAGGCACTAAGCCCAAACAATGGCCAAAATGGCTAAGTTGGGCAGAATTTTGGTTTAATACCAATTATCATAGCTCTCTAAAATTAACCCCCTTTAAGGCACTATATGGTCGAGACCCACCTCATCTCTTAAAAGGGACTACTATTCCTTCGGTTGTTGAAGAAGTTAACATCATGACACAAGATAGGGACCAAA
The DNA here is from genome assembly GCA_037974295.1 of Cicer cuneatum. NCBI lineage: Eukaryota > Viridiplantae > Streptophyta > Magnoliopsida > Fabales > Fabaceae > Cicer > Cicer cuneatum. The sequence continues at coordinate 52,687,436 of JBBPBO010001985.1, read as the reverse complement.
TGTTGCATGCTCTAAAAAGCAATTTGGTCACAGCTCAGAATCAGATGAAAAAGTACGCTGATCAGTCCCGGCGTCCTATTTCACTAGTGGTTGGAGATTGGGTTTATTTGAAATTACAGCCCTACAGATTGCGGTCCTTGGCTAAGAAGAGAAATGAGAAATTAAGTCCTCGTTTTTACGGACCATATCAGATTTCAAAGCAGATTGGAGCAGTTGCATTTGAGTTAGCTCTTCCACCAGAGAGTAAGATACATCCCGTGTTTCATGTGTCCTACTTAAGAAGGCCATCTCTTCTTCAGCTACCCCTCAACTTTTGCCACCTATGCTCTCAGAGGAACTAGAATTGCAAGTTACTCTAGCGGCTGTACAAGATATCCGCAATGCTCCCAGTGGCATAGCAGAAATGTTGATTCAGTGGAAGGACCTACCAGATTTTGAAGCAACATGGGAACTTGTTGAGACCATTATGGAGCAATTCCCTTCTTTTCACCTTGAGGACAAGGTGACTCTTTTGGGAGGGAGTATTGTTAGGCCTCTTATAACTAAATATTATAAGAGGAGGGTCAAGAGTTAGAATTTTAAGTGGGAACTGAATTTGTATGGCAGTTATTTCTTATGTAGACAGTTATTCTGTCAGTTTAAGTTGTAAATCAGACAGTAACTACTGCTCTAGAGCAGTTATGATGCAAAAAAAAGTAGGAAAATGAGAAAAAGGAAAGGAGAAAAATTCTGAGTGGTTATCGGGAAGTTGAGAGACCGAGCTCTCAAATTCTTGGAGGGGATAATTCTGTAACAAGTTTATCAATTCTGCCTAAATAGAATTGTAAACACACATTCTGTTTAAATTCAATAAAGAATTCAGTTTCCCATTTCAATTATGTACTAACCAGTTCCAACAGTTTCATTTTCTGTTGCTACTGATGTTCGCGTCATCTAGCTCACGTTTAATCAGTGTTTTAAAACTGTGAATTGCAAAATTAGTGGTTTGTTCAAATTCTGCTATGCTACGGTGCTATTTGACAACACCGACAATATCGATTTATTCAAATTCCACTTCGCTATAGTGCCGCTATTTGACAACACTGCATTTAATGACCACACATCTTCTATCCTGTGTATATAAAGTTCAGATTCTCTAAATTTGGGGTTTAACTAGATTTTTCTCCAGTTACAATCTATACCATTAAAACACTCCATCTTTAAAAACTCTTGTTTTTTTAAAGGTTAAGATTTCACTGGTATCATTTCTCATCTAATACACAGGCGACAAATTTGCCCCATGCACCGCAATTCCTAGAACTACATAAATCCTCCTTAAGCCAATGCCACTATAGCCATAATCAAAGAAAATTAATTAGTAAACATTCAAAAAGTACACATCAATGGGGGAAAAAAGTATAGTATACTAAGAATTATGCAATAACCAATGCACAAACAGTAGAATGCTGTGATTTTACATTCTCAATTCCTCGCCCTAATCCTCACGCAACACAAACATAACCGTTCAAGAAAACTGAACACATCAAACATTTATTTTGACATTTATAAGCACACAACACTGAAAAGTTCAGTGCACTTCATTTTATTTATTATTCATTTAATTCAATTTAATAGAAGATCCAATGCCAAACCCGTTCCAACAATCAATCATCAAGTGAAAAAAAATAACCTAAAAAATATTCTAATCTGAGAGTCATAACTCAATTATAAAACAAATCATTTATCAAATAAATTTATATTCATGAATTATTCAGAAATAAATAATAAATAAAAAATGAAAAGTTGGAAAAGAAGAAAAAAGATGGGAGGAAGGAAACTAACCGTCGGAAGAGCGTTTGAGGTCAAGCGAAATAGAGCCGGCATTTGCGGCGGGGAAGGCGGAAGACCAAGGGGAAGTTTGAGATAGGAAGTTAGCGGTCGAGGAAGAGGAGATTCTAGAAGCAACACCAGGCGGAGCAATGTCGATGTCGGAGATAGATGAGTAGCGGAGAGCGGAGGCGGCTTCGGCTGTGCGGCGATAGTGAGAAAGGAACATGGTATCCGGGTCGTAGTATCGGGTCGGGGAGGTTGATGTTGCTCCACTCACTCTGTAGTTGGTAGGGCTGTAGGAAGAGTAGATGCGATTTTCCATTTTTTCTAATTTGGATTTATTTTGAAGAAAAAATGAGAAAAGGATGGTACCGTCAACACGAAATTGGTTCGTATCCGGTCAGTCAGAACTGAGAGGAGAAGCATGAGTATATATGATTGAAGCTCATAATACATTTTCATTTGTACCCACTTCTTACTAGTGGTAATGGATTTTAGCTCCGTAACTATATCCATTTTGCTGTTTTATTAGAAATTTATGATTACAATTTCTTTTTCTTTTAATTTTGATGTACATGATAAACCATCAATGTAACTTTTTTTTTTTACGTCATCATAAATATAACTTAAATAAAAATTTAATGATTGAATATTTATAATTTATTGACAACGTAATAACTTTAGTAAAACGTTTAATGGTTGAATAGTTATAATTTATTGATAGTATATATAATTTAAATTCACATCATTTATATCTATGTCTATAAAGGAAATATAAAGTTTTGATATGATTTTTTCAAATTTTTTGATAGAAATATGGTTTTTTTTTTCATTTTAATTTTACTTTTTATATACTATTTTATTTTTAATTTCATATATGTATACTTTTATTAAATAAAACGATAATAAGTTTTGGTGTAATACTTATTTCTAATAATTGTACACTTCCAGTTACACAAAAAATAATTCACTAGATCATATATTGGTCATTTGGCTCAAGTGAAATGATTGGACTATCAGTTGCATCATAATTAGCTAATGCATAATCAGTTGATGCAAAATCAATTGTCGGCTATGTGTGTACCAAGTCTAAATAGACTTGTAGGTTGAAATATTAGTATCTTTCTACCAATTGATACAAAATCGGTGACAGCTGATGCATAATCGACAAACATTCGAATCGGCTATCGGGTGAACATGGCTACAAAATTTAAATACACTTATATTGGATCTTATTGAGTTTATGGTGATGCCGAATATGAGCCCAAGAGGCTTTAACAAATAATTGACCAAGTCAAAATGCATATAACCATTTTCCTAGATATGTGGCATACAAGGGTGTTCACATCCAAACCAATCTAAAAAAAAACTGCAAATTGATCCTAAAAAATAAAAATCGCATAAAACTGAATAATGTCGGATATTTTTTAATGTTCTTTTGTGAAAACCGCACGGATCGGATTTCAGATCCTTTCTAAAATCAAACCAAACTACAATAATAAATTTTAATACTTATTTATTTTTTATTAGTATGATATATTGCATTTATATATAATTTGTTGGTTTTAATTTTTTTCCTAATAATACTTATTAGTTTAAGTTAATCTATTTTGTTGATATTTCAAATATAGTTAGTCATTCTTATTCCATAATGTTAAATTAAGTAAATTGTATATTTTATTTTGCATCAAATCTATTATTTTACCGTATTTTTATAAATTTAATATTAATAATTTTTTTTACAATTGTAATTTGGATATCTAAAAAATGTTCCAAAATAAACCGCTTGAAATTGGATCAGTTCAAAGTTTTTTTAAACTTGTCATTCAAACCAAACTGAACCACGTGTAATTTTATCTTTGGATCATATGGTTTTTGCCTCAAAATCGATCCAAACAGAACCGCAAACAGCCATATAAAATGGGAGATGGTTACAAAGAGAGAAAGGAGAATATAAACAAATACAAGGTCACTGTCAGACTAAAAAAATGTGAATAATCACTTACTCCTTAATAATAGACATGTGGAGAACATTGGTAGTTGATAGGCAATCAACTGCAAAAGTAAGTTTTTGCCCCTTGCAAGATATTAGCCTATTAAGTCCATTATGTGCATAAAGGAATATTTTCTTGATATTAAGACGGAGGAGGACATTGTAAGCTGATATGGAAATTAACACCTTAGTCGACAAGGTGGTTTTTTGGTGTAACTTAGTGTTGTTAGTCATAATCTCATATAATGTAATATGTGAATTAGTAAGTTAAGAACATGACAAATATGTCATAATCTCAACTGATCGAGCAAATCAACCAAGAAAAAGGTTAATCATATGATATGCGACTAGTAAGTTAAACACCAAATTTCGCAAAATGACAACAACTTCATTTAAACTTTTTAGTATAAGTTAATTTGAAAAAATAACATAAAAGTAGGTAAATGTAATTTAATTTAGACTAAATAGCACCCGTGGTCCCTTAACTTAATTTCAGTTAACGTTTTAGTCCTTTATCTTCTTTTTTTCTTCTCGATTTGGTCATTTACTTTAATTTTAAGTGACAATTTGAACTCTTATGTTTTAAAATGTCAACAATGTTATCCTTTTTTTTTTACAAAAATTCATCAAAATTTTCAACTAAAACCCATAAAATTAATTATATTCTTCAATATAATATAAATTTCATCAAATCTGAAACTCAAATCTTCAAATAAACTCATATTTTCGTCTCTAACAACATCAAATAAAGAATGAAAATATGGTTGAAAATTTTGATGAATTTTTTGAATTTTTGTAAAACAAAGATAATATTGTTGACATTTTAAGACATAAAAGATCAAATTGTCACTTAAAATTAAAATAAAGGACCAAATCGGGAAAAAAAAGAACTAAAACGTTAATTAAATTGTGAGAGCTGCATCCGGCTGCTGAAATGTCTTCAGCTTCTACTGTTGACATGACAATGGTGCTTTGTCTCTTGCTTGACCAGGATATTAGATTGTCTCCCAAAAATGTGCAGTTTCCACTTGTACTCTTTCTTTCGAGTTTATCTCCAGCATAATCAGAGTCATAGTATCCACTAAATTGGTATATTGGAGTTTTCTTGTAGAACAAGGTGAGGTTGGTAGTGCCTTTTAGGTATCTAAGGATTCTCTTAATAGCGGTTAAATGGGATTCCCTAGGGTCAGACTGAAATCTAGCACATATGCATACACTAAACATAATGTCAGGTCTAGAAGCCGTGAAATAGAGTAGAGATCCTATCATACCTCTATAGGATTTTTTATCAACCTTTTTAAAACTGATTGATGTTTTTTTAAAACTATAAACGATTAGTTGTTATTTTGTTATATATTGAAATTATTGCGTAATAAATTAGATTGATTTGATTTGAAAACATACGACATTTAATTGGTCTCCACCTTAATTATGAAATTAATTAGGCCATTGAATTTATAATGATTATGAATGTTCCTTAATTACTTAATTTTGTGTTATGACTTAAATTTTTGTAATAAAGACAATGCGGTAAATCTCTAACTGCTATAAAATTGTATGATTCTCACAATATAAGTGAAGGGTAACATCGTAAAAAGTTGTATTAGTGGAATTCTGGCTAAGGAAAGACTTGGTCATTAAGTGCTCCATTGACCCACCTCTCTTTCTTGGGAACCCCACTAGTACACGACTTATCGTGTGACCTAAAGCTATTGTCCCCATAATAGAAGGGAAGGGTAATACCGTAAAAAGTTGTAGTAGTGGGATTCTGGCTAAGGAAAGGCTTGGTTATTAAGTGGTCCGTAGACCTACCTCTCTTTCTTGGGAACCCCCTAGTACACAATTTATTGTGTGACCCGAACCTACTATATAGTCGTGAATAAAATATTCCTTACGACCCTAAGGTTATAATGAGATCGCAGTGTTATCCTGATTAGATAATTTGTAGGAAGTATGGCTCGTCGCGCGAATCGACCAGTGCCCAGGGAGAGAGTGACATGACTAAAGCAATCCAAGCCATGAATGCAATGGCTGCCGCAATGGCCCAACAAGCTGCAGTTCAAGCTCAACAGAATGCAGACCAGGCTCAACGTAATGTGTAGAGGGACCTGAGGGAGGAAGCAACTATGGCAACAAGAGGACTGACTGAATTCCTTAGGCAAGATCCGCCAAAATTTAAAGGGGAACATGACCTTGACAAGGCCGACCTCTGGCTGCACGAGATCGAGAAGATCCTTGAGATCCTCCATTACCCAGATGACACGAAGGTGGAGTATGCCGCCTATTTTTTGATTGGTGAAGCTGAAAACTGGTGGCGAGGGGCGCGACAAATGATGGAAGGAAATCACAAAGAGGTGACCTGGGAAGTTTTCTAGAGAAAGTTCTTGGACAAATATTTTCCGAAGAGTGCCAGGGCTGAGAAGGAAGCCCAATTCTTGAGACTATATCAGGGGACTCTCACAGTGTCCGAGTATGCAGCAAAGTTTGAGTCCATAACAAAACATTTTTGCTACTTTCGTAACCAAATGGATGAAGAGTACATGTGTGAGAGGTTTGAAAGCGGGCTCAGTTATGAAATTAAGGAGTCTTCGGGACCTCTAGAGATACGTCAGTATCAGGTGCTGGTGGAGAAGTGCAAAAAGGTGGAGATCATGAAACGGGGCCGCCTGAACAAAGGTGCTATTGGGGGACCAACGAGACCTCAGGTAGGAAATCAAACACAACCTTACCATTTAATTATGGGGTTCTATCTCTAAATATTACTTTCAAACAGGGAAACAGTGACCAATAAAACAAAGGCAGTCGGTTCCAACAGAAAAAGCCGTATGCCCGCCCACAGGGGACTACTGGAGATCGACCGGGACCCCAAAACAGGGGAGATCAAAGGCATCAGAATCCAACACAAAACCAAGCGCATATTGTTCGATGCTATCACTGTGGACAGGAGGGACATAGGCTGACTGAGTGTCCAAAAAGAACCAGGATATGTAATGCTTGTCAGAAACCAGGTCATATGGCAAAAGATTGTCCGGAGAAGGATACTGTCAACAACAAGGATGTGGCACTCCCTACTGCTCAAGGACGTGTTTATCACATTAGAGGAGAAGAAGCACCATCTTCCTCAGAACTTATCCATGGTGAGTGTTTTATTACTAGAAAAATACTTTATGTGATATATGATTTTGGGGCAACACACTCGTTCATTTCATTAGATTGGGTGGAATCGCTCCAACTAGATGTCACTACCTTACCATTCGATTTAATGGTTACCCTTCCCTCTGCTGAACCAATAAAATGTAATTTGGCGTGTTTGCAATGCTCGCTGACTGTGTTTAAGATGAATTTTAAGATCAATTTAATTTGTATTCCTCTGAAACATCTTGGAGTAATTTTGGGAATGGATTGGTTGTCTAGCAACTACATCATGTTAGACTGTGTCCGACGGAACGTGATATTTCCAGATCCCGATATTTCGAAGTTCCTTTCAGCCAACAAATTGAAGTTTTCTCTGGAGGGAGGAGTCCAGAAATATGTGTTTCTCAACTTAGTTAGCATGAGTCCAGAGGTTGTTGTCGATGAGATCCCGGTAGTGAAGGATTTCTTTGTGGTTTTCCCACCAGACATACCAGGACTACTTCTAGTCCGTGATGTCGAATTTTCTATCGATGTTATTCCAGGTACTGGACCCATCTCTATCGCTCCTTACAGAATGGCCCCCTTAGAGCTATCAGAACTAAAGAACCAATTGGAATACCTTCTATCTAAGAAATTCATTTGGCCTAATGTGTCACCATTGGGAGCCCCCGTGTTATTGGTCAAGAAGAAGGATGGAAAGTCGAGATTGTGTGTTGATTATCGACAGCTCAACAAAGTCACAATAAAAAATAGATACCCTTTTCCTCGCATTGATGATTTAATGGACCAACTCAGAAGGGCAGAGGTGTTTTCTAAGATTGATCTAAAGTCGGGATACCACCAGATTTGAGTGAAAGAAGATGATATATCCAAGACAGCCTTTAGAACGCAATATGGGCACTATGTGTACTTGGTAATGCCTTTTGGAGTAACCAATGCGCCAGCTATCTTCATGGATTATATGAACCGTATCTTCCGTCCGTTCTTAGACAAGTTTGTGGTGATCTTTATTGATGACATCTTGATCTATTCCAAGAGTAGGGAGGAACATGAGGAACATTTGCGTCCAGTTCTACAAGTACTGAAGGAGCAACAACTATATGCCAATCTAGGAAAATGTGAATTTTGGTTGGAAGAAGTGAAGTTCTTGGGACATGTAATTTCTAAGAAAGGGATCGCTGTCGACCCATCCAAGGTAGTAGCCGTGATGGCATGGAAACAACCGCAGATAGTCACAGAGATTAGGAGTTTTCTGGGCTTGGCTGGGTACTATAGGAGATTTATTGAGGGATTTGCCAAGATTGTTGCTCCGTTGACACACCTTACGAAGAAGAATCAGATTTATGCTTGGACTGAGGAATGTGAGAAAAATTTCCAACTGATGAAAGAGAAACTAACTACATCTCTAGTGTTAGTGTTGCCACAACCAGAAGAGCCTTATGAAGTTTATTGTGATGCCTCATACCAAGCATTGGGTTGTGTATTGTTGCAAAACAAACAAGTAGTGGCCTATGCTTCGAGGCAATTGAAGGTGAATGAAAAGAATTATCCCACTCATGACTTGGAGTTAGCTGCAATTGTCTTTGCATTGAAAATTTGGAGACATTATCTGTATGGGTGTAGTTTTGATGTATTTAGTGACCATAAGAGTTTGAAATACTTGTTTGATCAAAAGGAGCTTAACATTAGGCAGAAGAGATGGATGGAGTTTATTAAAGATTATGAGTTAACATTGCATTACCATCCAGGGAAAGCGAATGTGGTGGCTGATGCCCTCAGTAGGAAGCGCGTTCATCTCTCGTTTGTAACAATGAAGGGGTTGGACTTGTTAGAGAAGTTATGTGACTTGAATCTTAATTTGGAATCTCCATTGGGGAAAGTGCACCGTGGAATGATCACTATAGATAGTCAACTGATGAATGAGATTAAAGTTCTCCAAGTTACAGACGTGTTGACTCAAGAGAAAAGGAAGTTGATCGAGGTTGGCAGGGCACCTGAATTCAAGATGGGCCCAGATGATATTTTGAGATGTAATGGACGTGTTTGTATACCCGAAAATACCGAATTAAGGAGGACTATTATGGATGAGGCCCACAAAAGCAAGCTGAGTTTCACCCTAGTACCACCAAAATGTATAAAGACCTTAAGCAGAAGTTTTGGTGGCCAGGAATGAAGAAACAAGTAGCAGAATATGTGGCTTCGTGTTTGACTTGTCAGAAAGCTAAGGTAGAACATCAAAAGCCAGGGGGACTATTAAGGCCATTAGACATACCAGTATGGAAATGGGATAGTATATCCATGGATTTTGTGGTAGCATTGCCTAAGACTCAACGGAAGTTTCACTCCATTTGGGTGATGGTCGATAGGTTGACCAAATCTGCCCATTTCATACCCGTGAGGACTGATTATGATGTGACTAAGCTTGCAGAGATATACATTGCAGAGATTGTCAGACTACATGGGGTACCCTCTAGCATTGTGTCAGATAGAGATCCAAAGTTCATTTCTCGTTTGTGGGGAGCATTACATGAGGCATTGGGTACTAAGTTGAGATTGAGTTCGGCCTATCACCCTCAAACCGACGGACAAACAGAAAGAACTATTCAAACCTTGGAGGATTTACTGAGAGCGTGTGTGTTGGATGAGCGAGGAAGTTGGGATAATATATTGTCTTTCATTGAGTTTACCTACAACAACAGCTATCATGCAAGCATTGGGATGGCACCGTACGAGGCTTTGTATGGGCGTAAATGCCAAACCCCCTTGTGTTGGTATCAGGATGGTGAGAACTTAATTGTGGGACTAGAATTGGTACAATAGACCACAGATAAGGTCCGTCTCATCCAAGAAAGGATGAAGACAACACAAAGCAGACAAAAGAGTTATGCCGACCAAAGGAGGAAACCGCTGGAGTTTCAAGAGGGTGAACATGTATTTTTGAGAGTAACAACTACTACTAGAGTTGGTAGGGCACTGAAGTCTAAGAAGCTAACTCCTAAATTCATTGGCCCATACCAGATCCTCCGACGTGTGGGTCTCGTAGCTTATCAAATTGCCTTGCCTCCGAGTTTGTCCAAGCTGCATGACGTGTTCCACATGTCACAGTTGATGAAGTACATGGCTGATCGTTCCCATATTATCGTGCCAGATGATATCCAGTTGAAGGAGAACCTTTCTTTTGTAGTTCCACCATTGAGCATTGGAGATAGGACTACTAAGCACCTACGAGGTAAGGAGATCGCATTGGTCAAGGTAATTTGGGACCAAACAACTGGAGATGCAACTTGGGAATTAGAGGAAAAAATGAGAGAGCTCTACCCTAACCTTTTCATGTTAGACTAGTTTCAAGGACGAAACTGTTTTTAAGGGGGTGAGTATTGTAACATCCTCTAAATTTATTATTTAAAATAATTAAGACTTATAAATATATATATTTCATTATTAATTTAGGTGTGATAATTATTTGCCTTATTCGACTTATTGTAGTTGATAAAATTATTATTAAGAATTATTTAATCAATGGAGAAGTTTTAAATAATTATATATATATATATGTTTTTTTTAGTACAAGAAGAATTTGAGCTAAGGGTTTGTGGCTAGGTGTGACCCAACCCGTAATAGAAATTTGGGCTTGGAGTTGGTGGCTTAGTTTTTGTATGATCAAGGTTAAGAAAAAAATAAATAAATAAAATAATATTTTCTCCCTTCTATTCTTTATTTGGGCCCAACATTATCTACCCAATAATCTCCACTTTAAAATTTCCCTAAAGTCCACAATATTTTCATACTAAGTAATAGTAAGCAGAAAAAAATACTGAAACCCTAACCGTCATCTCCTTCACACCTCATCTCCTTCGTGCAGTAAACTTTTCGTGTGAACAACTTCGTGGGGGCTTAGATATTCGTACTAGGAAGAAAAAGGCCAAGGTAAGGGCTTTTCCCCACACAAATTTGAGTTAGACCGTTAGTTGGATGACATGGAACGAATAATTGTAATTGCTTGCTTTTGAAAGAAATAAATGTAGACTAATAAAATAAAATAATGGAATCTGAAATCCTTTACGTTGAGTTCGATATGTAATGTATGTCTTTTTAAGAAGTAAAATATGAATTTTTATATTATACATGATAGAGTTTTAATTTTTATGATGGATATGAAGCAAAATATGATTTTTCTTATGTTATATATATGATAAAGTTTTGATTTTGATGATGTATTATGAGTTGGAGTTTGAAGTTTCTTGTTATATATAAAATTTGAATCTTTATGGTGTAAATGAAGTCAAGTCCCGATTTTTATGCGTACGTCGTGAAAATTATTATTTAATGATTATTTGTCTATGAATATATGATTCTCATGATAGGGATGTGTGATATGTGATCTTTGTGATGTGAATAAGATGATGGTTTTAAAAAGGTGATTTTTTTGGAATGCATATGACATGATTCTTAGTAGGCTGTGTGCGAGTATAATTGTGATAATATATGGTCATGTCATGGCATATGCATCTTCGTGGGAGTTGCCTTAGTGGCATGTTTATTTTCCCCATTGGTATGGGTGATCTTTCTGTGTGGAAGTTGCCTTAGTGGCAGGTTTATATTCGGATCATATAGTTTTAGGAGCATGCATTATACATATATTTTTATATACGGTTTACCGTTTGTGCATTTTCTCTTTTAAATTAGAAGTTTTTACCTTTATATGTTTTGTGTTATTCTTCTATATGTTTAGCTTTGGTTTGATGTGGATGATGGAAAAAACTGACCCTTACAACAACATTTTAGGTACTAATGAGTTCGAGGAGATTCAAGAGTAGTTGATGAGTATTAATGTGCGGCGAACGTGGGGTAAAAATGAGGTTTTCAAGACAATTTTTGTAATAATAAATATTGCCGCAACATTTCTATGTCTATGATTTATTTTTAAATCTTTGTCACTAAACTTTAGTAAGTTTTTTTTTGTTTTAGTTTTTGAATAAATATTTTTGAATAATATTAAATAAATGTGATTGTTACTAATTATTTAAATGGATAAATGTTAGATGTTCTTATTTTTAAAAAAAAAATTATCGTAAATTTTTCTAAAAGTATTTTTCTTAGTAACGTTTTGGACCAAAAATCTGGGGCGTTACAATTGATCTTCTAATCTGGACCAAGTCTTCTGTTCTGGACCATGCTATCTTCTGGTCTGGACCAATTCTGGACCAAGTCTTTTGTTCTAGACCATGCTATCTTCTGGTCTGGACCAAGTCTTCGGTTCTGGACCATGCTATCTTCTGGTCTGGACCAAGTTTGGACCAAGTCTGGACAATGTTTCCTTCTGGTCTGGACCAAGTCTCCTTCTGAACTCTGCTTCCTTCTGGTCTGAACCAAGTCTCCATCTGATGATGTCATTGTTTCTTCCCTCTGATGATATCCTGTGATGTGTGCCTTTGATGACATCCTCTGATTCTTGCTTCTGATGGGATCCTCTGGTGATATCCTTTGGTATCCTCTGGTGATATCTTCTGGCCATTTCTTCTGGTGGCATTTTTATCTTTTGGCGATGTCATCCTTTGATGATATCTTCTGCTTCTGATTTGTATCTTCTGGAGGTATCTTCTGCTGACGTCATCCTCTAATGACATCATCTGGTGACGTCATCTTCTAATTTTTTATACTTCTTCTAAGCCAAAATATGATTTTCATAAAATAATTTTGTTAACATCAAAACTTTAATTGAAAGAACCAACTTGGTTCCAACAATCTCCCCCTTTTTGATGATGACAAAACTTTGTATTTTTGATAACTCTTTTTCTTTCTTTTGACTTTGACTCCCCCTAAGACTAAGCTCCAATTTTATTTTTCTCCCCCAAAGTCTATTGCCTCAGATACTTTATCAAATACATCTTCTCCCTCTTTGTCATCAAACAAAAAAGATTGAAGGAATAAAGGAGATCATTTGATTTTTTTTTGCTTCAGCTTTTTTTTTTGTGAAAAAAAATTCACGAAAATAATAATAAAAAAATACAATGAAAACATAATTAGGATATTGGTCAGGGATGAGGGTAATGTTTAGGTTTTTCTCTTGATGAAGTCAAACCTATCTTCAGGTAGTGGTTTAGTGAATATGTCAGCCCATTGATGGTCAATGTCTACAAACTGGATGTTGAGTGTCCTTTTTTGAACATAATCTCTGATGAAGTGGTGTTTGATCTCTATGTGTTTGGCTCTAGAATGTAGGATAGGGTTTTTTGTTAGGTTGATGGCTGAAGTGTTGTCACAATATAAAGCGATGTTGGTCTCCATGATTTTGAAGTCCTCCAGCTGATGTTTCATCCAAATGAGTTGAGAGCTGCATCTGGCTGCTGAAATGTATTCAGCTTCTGTTGTTGACATAGCAATGGTGCTTTGTCTCTTGCTTGACCAGGATATTAGATTGTCTTCCCAAAATGTGCAGTTTCCACTTGTACTATTTCTTTCGAGTTTATCTCTAGCATAATCAGAGTCATAGTATCCACTAAATTGGTATGTAGTAGTTTTCTTCTAGAACAAGGTGAGGTTGGTAGTGCCTTTTAGGTATCTAAGGATTCTCTTAATAGCGGTTAAATGGGATTCCCTAGGGTCAGACAGAAATCTAGCACATATGCATACACTAAACATAATGTCAGGTCTAAAAGCCGTGAAATAGAGTAGAGATCCTATCATACCTCTATAGGATTTTTTATCAACCTTTTTTCCTGAGTCATCCTTTGCAAGTGAGCAAGTAGGATGCATTGGGGTAGCCATAGGTTTGCAGTCACCCATCTTAAACTTCTTGAGAAGCTCTTTTGTATATTTTGTTTGATGAATGTATATACCTTTTTGACTTTGATGAATTTGTATTCCTAGGAAGAACTTAAGTTCTCCCATCATGCTCATTTGAAATTCCTGTTGCATCAATTTAGAAAATTCATGGCAGAGAGTGCCATTAGTAGATCCAAAGACAATATCATCAACATAAACTTGAATAATCAAAATATCATCTTTTGTTGATTTTCTAAAAAGAGTATTGTCTACTTGTCCTCTTTCAATGTCATTTTTAAGTAAGAAGTTACTAAGTCTATCATACCATACCCTAGGTGCTTGTTTTAAACCATACAAAGATTTTTAAGTTTAAAAACATGGTTTGGAAATTCAGAACTTTCAAAACCTGGGGGTTGTTTAACATAGACTTCTTCACTTATATAACCATTTAAAAATGCACTTTTATCATCCATTTGAAATAATGAAATGTTATTATTAGCAGCAAAGGCAAGTAGGATACGAATAGCTTCTAACCTGGCCACTGGAGCAAATGTTTCAGTGTAGCCAATACCTTCTTGCTGACTGTATCCTTGTGCAACACATCGTGCCTTGTTTCTAACAACTTCTCCTTTTTCTATTAAGCTTGTTTCTGAAAACCCACTTGGTTCCAATAATGTTCTTTTCTAGTCTTGGAACTAGATCCAAAATATCATTCATTTAGCTCTTCTTGCATTGGTAGACTCCATCTATATCCTTCTTCTAACTCATCTTCAAATTTATCCTCTGAAGATTTGTCGTATTCTTTCTTGTAGCTTCTGCTCTTTCAAGTTCTTTTGCCTGCACCAGCTTCTGGTTCTGGTAGATCTGCATCAGCTTCTGGTTCTAGTAAACCTGCATCAGCTTCCTTTGGTTCTGGTAAACCTGCATTCGTTTCCTCTAGTTCTGGTAAACCAGCATCAGTTTCCTCTAGTTCTGGTTAACCTGCATCAGCTTCATCTTGCTTTGACTTTTCAGGTCAAGCTATTTGTCATATAACATAATACAAATCAAATAATTTAAAAATGAACTCAATACAACCAAACCATTAATTCTGCTTCTGGTGGTTTCTGCTTGTTTTTTTTAAACCACTAAAATACTATTTCTGTTGAAGTGTTCACATCACGTGGATCACTTGGTTCCTTTGCAGAATACTTATCTAACTTGATTTTTAAGATCAAGCTACTTGTTATCACAGTAAACATAAATATCAAACAATAATAATATTTAAAGATAGATATAACCTATATGTCACAGCTTCAGTTTCATTATGAAAATCCTCTTGTTTCTGATTTTTAGATTCTGAATATGCATATTATGTGATTAGAGGGTCTGGATGAAGGGCTTTGCATTCCCTTCCAAATTTGTAGTATTGATGAATTTCACTTGAGTGTTAGAAGAAGTCTCTAGATTCTGACACTTCTCTTTCTGCTGATATGTCAGGTACCTCTGATAGTTATGGAACATATGATAATTCTAATTCCTCTGGTAGTTCTAGTTTTGTTGATATGTGTGATTCCTATACCTATTTTGATTGGGTTGATATGTGTGCTTTCTTTGATATTTTTGATTCTTCATATGGTTCTGGTTCTGATAGTTATTCTGTTGACCAGTTCTTTTTCCACTAGAGTCAGTTTGCTTCTGTTTGGCAAATGTTGGAACATAGACCTTTTTCCCTTCATATGTAGCCAACATCCATTGGCCAGGCACCATGACTGGTGTTTCACTTTGGTTGCTCAGAACATCTGCAACATAAACAATTTTATTTTTTGGTACCCAAATTTGGTTGTGTTCGGGTTTGTTAGTATTGAAAGGTTTCTTATCTTTTCTTGTTTATATCATGGGACAAGATAATTTTGAGTGACCTTTCTTAGCACAAACAACACACAAAACATCAGAGGAAATAGATTTAGTTACAGTTACAATTTCATCAAATCCTATGCCTCTTTTACCATTGTTACTAACTCCATAGATCATAGAAGCATATTTGCTTCTTTCCGTACCTTTAGCAATAAAATCTTGTAACACTTGTTCATGGATATAAGAATTACATACAATATTTGATGTTGAACAAAGATTACTTTTCAGAGTTAGGTTTTCAGATTTACGTTCAGCAATTTCAGTGTTAAGAGCTGTATTTTCTATTTTACATTCTGCATTTTGATTCTTTAAAATATAAATTTCTTTGGTTAGAGTTTTATTTTCTTTCCTAAGTATTTTCAGATTTAAAGTCAGTTTGTTATTGATATTTAGAACATCATTCATTGCAGTAATTAACTCAGATCGGGTAATTTCAGAAAATACCTCTTTTTCATCTTCTGATGATTCACTTCTAGAATCAGATTATGTCTCGGATCCAGAGGCAGAGCTTGTGTGTGCCATCAGAGCGTATTCTGTTTCTAATTCACTTCCAGAATCAGAGTCTGGGTTGGATCCAGAGGCAGAATGAATGTGGGCCATCAGAGCCAATTCTGCTTCTTCTGATTTCCTTCTAGAGTTGGATCTAGAGGCAGAATGAGTGCGAACTATCTGAGCCAATTCTGCTTCTTCTGAATCACTTCCAGAGTAAGATTTTATGTTAGATCCAAAGGTAGAATTGATGTGAGCCATCATGGCTAATTCTGCTTCTTCATCTTCAGAAGATTCATTAGAATCATCCCATGTTGCCATCAGATTCTTCTTCTTGGGTCTAGAGTATTTCTTCTTATTTTTCCCTTTCTCCAAATTTTTACATTCTAACTTAATGTGCCCAGGTTCATTGCATCCATAGTAGATGATAATCTTTTTGTCTTGTTAATCATTTCCTCTGTTGGAATGCTTGAAATACCTATGGGGGAATTTCTTCTTTTTGTTCTGCCACATCTTCAAAACCTTCCTGGTTTTCAAGGAAATGTTTTCTTCTTCTAGTCCTCATAATCACTATCTTCTGATTCTGCTTCTGCTTTTAGAACTTTCTTCTGTTTGGATTTTCAGGCTAGGGTTTTGTTCTTCTTCTTGGGTTCATCTTCTTCCAACTCGATTTCATGCGACTTGAGGGAGTTGATTAATTCTTCTAGTTTCAGAGTGTTCAAGTCCTTTGCTTCCTGAATGGCAGTGACCTCCACCTGGTTGATAGACTACTAAGAATTTTCTTCACGTGGTCAACAGTGGTATAGCTCTTCTTGAGTACTCTTAATCCCGAAACCAGAGTCTGAAATCTGGAAAACATTGCTTCAATGTCTTCGTCTTCTTCCATCTTGAACAACTCGTACTTCTTGACTAGAATGTTGGCCTTTGCTTCTTGATCTTGCTTGCTGCCTTCATACGTCAGAGTGAGACAATCATATATGCTCTTTGCTGTCTCTTTGTTGGTGCACTTGTCGAGTTCTTCGAATGTGATTGCATTGATCATGAACATTCTGAATTTGTGATGCATCTTGTACATCTTCTTCGGGTCAGCATCCATCTCCTTTTTGGGAATTTTAATACCATCAGCATCCTCTAGAGAAGTATAGTCATCTTCCACAAAGTCCCAAAGTTTGGGATCTTGTGAAATAAAGAAACTCTTCAACTTGTCCTTCCATTACTCGAACCGTTCCCCATCAAACAGAGGTGGTCTATTGATGTTTCCTCCAGTAGCTTCTTCATTGAATCCAGACATGTTGAACCCTTAGATGTTTCCTCAAACACTGTAAAATGCTCAACCTTAAGACCGAGCTCTGATGCCAATTGAAGGTGCAAACACGAGAAGGGGGGTTGAATTGTGTTTGTCAAACTTGAATTCTTTTCGCTATTTTGTTGAATGTTGTTGTGAATTATTTGATGAATAATTAATCAGACTCAACAGCGGATAATAACAACGTAAGAACACAACGATTTATCCTGGTTCACCATTAACTTGGCTACATCCAATCCCTTTACTCTGAAGGCTTTAATCCACTAATTCAAAACCTTTGAATTACAGCACCTAATCCTCCAAGCCAAGTCTTCTAAAATAGCCTGACAACCCCAGACTTTTGAGGAACGATAACAACACCTTGACTCTACAAGCCAAGTCTTCTCAAACAGCCTGACAACCCCAGACTTTTGAGGAACACCTTGACTCTACAAGTCAAGTCTTCTCCTACCAATCTGACAACCCCAGATTGAAGAAGGAATCCGCAAAGTTGCTTCTGGAAAGCTTATTGTTGCATTGTTTTTCTCTCTCGAAAACACTTAGAAAATATTGCTTTTGCACTCAAGTGATTCTCTCTTTTGAACTCTTGGATTATGTTGAATATGAAGCTTGAGTTCTTGTATTTTCGATGCCTAATGGTGCTGCCTGAAGCCTCCTTTTATAGCTGCAATTAGGGCTTTGTCCAAGCTTAAATTCGAACGAAGGGAATTCAAAGCCCTTCATCCAGACCCTCTAATCACAGAATATGCAGATTCAGAATCTGAAAACCATAACCAAGAGGATTTTCATAGTGAAACTGAAACTGTTGACATAGAGGTTACATCTTGCTGTAAATACTATTATTATTTCGATATTACGTTTACTGTGATAACAAGATGCTTGATCTTAATAATAAAAGCTAGATAAGTATTCTGCAAGTTCTCAAACTGCCAGAGGAATCAAGTGATCCACATAATATGAACACTTCAGCAGAAACAACATTCCAGTGGTTTCAAAAACAAGCAGAAACCACCAGTAGCAGAACTGATGTTCTGGTTGTATTAATTGCAGCTATAAAAGGAGTCTTCAGGCAGCACCATTAGGCATCGAAAATACAAGAACTCAAGCTTCATATTCAACATAATCCGAGAGTTCAAAAGAGAGAATCACTTGAGTGTAAAAGCAATATTTTCTAAGTGTTTTCGAGAGAGAAAAACAGTTCAACAATAAGCTTTCCAGAAGCAACTTTGCGGATTCCTTCTTCAATCTGGGGTTGTCAGATTGGTAGAAGAAGACTTGACTTGTAGGGTCAAGGTGTTGTTATTGTTCCTCAAAAGTCTGGGGTTGTCAGACTGTTTGGGAAGACTGATTTGGAGGGTCAGGTGTTGTAATTCAATGTGTTTTGAATTAGTGGATTAAAGCCTTCGGAGTTAAGGGACTGGATGTAGCCAAGTTAATGGTGAGCCAGGATAAATCTCTGTGTTCTTATGTTGTTATTATCAGCTGCTAAGTCTGATTATTTATTCATCAAATAATTCGCATCAACATTCAACAAAACAACAAAAGAATTTAAGTTTGACAAACACAATTCAACCCCTCTTCTCATGTTTGCACCTTCATTATCATCTAGCATTGACTTTTCGAGGTCAAGCTATTTGTCATAATAAAAATCATATAATTTAAGAGTGAAATTAATACAACCAGAACATCAGTTCTGCTTCTGGTGGTTTTCTGCTTGTTTTTGAAACCACTGGAATGTTGTTTCTGCTGAAGTGTTCATATTATGTGGATCACTTGATTCCTCTGGCAGTTTGAGAACCTGCAGAATACTTATCTAGCTTTTATTATTAAGATCAAGCATCTTGTTATCACAGTAAACGTAATATCGAAATAATAATAGTATTTACAGCAAGATGTAACCTCTATGTCAACTGTTTCAGTTTCACTATGAAAATCCTCTTGGTTCTGGTTTTCAGATTCTGAATCTGCATATTCTGTGATTAGAGGGTCTGGATGAAGGGTTTTGAATTCCCTTCTAGATTTGTAGTCTTGATGAATTTCACTGGAGTATTTGAAGAAATCTCATGATTCTGATTCTTCAATTTCTGCTGATATATCAGGTTCCTCTAATAATTCTGTTTCTTCTGGTAGTTCCAGTTTTGTTGATATGTGTGATTCCTCTGTCTGTTTTGATATTTCCTGTTCTTCATATAGTTTTGGTTCTGATAGGCATTGTATATACTAGTTCTTCTTCCACCAGAGTCACTTTGCTTATGCTTGGTAAGTGCTGGAACATAGAACTTTTTCCTTCATATATTGCCAGCATCCATTGACCAGGCACCATGACTGATGTTTAACTATGGTTGCTCAGAACATCTGCAACATAAACAATTTGATCTTTTGGTACCCAAATCTGGTTGGGTCCTGGTTTGTTAGTCTCAAAAGGTTTGTTGTCTTTCCTTGATTGTATCATGGGACAAGACAATTTTGAGTGACCTTTCTTAGCACAAACAACACACAAAACATTAGAGGGAATAAGTTTAGTTGAAATTACAGATTCATCAAATCCTAAGCCTCTTTTATCATTGTTACTAACCCCATAGATCATAGAAGCATATTTGCTTCTTTCCATACCTTTAGCAATAAAATCTTGTAACACTTGTTCATGCATATCAGAATTACATACAATATTTGATGTTGAACAAAGATTACTTTTTAGAGTTAGATTTTCAGATTTAAGCCCAACAATTTCAGATTTAAGATCTGTATTTTCTATTTTACTTTATGCATTTTGATTCTTTAAAACATTAAATTCTTTGGCTAGAATTGTATTCTCTTTCCTAAGTATTTTCAGTTTTAAAGACAGTTTATTATTGACATTTAAAACAATATTCATTGTTGTGATTAAATCAGATCGGGAAAGTTCTAAAAATACCTCTTTGTCATCTTCTGATGATTCACTTCCAGGATAAGAGTCTGTATCGGATCCAAAGGCAGAGCTTGTGTGAGTCATCAGAGCCAATTCTGTTTCTGATTCACTTCCAGAATCAGAGTTTGGGTTGGATCTATAGGTAGAGCTGGTGTAAGCCATCAGAGCCAGTTCTGCTTCTTCATCTCCTGATTCTCTTCCAGAGTCAGCATCAGTGTCGTATCCAGAGGCTGAATGAATATGAGCCAACAAAGCCAATTTTTCTTCTTCTGATTCCTTTCTAGAGTTGGATCCAAAGGCAGAATGAATGTGTGCCATCAGAGCCAATTTTGCTTCTTCTGATTTACTTCCAGAGTTGGATCTAGAGGCAGAATGAATGTGTGCCATAATGGCTAATTCTGCTTCTTCATCATCAGAAGATTCATCAGAATCATCCCATGTTGCCATCAGATTTTTCTTCTTGGATCTGGAGTTTTTCTGCTGGTGTTTTCCTTTCTCCAAGTTCGTGCATTGTGATTTGATGTGCCCAGGTTCATTGCATCCATAGCAGATGATGCTCTTCTTGTCATGTTCATCCTTTCCTCTGTTGGATTGCTTGGAATACCTCTGGGGAAACTTCTTCTTTTTGTTCTGCCATATCTTCAGAACCTTCCTGGTTATGAAGGCAATTTCTTCTTCTTGTTCTGGTTTCTGGTTTTGGTCATCACAGTCACTGTTATCTGATTCTGCTTACGCTTTTAGAGCTTTCTTCTTTTTGGATTTTAAAGCTAGGGTTTTGTTCTTCTTCTTGGGTTCATCTTCTTTCAGCTTGATTTCATGTGACTTGAGGGAATTGATTAGTTCTTCCAGCTTCAGAGTGTTCAGGTCTTTTGCTTCTTGTATGGCCGTGATCTTTGGTCTCCACTTGGTTGGCAGACTTCTAAGGATTTTCTTCACGTGGTCAACAGTGGTGTAGCTCTTCTTGAGAACCCTTAATCATGAAACTAGAGTTTGGAATATGGAAAACATTGCCTCATTGTCTTCATCTTCTTCCATCTTGAACTGCTCGTACTTCTTGACTAGAATGTTGGCCTTTGCTTCTTGAACTTGCTTGTTGCCTTCGTAAGTCAGAGTCATACAATCATAGATGCTCTTTGTTGTTTCTTTGTTAGTGCACTTGTCGAACTCCTTGAATGTGATTGCATTGATCATGAACGTTCTGGATTTATGATGCATCTTGAACATCTTCTTCTGGTCAGCATCCATATCTTTTATGGGAATTTCAACACCATTAGCATCTTCTGGAGCAGTATAGCCAACTTCCACCAAGTCCCAAAGTTCAGGATCTTATGAAATAAAAAAGCTCCTCAGCTTGTCTTTCTAGTACTAGATTTGTTCCCCATCAAACAGAGGTGGTCTGTTGATGTTTCCTCTAGTAGCTTTTTCATTGAATCTGGACATGTTGATCCCTTGGATCTTTTTCTCAAACATTGTAAAGTGTTCAGTCTTGACACCGAGCTCTAATGCCAATTGAAGGTGCAAACACGAGAAGGGGGGTTGAATTGTGTTTGCCAAACTCGAATTCTTTTTGCTGTTTAGATGAATATTGATGTGAGTTACTTGATGAATAATTAATCAAATTAAGCAGCGAATAATAATAGCATAAGAACACATAGATTTATCCTGGTTCACCATTATCTTGGCTACATCCAGTCCCTTCATTCTGAAGGCTCTAATCCACTAATTCAAAACACTTTGAATTACAGCACCAAACCCTCCAAGCCAGTCTTCTCAAACAGCCTGACAACCCCAAACTTTTGAGGAATAACAACACCTTGACCCTACAAGCCAAGTCTTCTCAAACAGCCTGACAACCCTAGACTTTTGAGGAACGATAACAAGACCTTGACCCTACAAGTCAAGTCTTATCCTACCAATCTGACAACCCCAGATTGAAGAAGAAATCTACACCACTATCGGGTTAGATTAGAAGGGTTTGGAAGTTTGCAATGTTGCTTCAGGAAAGCTGATTGTTGCACTGTTTTTCACACTCTTTGGTTGCTTCTGGAAAGCTAATTGTTGCACTGTTTCTCACTCTCGAAAAATCACTTAGAGAATATTTCTTTTGCATTCAAGTGTTTCTCTTTTCTGAACTCTCGAATGACTTTATATTTGAAGCTTGAGTTCTGTGTTTTTCAATCGATTTGAACTCTAAGATGAATCTGGATTTTATGCTTGAGTTCTTCTATTTCTCGATACCTATTGCTGCGGTCTAAAGCCTCCTTTTATAGCTTCAACTAGGACTTTGTCCAAGCTTAAATTCGAGATAAATCTTGCTCAGATTTCCTTTGAAAATTCTGTTGGCCAATCCTATATTACTTTAATTTTGAATCATATCTTCTTGTTTCATATTTCATTCGAATTTCCTTCAAGTCTTCAGTGATTTTTGAATCAAATCTCCTTAATACTTTGATCAGATTTCTATAAAAAATCAATCAACTCTTCTTCGAATTTTAATTAAGTCTTCACTGATCTGCATCATGATTTAAATCTGGACCATATGATGATCTGGACCAAGTCTGGATAAAGTGATCTGATGTGTACCATTATGTTTCCTAATCTGGACAATTTAACCTTCTGATCTGGACTATGTGATATTCTAATATGGACATGTGATCTTTTGATCTGAACCATGTGATCTATTCTGGACCATGTTATCTTCTGGCATGGACCAAGTCTAGACCAAGTCTTCTGTTCTGGACCAAGTCTGGAACATGTCTTCTATTCTAGACTGAGTTATCTTCTGAACTCTGTTTCCTTTTGGTCTGCCCAAGGCTCCTTCTAGACAAGATTACCTTTTGGTCTTACCAAGTCTTCTTCTAGACAATGTTTCATTTTGGTCTGGACCAAGTCTCCTTTTGGACATGCTTCCTTCAGGTCTGGCCCAAGTCTCCTTTTAGACCATGTTTCCTTCTGGGCCATGAATAATATCCTCTGATAATGTCATTGTTTCTTCCCTCTGATGATATCCTCTGATTGATGATATCTTGTGATGTTTGCCTTTGATGACATCCTCTGATTCTTGCTTCTGATGGGATCCTCTGGTATCCTCTGGAGGTATCCTCTGTTGATATCTTCTGGTCGTATCTTCAAGTGGGATTTTTATCTTTTGGTGACGTCATCCTCTGATGACATCTTCTGCTTCTAATTTGTATCTTCTGGAGGTATCTTCTATTGAGGTCATCCCCTGATGACATCCTCTAGTGACGTCATCCTCTGGTGATGTCATCCTCTGATTTTTCATACTTCTTCGAAGTCAAAATATGATTTTCATAAAATACTTTTGTTAACATCAAAACTTTAATTGGAAAAACCAACTTGGGATATGAAGGTGCAAACACGAGAAGGGGGTTGAATTGTGTTTGACTAACTTGAATACTTTTTAGTTTTAAAACAAAACCTGTTATGTATGAATTAAAATAGAGTTAGTAGCGGATATAAAGTAAATAAAAACTCATATTTTTATACTAGTTCACCGTTAACTAGGCTACATCCAATCCCTTCACTTTGAAGGATTTCACTAATTCAAAAACCTTGAATTACAAACCACTGACCCTCCAAGTCAGTCTTCTCAAAAAGTCTAACAACCCTAGACTTTTGAGGAAAAGAACCTTGAATCTAATTGCTAAGTAATCTGCTACTCCTTCTGACTCTCTTAGATTGTAGACTCTACTTCAACAACTTAGACCTAACACAAGGAAAATAAAAACTTAGAGTACTTGCTTCTGGAAAACGGATACTCACAATTGACCTCACTGAAATCTCAAGTATTATGCTTTTGGAAGTGTATGACTCTCAAGTATTTTCGATACAAAGTCTTCTGCCTTGAACCTCCTTTTATAGATGAATAATTAGGGTTTCTTCCATGCTTAAATTCGAGCTGAATCTGCTCAGATTCTCTTGCAAAAATAACTTGGCCAATCGGGTTTCACTTAAATAAAAATAATATATTTTTGGCTTCAAATTGCATTTGAAAATTCTGTTGACCAATCCTGTTTCTTTTAATTTCAAACCATATCTTTTTAAGCTTCAAAATGCATTCAAATTTCTCCAAGTCTTCAGTAATTTTTTTTAATCAAATCCCCTTAATACTTTGATCAAATTTCTATCAAAATTTAATCAAGTATTCTTCGAATTTTAATCAAGTCCTTACTAATTTTCATCATGATTAAAATCTAGACCGTTTGATCTTTGATCTTGACCACATCTGGACCATACAATCTGATCTGCTTAGATCCTCTGATCTCGGCCAACACTAGACCATATGTTCTGATCTTTTGATCTCGGCCAATCACTGGACTATATGATCTGATCTTCTAATCTCGGCCAACACTGGGCCATGATGCTTAAATCTGGACCATTGATCTGAACATTTTCCATCTGATTTAGACCAATTCTGGACTGAGTCAGGATTGAACTGAAATTAAATCTGGACTTATGATATTTTAATATGGACATTTACCTTCTGATCTGGATCAAGTCTGGATTAAATCTAGACAACTATTTCTTCTAATCTGGACTTAGTTTTATACTCTGAACCATGCTATCTTCTGGTCTGGACCAAATCTGAACCAAGTCATTTGTTCTGGACCAGTTATCTGAAGCTCTGATTAAGTCTAGACTGATTCTTATAATTACTACCAGGCTATCTTCTGACCAGAATTAATTCTGGACCAAGTCTAACTTATGATTCCTTCTGGTCTAGACCAAGTCTCCCTCTGACAAGCTTCCTTTTGGTCTCGACCAGGTCTCCTTCTGGACTCTGCTTCCCTATGATCTGGGCCAAGAAAGATATCCTCTGATGATGTTATTTAACCTTTGATGATATCCTCTGGTGCCTTAAGGATGCATCATTTGGTACCTTATGGATGCATTATTTGGCCTAACTTTCTGGTGACATTTCTATCCTCTGGTTGCTTCCTGTGGATGTATCTTCTGGTGGTGTCATCTTCTGCCTCTGGTGACGTCATCTTCTGGTGACATTTTATATAATAATTCTAAGTACAAAATAAGATTACATGGAGTGCTTTTGTAAACATCAAAATCTTAAGTACTTAGAACCAACTTGGTTCCAACATAATATTCCCTATGTTAATGTAGTTGGGAGTTTAATGTATTATATGGTGTGTACCAGCCCTGATCTAGCTTATGTTGTCAGTCTAGTCAACAGGTTCATGGGGAATCCTGGTAAGATGCATTGACATGCTATAAAATAAATCTAAAATGTGAAAGAATGAATTGATGTTGGTCTGTGTTACAGTAGAAAGGAACATATTCAAAGTGGAGCACTTGGTTACATGGACACATATTTTGCTGGAGATAGAGACAAGAGAAGATCACTAACATGATATGCTTTCACTTTATTTGGGAATAAAAGAGAGTTCGAAAGCCTCATTGCAACATATGATTGCTTTCTCAACCAATGAGATCGGATACATAGGCTTAACTAAGGCTGCTAAAGAAGCTATATGGTTAAGAGGTTTCATATCCTGAAATTGGTATAGAACCAGGTTACAGGTAGAGTGAGCAAAGTGGTAGAGAGTTCAATCTCTTGAAGCTCATTCTTGTAACAATTCAACTTGATTTAGAATAAACTGGACAATGCAGTTGTATGTCCTCCAGATGTAGGTATTAATCAAATTGGTACTTAACTGGATAATGTAGTTGTATGTCCTCCAGATGTAGGTATTAATCAAATCAGATTATTTTGCATAAGAATCTCCTTTACCAACAATTCGTCATTGTTACTCCTATTTCAAAAGGAAAAATTTTATAATTTTTTTAATCTTTCATATTTATATGTTTATTGAAACTTTTTTAAAAAAAATATTGAAACAATAATAATGATTTTACGATTATGTAGGTGGAGAATTAGCAAGATATTAAATTGTTATTTTACAATGGTGGTCCAGCTATTACCACATCTTTAGATTAATAGTTTTTCCGAATAATATTCGGATTGATAGATATATTGTATAACGACTTTTAATTTGATTTAAACTTTTTAATGTTAATTTATTATAGGTTTAAATGCAATTTTGATCATCTATTTTATCTAAAATAAACATTTAATCTTTTTATTTCAAAAACATGTTTTTTCGTCCCCTTGTTAACTAATTCTTAGGTTTTTTTTGTCCTACTATTTTTTATGTATTAAATTTATTTAATATTAAAAAATTAAAAATAAATATGTTTTATTTATAGATATTAAATTTTTTAAAAAATATTTATCTTATTTAACTTTTTTTTAACAATTTAACATTTTAAAATATTGATATAAAATATTTAAAGTTTTATTAATTTTATTTTATATATGTTAATATTATATTTCATATTTAAATTTGTTACATTTTTCAATATTATGTACTATTTATTTTATTTATATATTAAAATATTAAAAATAAATTTAATTTATTATAAAATAAATATTTAAATAAAAATTATAATATTTAAATAAAGTATTTAAAAATTATTTATTTTATCCAACAATAATTTTAACTTTTTTATTTTTTATTTTTAGTATTTAAACATATAAATAAAATAAATGAGAAAATTAATTACAACAATAATGAGATGAGAATTATTTTAATTAATTCACAAATGCCACCTAAGTGACTGATAATAAAACATGGCGAGGACAAAAAATATCTCAAGTATTTTATAATAAGAACCTAAAAACTGATTTTACATTTTAAGAGGACTACAAGTTTATTTTTGATAAAATAGATGAACCAAAAATGTATTTATTATATTTATATTACGGGACTGGTAAAAAACATACAAAACATGTATATAAAAAAAGATATCAATTTCAAACTTTGCAGAGGCATTCAAATTTTCAGAGACAATATGCACCCGTCGATAAAGTATCCTTGAGTTCATTGAAATATTTGTTTGTTAACAGTAACTAAGTAAAAAGGAATGGGCCAACATTTTGGCAAATCTCAATGAGAGAACAGTCCAGTGGTACTCCCGTAGTCAGGAAATAAATGAAGTAATTTGTAGATGCGGCGTCTTTGTCGATGTCCCCCTCATGGGAACTAAGGGGTGTATAAATTATAATCCCTATGTGGCATTGAGACAACTGGGTTATCCCTTGATGAAACCTCCGATGATGGATGTAACAAATCTTTTGTCATTCGTGGACGAGATGTTAACGATGCTAGCCTGCTAAGAAGAATACGTAAATCTTGGAAAGATGTCGTTAGAAGAGGTCAAGAGTTAGGGCCTAGAAGTTGTGGTATAGGAGAGGAATATCATAATTGGGTGAAAAAAAGGGCATTAGAGATCAAGTTGCCACTAATTTTATTTTTATTTTTTTTTAAAAAAAAGGAAAAATTAGATAAAACCTAAAATAAAGTTTTTGAACCAAAAAAATGGATTCGGGAGTCCATTACGAGTAGAGAAAGTAATATTACCCTACATCGTCCGTTAAAACAGTTACCCTATAATTAATTGTATACAAATTATTTATTTACTTAATTATTTATTTTACTCCCTAAAAGAATAATAAAAAGGAAAATAAATTATTTACATTTAATAAAAGAAAGAAAAATATTTTTTTTATAATTCGGTTTGACAAGGAAAAAAACCTTGCTCCTACGTATCCCCATGTGCAATAGGGAAATCAAAACACACGTAGTTCTTGGGTAGAAAATATTTATGTGTTATCCGATTTTATTATTACTCTATTTGACTATTGTTTTATTATAGTTATTATTATATATGTATCTAGAAGTAAAAATGTAATAATGATAATAATAATAACAATAATAATAATAATAATAACAAAAAATGTGAGATGTCTGTTCATAAGTTGTATATTTTAATTTTTGTATTTTTTGGTTTTTTAAATAAAGAACAATTGATTTTTTTAGAAAACAACGGTAATGCGGTGGTTTATGCACGAAACAGATGGCCACGACAGTGAAGCAGCCTATTAAAGGGTTTGCTTATGCGTTGTCGGATCTGTCACCGCATAAAGGCCACTACGTGATGTGGCGCGGCGAGCGAGGATGAATTTCATCCGGCGGCGGCGACTGTTAATTCTAAAAATAAAATAAAAAATAAACTATTTATTCGTTGTTATGATTGTTTTATTTTATTTTGATAAATCATTTTGTGCATTTTGTGTTATGTTACAATGGGTTGAAGTTTGTTTTACTTGGTGATTGGTTTATAAGCATAAATTATTTATATTGCTTTTAGTATATATAAAAAAAACAATTTTTTAGAACAAAACACTTAAGGAAAATAAAAGCTTAAAGTATGAGTTTATTTTTGACAAAAATAACAACAACAAAAAAAAAAAACTAAATTACATTTTTAAAGAATGCAATACAAATAAACTAAAAGAAAAATTAAGGAATGCAATACAAATAAACGGGAAAAAAAAACATTAGATAAGGATGAGAAAATTGATACCTTACTGCTGAATATGGTTTGTTGGACTGATTTTACCAAATTCAGATTCTCCGCTCCTATTTTGCCTATTATTCTCTCTTTTTGTTTTTTCTCTCAAATTGTGCTCCCCTTTTCTACTCATGGTGTAGACTATTTATAGATTTTCAGGTTGGAGGTTACAAAAGACAAATAAATAATTGTGGATTAATTACCAATTACTAATCATCAATTTGTTTTCGGTTTCTTTTCATTCAAATGGTCACAATGATGCTGATTTTTATTATTATTCATCAATTTGTTTTCGGTTTCTTTTCATTCAAATGGTCACCATTATGCTGATTTTTATTACTATTCATTATTTTGTTTTCGGTTTCCTTTCATTCAAATGGTCACCATTATGTTGATTTTTATTGTCATCAATCAATTTCCTTTCAATTTCTTTTTATTCGATTATGTACCTTTTTTTTGTTTTAGAAAAGAGTGAACGTCTGAACAGGAATCAGAGACAAATAAGAACAAAAAACACTCATGATTGTATAAAGTTTATAGTCTAATTATTTATTTTTATTTGTATTTATTATATTTTTCTCCTTTTTTTTATATATAATATTATATAAAAATGTCTAAATAAAGCGGACAACATTAGGTGTCCACAGTCATCTTTTGGTGACATTTATAATAATTCTAAGTACAAAATAAGATTACATGGAGTGCTTTTGTAAACATAAAAATCTTAACTACTTAGAATCAACTTGATTCCAACATAATATTCCCTATGTTAATTCAGTTGGGAGTTTAATGTATTATATGGTGTGTACCAGGCCTGATCTAGCTTATGTTGTCAGTCTAGTCAACAGGTACATTGGGAATCCTGGTATGATGCATTGACATGCTGTGAAATACATCTAAAATGTGAAAGAATGAATTGATGTTGGTCTGTGTTACAGTAGAAAGGAACATATTCAAAGTGGAGCACTTGGTTACATGGATACATATTTTGCTGGAGATAGAGACAAGAGAATATCACTAACATGATATGCTTTCACTTTTTTTGGGAATAAAAGAGAGTTGGAAAGCCTCATTGCAACATGTGATTGCTTTCTCAACCAATGAGGTCGAATACATAGGCTTAACTAAGGCTGCTAAAGAAGCTATATGGTTAAGAGGTTTCATAAATGAAATTGCTATAGAACCAAGTTACAGGTAGAGTGAGCAAAGTGGTAGAGAGTTCAATCTCTTGAAGCTTATTCTTGTAACAATTCAACTTGATTTAGAATAAACTGGACAATGCAGTTGTATGTCCTCCAGATGTAGGTATTAATCAAATTGGTACTTAACTGGACAATGCAGTTGTATGTCCTCCAGATGTAGGTATTAATCAAATCAGATTATTTTGCATAAGAATCTCCTTTACTAACAATTCGTCATTGTTACTCCTATTTCAAAAGGTAAAATTTTATAATTTTTTTAATCTTTCATATTTATATGTTTATTGAATCTTTTTTTAAAAAAATATTGAAACAATAATAATGATTTTACGATTATGTAGGTAGTGAATTAACAAGATATTAAATTGTTATTTTACAATGGTGGTCCAGCTATTACCACATCTTTAGATTAATAGATATTTCGAATAATATTCGGATTGATAGATATATTGTATAACGACTTTTAATTTGATTTAAACTTTTTAATGTTAATTTATTATACGTTTAAATGCAATTTTGATAATCTATTTTATCTAAAATAAACTTTGAATCTTTTTATTTCAAAAACCTGTATTTTCGTCCCCTTGTTAACTAATTCTTAGGATTTTTTTGTTCTACTATTTTTTATGTATTAAATTTATTTAATATTAAAATATTAAAAATAAATATATTTTATTTAAAGATATAAAATTTTTAAAAAAATATTTAAAATATATTTATCTTATTTAACTTTTTTTTAACAATTTAACATTTTAAAATATTGATATAAAATATTTAAAGTTTTATTAATTTTATTTTATATATTTTAATATTATATTTCATATTTATATTTGTTACATTTTTCAATATTATGTACTATTTATTTTATTTATATATTAAAATATTAAAAATAAATTTAATTTATTTATAAAATAAATATTTAAATTAAAATTAAAATATTTAAATAAAGTATTTAAAAATTATTTATTTTATCCAACAATAATTTTAACTTTTTTATTTTTTATTTTTAGTATTTTAACATATAAATAAAATAAATGAGAAAATTAATTACAACAATAATGAGATGAGAATTAATTTAATTAATTCACAAATACCACCTAAGTGACTGATAATAAAAAATGGCGAGGACAAAAAATATCTCAAGAATTTTATAATACGAACTTAAAAACTGATTTTAAAATTAAGAGGACTATAAGTTTATTTTTGATAAAATAGATGAACCAAAAATGTATTTATTATATTTATATTACTGGACTTGTAAAAAACATACAAAACATGTATATAAAAAAATATATCAATTTCAAACTTTGCAGAGGCATTCAAATTTTCAGATACAATATGCACTCGTCGATAAAGTATCCTTGAGTTCATTGAAATATTTGTTTGTTAACAGTAACTAAGCAATAAATGGTGATTTGCATTAGACTAACAAAAAATAAATAGATAACTTGTTTTTGAAAATTATACCCTATACACTGACGTTTATATTCCTACTTCATACTTTATATAAATTATCTATGTTTTGATCTGTGCCAGGAAAGATATCCTCTGATGATGTTATTTAACCTTTGATGATATCCTCTGATATCCTCTGATATCCTCTGGAGGTGTACCCTCTGGTGCCTTCAGGATGCATCCTCTAATACCTTCTGGATGCATTGTCTAGCCTAACCTTCTGGTGACATTTCTATCCTATGGTTGCTTCCTCTGGATGTATCTTTTGGTGGTGTCATCTTCTGCCTCTGGTGAAGTCATCTTCTGGTGACATTTATAATAATTCTAAGTATAAAATAAGATTACATTGAGTGCTTTTGTAAACATCAAAATCCTAAGTACCTAGAACCAATTTGGTTCCAACAATCTCCCCCTTTTTGATGATGACAAAACGTTAACTTATTTTGTTAGCTTATAACTTATTTAAAAAGACTTTGAAGAGCTTGAAAAAATTCGAAGTACTTGAAGTACTCCCCCTCAGACCAATCTCTCCCCCTAAGTCTAATAATGACTTTTTCCTCTCCTTTTCAACTCCTTCTTTAATCACTCTTT